>JAUTDX010001504.1:0-125884 GCA_030844895.1 Ambrosia x helenae
GTTGCAGAGTGGTGGCTTTGTTATTTGCTTTTACTTTGTGCCATGATGATGGTACACAAAATGATGATGGTAACAATATTGATAGGAAAGCAAGACTGCAAGAGGTGTGAAACAAATCAAGAAATGGATTAAATGGGCGTTCAAAGAATAAAGATCGATGTTTTATTGTTTAACTTATTCGAAATTAATATGAACTCACATGCAATACTGAGATTAACAAGAGGTAACTAACAACAAAATAGAAACAAACTTTTGATAAATTTTGAACCTTATGTACATAAGGAAACAAAATCTTCATAGCAATATTTATATCTAACTCCACCCACCCACAATTAAACAGCTAACTTCAAAAATCAATCTGACTTGCACCTACTCAATTTGTTCCCATATCTATCCACTAAAACAATTTAATTAAATAAAACTTCGATACATACAAAACTTTAAATTAATAATAATGGAAAGCACACGCCGGTAATGACTGTAAGCAATTAGCACTAACAAAGTAGAAGAAATCACACTCAACAGCAAAAAGGGGAAAGAATTTACCAGAGATTGGGGTCAGAGGGGATCGAGTTCGTTGCCTAAGAACCGTGGAGGAGACGATGGCGGTGGACTGTAGCTCGTGAGTGAAAACGATGGGAATGCTTTCAATAAGGATACGCTTTTAATAGTACAACCATCCAAAGCCCAAGTTACAACCAAATGATGCACAAAACATCTTTAAAGCAATATGTACAACCTATCATTGCACAAACCATTTGTTATTTAATACTATATATAATAATTTGAAACGATAAAAATATTCTAACTAAAATATCAACGAAGGTTTTACTGTTAATTGATACCATATTGTGTACAAATGTCATTATACTATATGTTTCGTCAATGATCTCCAGCCCAGCTGGTTTGAGGTGGGAAGGTTTATCTCCTTGGAGGGTTCCTGTCCGGGTTTGGTCTCATGTTCGAATCTCACGCTCCACCGAAAAAATAACCGCTTGGGTTTGAAAGGAGAAACCCGTGTGGTGCTATGGGATTCGATCCTGAGCAGTGGTCGTCGCTTTGCAACACGGGATTTACCGCTGAAACACCACTCTCAAAAAAAAAAAAACTATATATTTCGTATAGGTTTATATTATAAAAACCGGGTTGGGATCAAATACACAAGACACTTTTTCTAGAAGGGTGAGAAGGATTGTGATCCATTGATCATATATTTGAAGGGTTAAGATTAGTTTGATTGAAAAAAAATAATAATAAACTAGAGGAAAAGCATAAAAGGAAAACCACATTTGTTGACTTTCTCTCTCCACATGCAATGCACATGTCAATTTCCCCCATCATTTTAAAACGTCTATAACTTTTTCATACGATATTTTTTTTTTCAAAAAAATTTCACCATATTAACAAGCATTTTTTTATCTTTAATATGAGTACCACATTGCTACATTAAAATTGAAAAAAAAAATTCGTGTTAAATGGGTTTTCTTCTCCGTTGTGTCTTCTGCTCGTTCATTGTGTTATAGTATGCACGCGTGCTTTATAAATATGTTATTTATGTTTTTTTAGTCTACACATGATTTAACTTTGTCCATTGTGTTTTTAGTATGCTTTTCATTGTGTTTTATGCAAATGAGTTTTGTATTTAGGTGTACATTGTGTTTATTATGTTGTTCATCGTGTTTAAGTATATTATTCATTGTATTTAGTCTTCTGTTGATTGTGTCTTTAGTATGTCGTACATTGTGTTTTATTAGACTGTTCATTGTGTTTTATACCCTATTGTTCATTGCATATTTAATTGGTACTCATTGTGTTTTACGTTATCTCCATTTGTGTCTTACGCAACTGGGTTTTCAACTTTTTTTTTTCAAAAGTATTCATTGTGTTTAAGTCTTCTGTTCATTGTGTCTTTAGTATGTCGTCCATTGTGTCTTACGCAACTGGGTTTTCAACTTTTTTTTCAAAGTATTATTCATTGTGTTTTAGTCTTTTATTCATTGTGTCTTTAGTATGTCGTCCATTGTGTCTTACGCAACTGGGTTTTCAACTTTTTTTCAAAAGTATTATTCATTGTGTTTTTAGTCTTTTATTCATTGTGTCTTTAATATGTCGTCCATTGTGTTTTATTAGATTGTTGATTATGTTTTATATCTTATATTTAATTGGTGCTCATTGTGTTTTACACTCCATTGTGTCTTACGCAAGTGAGTTTTTGACTTTTTTTTTAAAGTATAACAATATGATACTCATATTAAAAGGTAAAAAGACGCTCGATTTTATGGTATAATTTTTTTAAAAAAACGATGACGTATAAAAAAGTTACGGACATTTAAAAATGAAGGTGGAAATGGCATGTGACTTGCATGTGCATATTCTTTTGACAAATTTACCCCTCCCACTTGTTTAATCCTTTGACACATGTCATTTTCTAGTGGCTTTTCACCCTTCTCATTTTTTGTAGCCTTTGTAGAATAACCCAACCCTATAAAAACCAGGTTTTAGGAAAGGAAAAGAATGATGAAAATTTAATGGTGATATTTTTATACCACGTGAATAACGTTACACGTTTTTTTCGTTCAATCATCTCTGACTTCAATTTATAATTTGCATTAATAATTTTATTGTTAAATATTCTTGATATAATACATTTTTTTTATCAAACAAATTACTCAAAAAACATACAACATGCCTTTTAGTTGAACTCTCATACGATCGTGATAACACCGATGCAACATAGTTATTTTTTAGAAAGAAAAGAATATCAATGAAAAAAAAATCAAACGAGAATAGGCCATGTCAAATACATTATTCAATAGGCCATGTCATATTGACTGATGCACAAACCAGACCAACCACATTAGAGGAGACGATGTAGAGTGGTCTGGTCCAGTGCAGCTGACCTCTCTGGACTCGAGCAATAAGGAACACACACATAAAATTATTTTATAATGCATTTTTTATACAAAAATAGAGTATTACATGAATATTTGAAATAGTTCACGGATGAAGGAGAAAAGTATTCTTTTTATAAAGTCGAGGCTTTAAATAACATGACTGATCTAAATTTTAAACTTGCTTTAGTCAGTGGCGGAAGTAAACTCTTAAATTAGGCGGGGTCAGACTCAATACATAATAATTTTTCGAACAAAACAATAGTAAATTTACACTCTTAGAGGAAAAAAGGGAACCACAACACTCGCTACCCAGTGACACTTCTATCCTTAGCCGGCTATACAGTATAAAGTTATTTGATTTCTTTTAATTTATTTTTATTTTAAATTTTTTTAATTCAATATCTAATGAGTAATATAATAAAAAATAATGGACCACCACCCATGACCGAACGAATATATATTTACATATATATACTCCATTTTTCTGTTTCTATGAACTATCTTCACACAATTCATCTGACCGAATATTAATCACCTGTAATTCCAACAAAAATGTCTTTGAATATTCTATCTCCAACACAAACCAATCCACTCTCTTTCAAAGACACCTGCAAACCCAAGACCCACCTCCAAGGTACCTCCTTAATTTACCAATTTCTTTCCATAATCTTTCAATTAAACTAATCCTTATACAAATTTATGCTTATTCTCAGGTGGGTTTTGTTTTAAGACAAGAAAAGATGTTTTTAAGGTAAGTGTCGGAAAAGGTGTCCGGTGTTCGGGCGGCGCCGCCGCCAGCGTGGCCGGGGACGGCGGTAGTAGAGCCAGGGAGTAAGAAATGGGAGGGGGCTAAACCTATTTCGATTGTTGGGTCTACTGGTTCGATTGGGACTCAGGTGAATTTTATTAAATGTTAATAATAATAATAATAATAAGTTTATGAATTGATGGGGTTATGCTAATGAATTTGTAGACGCTGGATATTGTTGCAGAAAACCCGGATAAGTTTCGGGTTGTGGCACTTGCTGCTGGGTCAAATGTTACTCTTCTTGCTGAACAGGTGATTATTGGAACTCTAGTTTATAGGTGCAATAATAGGTTTTAAAACAATGAAACTCATTAAGTGTGAAAAAATAATAATGTTAATGAATACAAGTTTAAAGTCAATTGTGACGCAGGGCCGAAGCATGAAAAGATAAATGGAGAAAATTTTATATGAAAGTGATGAATGATGAAAACATTACTTGAGAGTTGATTTTATGCGGAATTTTAACGATATGTCATCAAACTGACTAGTAAGAAATTAAACAGGACGATAAAAAAAATTAACGCGACAACTAATAAGTTGCATGAGTCGGTGACAACTCTTGCTTATGTATACAACTCAAGAATGTTTATGCATACGAATTGTGCCTTCCTTATTAAGTCAAGAAAAGACTTCAGATTCAAAAGAGTGATTCAAAAAGGGATAGCGGCGCAGCTTGTTGCTCGCTTACCCATTATCCAGATGTAACTTGGTTTTTACTCTGGAATGAACAAGAATATATATACCACAAAAAAAAAAAAAAATAAGAAGAGTGATCTTTTGCATTCCCACCGATCCATATATGAGTTGGTCATTTGAGTATCAACTCCTTATCAAATAGAACTTGGAACATCATAGGATTATGCAAATGGACACAAATTTTAATAATCCAGATATTCTTGTTGGAAACTTTTCATGTTAAGATTGCCTGTTTTGCTGGTTATATTGGTCTATTTTGTGAATATAGAATGGTATTTTAATTATTTGTTAAAGAGTCAAACAGTTTCCTTGTTTCGTGATGTAGATAAAGGCATTCAAACCGCAGTTAGTTTCTATTAGGGACGAATCTTTAGTCGGTGAGCTTAAAGAAGCTTTAGCTGACGCTGATTACATGCCTGAAATCATTCCCGGGGAGGAAGGTATCATTGAGGTCAGTATCGTCAATTTTTCACGTTTTTTATTTTTTTCATAATTTTTTTAATGATTCCAATTTCACACGTACGCGTTTGTAATTTATCTTAGGTTGCCCGGCATCCAGATTGTGTCACTGTAGTCACAGGCATAGTTGGCTGTGCTGGTTTGAAGGTATATTTTTATATTCCTGACTTGTGATTCCATTTGACGATTTTACTTATATTTTTGGTTTCCATCTCAAAACCGATTGATAGTCAAATGATTGTTTGAATTCTTGTTCATAGCCTACGGTTGCTGCCATTGAAGCAGGGAAAAACATAGCATTAGCTAATAAAGAAACCCTGATCGCTGGTGGCCCGTTTGTTCTTCCTCTCGCTCATAAACATAACGTAAAGATCCTTCCTGCTGATTCAGAGCATTCTGCTATATTCCAGGTAATCCAACGACATAAAACCGTCCATCAAGAAATTAGTGATAACTGAAGAAAATAATAATAATAATAATAATAATAATAATAATAATAATAATAATAATAATAATCTTGTTTCGGTTTTTCAGTGCATTCAAGGCTTTCCTGAAGGTGCTCTTAGGCGTATAATCTTAACCGCGTCTGGTGGTGCTTTTAGGTATCAAAAGCATGATTCTTTTGCCCCCGCATATGTATTTTTGTTAAATTAAATATTTACTGATTTTTTATTTGTTACTTTTTTTTTGTTACAAAAGAGATTTACCAGTCGAAAAACTAAAAGATGTTAAAGTAGCCGATGCATTAAAGCATCCTAACTGGAGCATGGGTAAAAAAATCACGGTGGATTCAGCCACACTTTTCAACAAGGGTCTTGAAGTTATTGAAGCTCATTATCTTTACGGATCAGATTATGATAACATTGAAATCGTTATTCACCCTCAATCGATCATACACTCCATGGTTGAGACATCGGTAAAATTTCTATCATATCCTTTTGCTTTTAATGTCATAACTTAGATAATTCATTTCTGTTTTGCATTTTTGGCAGGATTCTTCTGTCCTGGCCCAATTAGGTTGGCCTGACATGCGTTTGCCTATTCTGTACACGTTATCTTGGCCCGATAGAGTACCCTGCTCTGAAATTACATGGCCTCGCCTCGACCTTTGCAAGTATGTAAATCGTAACAACTTGAATTTATGATTAATGGATATATTTTTTATTAACAAATGTGATGCAGGCTGGGATCATTAACATTCAAAGCACCTGATAATGTGAAATACCCATCAATGGATTTGGCTTACGCTGCTGGACGAGCTGGTGGCACGATGACCGGAGTTCTCAGTGCTGCTAACGAGAAAGCAGTTGAGATGTTCATCGACGAAAAGTAAGTAATTGTTTAAATAACGTATTATAATTTCCGTTGGGTATTTATAAAAACAACACATGAATTCTTGATTACTGCTATTATACAGGATTAAGTACTTGGACATATTTAAAGTCGTCGAGCTAACATGTGAGAAGCATCAATCCGAGTTGGTGACCGCACCTTCACTAGAAGAAATTGTACATTATGACCTATGGGCTCGGGATTATGCTGCTAGTTTGACGTCAAAGCCTGGTTTGAGCCCTGTATCAGTTGTATGAACATACAGTTAATGTGGCGTAATGGGGCAAGCGTGTAATAAAACTCACAATCATACAAGTACTATTATCAATTTGAATTAATAGATATGAAACTTAGATTTTCTCAGTTGACAGCATCTTTGCAAGTGACTGTGTGATATGTAATTGACAAATCAAGTTGCAAAATATAAGTAACATTCATTTCGTAACATTCATTTCGTGGAATGTAATGGAACTGGAATTGGAATTTGCGCAGGAACTGGAATTTGATTTGGAATGTAGGTGTTTCGTTTCACTTAATGGAACGGAATCTGGATTAAAATGGAACCTAGATTCTCTTCCGTATGTTGTTTTTCAATTCCGATTCCTTCTTGTATTGAAACGAACGAAGTAAGGAATGAAATATACATTCCAATTCCATCCGGATCCCGTTCCATTTCGTGAAACGAACGCTACCATAGTGTTTGGAAATCGATGAACATTTAATAGTGTATGGGTCTTTGGAAGAGTATTTAATAGTGGGCTTTTTCTTTACTCTACTTTTGGGCCTTACCTAAGAATGGCCGAAACAGAGAATCCATCAACATGTATGGAAATTAGTAGTGGGCTTCTCATCTTTTGGACTTCTGTTTTTGAGCCTTAAATGGTCTTACAAAACCAGGCTATTTTATTACGAAATACGAATTTACGATCAAAGAAAGGATTAATGACTTTTCTATCCGTAATAGGAAGGATGTCAAGAAAAAATCGTCTTCCACAATTTTTTAAGGAGAGAAAGAGAGGGAAATGGAGGAAAATTTTGGCTAATTTCCTTCATTTCTCATCCTTCCAAATTGGAGAGATTTGAAAGAAAATGATTTTTTAAACATAAAATACTTTTCTTTTTATTTTCGTCGATCTTGAGAACACGATAGTCAACTAAATCTTCCTCTCCACGCCCTTTTTTTTTCTCCTTAGTTCCTTTTCTTTTCTTTTCCTTTTTTTTTTATTAAACTCGAGAACACAACGTTAGTGAACGTCAATATATGTTTACATAACAAAAAAATAAACACTTAAACGCGCACACACATAAAGGGCAGATGAAAAGTTGACACATATAAATAAATCAGTAACATCACAAATAAAATTGATTGAGATGGGTATAGAAATTAGAAGATACATGTGCATTGTACCCATTGATATTGACTTACAACTATTAATATTAATACAAAGTATATGGACATCTATTTCTATACCACTTTCCTTACTACTTTCCTTTAACCAGAAACTAACATACTCCAATATACTTTACAATACACTTATATATGCACCTTATAGAATTTGAACCTTCATTTCTATGATAAATGAGAGACACCTTATCGTCACACCACAGCATATACCTTTGGAGAGACAAATAAACCATTCTTTTTCAATTTTATTAGTGATATGTACACTTGCCTTTGCTTTTTTTTGCGGTTTTCAAAACATAATAATTGTTTTGAAAAACATGTGCGTATATATGATAAATGTATACTTTGTATCCGATTATCCATGTATGCTATTAGAGCACCCACAATGTTGAATAGGTGAGGAAAAAAAATCTGAACTTTGAGCATGGTTTGTACATTGTATGTGGAGTCCGGTTTTACGGAAATCCTAAAACAATTTCGGACGGGATGGTGGGTCCCCTCACTAACAGTCTAACACACACGCATATATGTAATTTTTAATGGGGTTCGTGGAGGTTTTACATTGTAAGATAAGTGAGGGTTTTAGAAAAGTTAGGAAATTTGGTTTGCCATTGAGGTAGCACTTTGAAGAGGTTTGTGATGTTTGTATATTGTGATGTTCTTCGGGGGACGGGGCGTTAACAGAATTGGTCACGGGTATCCCATTATCAGCGCGGTAACACCGTCGCCACCTATGCTGGTAGTGGTCCCGTGAACCAAAATCTGGTTGTAGTTAACGGGTTGGTACCCGTGAGTTTCTCTCCCCCTTTTGTCTTTTTCTCTATTTTATTTTCAGTGAAGTGCTGCCTCCAAAAAAACTGTTTCAGTGAAGTGATGTGACAGTACAGGATTGGTAGAAATCAGTGAAGTTGAAAAAAACCTAGTGGAGCGCTCCGTCCCAGGGCCGGCCCTGAAAATTCAGGCGTCCGGGCCGAGCTGTAAAAATTATGCCCTTTAACCTTAGCTTTAGGCTTTAATGAAATAAATAATGTAAATTGTGCCCCTTAGTCTTAGCTTTAGGCTTTAATGAAATAAATAATGTAAGCTACTATTTTTTTAAGCTACGATTATCAAATTGATGAATCAAATTTTATTTCCCACTTAGGTTATAGTCTAACGGTAGAGGGAACAAACCCTCTATGGGGAGGTTGGGAGTTCGAATCCCACAAAGTATAAAAATATAAATGGGTGAAAGTTTGAAAATTAAATGAAAAAATTGTTTCATAACAAAAATAAAAGTTAAAAAGGAAGTCTAAAGCAACCAGTAAAAAGCAAAAACAACTAAGTATGAGTCATCTTCATTTCATCTTTTTCATTCTCTCTAGTCCTACACTCATTAATAAACCTATAATATTTTTTTTTCTCAAACCATTTTATTTTCTTCTTTAATTCTTAGATCTCTCAACATTTCTTTACTTTTTGTTTTATATAAACTACCCTTTAATTTGATTAATAGTTGATTAACAATTTTGGGGCTCAAACATACAAAACTCTCTTAAATTAAGGACATCAGTGTTAAGAAAACTTGGATTGCCGGACGGTCAATGTGCCCCCAAAAAATTGGGCCCGGGCCGAGAGTCCTCCCCGCACCCCTTAAGGGCTGGCCCTGCTCCGTCCCCCTGGTAAAGGTAAAAACAACACAAGTTTGTTACTATTTTGCCTCTTCACATGTAGGGTGTGCAACTAGGGCTGCAAACGAACCGAACGAACACGAACAATGCATTGTTCGTGTTCGTTTGTTAAGAAAATTATGTGTTCACGAACAGTTCATGAACAATTACCGAACAAGAATTTATGTTCGTGTTCGTTTGTTAAGAAAACACTCGTGTTCGTGTTCGTTTGTTAATTTTGTTCATGAACGCACACGAACACAAACGGACATTAACGAACAAAAACAAGTGCTCATGAATGGAAACAAACACAAACGGACATATATTAACTTTTGAATTGTATCGAATTCATATACATTAAAATATTAGCTACATCCACCGAAAATATAACCTAATTGTCCGAACATACTTAGTACTGGAGAAGGGCATTGGTGGTGGATGGCAGAGGGCGTTGGAGGTGGATGGCATCAATGCCGAAACGTGGAAAAATATAATTAGCTTGGATACAAAAAGTAGGTTTATTGATCTCATTAGTCATGTATTTACCTCATATATATTATTTGTTGGGTAAAATAAATAAAAATAAAATAATATAAAAAAAATATAAAAATTAAAAACCTTAATAAACTATTGAACACAAATGAACATAAACGAACAAACGCAACCTATGTTCATGTTCGTTCGTTTAACTAAACGAACGGAATTTTTTGTTCGTGTTCGTTCATTTACTAAACGAACGAACATGAACGAACTTCCCGCCGAACGGTTCATGAACGGTTCGCTGAAAGTTCAGTTCGTTTGCAGCCCTAAGTGCAACAAAATGCTAGTCTTAAAAATGGCATAAATACTAGTGTATGCTATGCTAACAATAGAGGGTTGTCTATGGGTGAAACTCTATACAAGTTGTTGGCATACATATCAGTTTTCAATTAATGGAAATTTTAAAAACGTATCCATCCCTATCTAGTTTACTATAGCACGTTTTATTTGCTGGAAATATTAGTGATGTTAGACGTCGTGAAAAAGATCAAAACAAAACATTCAGGGCTCTTTCTAATAACACTAAAAAAAATTTGGACCTCCGATGGAAAAATATTTAAGCCCAAAATTTTGTAAAAATGAATGAATTAAAAAAAATGAATATGGTGCTAGAAGTAAGGATTGAACTTGAGACCTCTACATTAAATAAACATGTTTTTTTCAACTCCACTAACAATAATTTAATGTATAAAAACACAAATATATATCCTAAATATAAAATTTAATATATACATACGTGTATATTTAAAAAAAACGTTCGGACTCATGCTCAGGGCCAGCCCTGAAAACATTGATAAATTTGCAGAACCCTCGTACTATGGGGTACTATGGGGTACATGTTTGATACCAAAAAAAAAAATTGAAGAAAGAAAGAAAGGAAAGAACACAAATTATTTGTTAAAATGTTTATTATATATTATTTATTTTTGTTCTTTTTCCTAAGTGTAGAATAACATAAACATGAATTGCAAGAACCACATGAGTATTTGTATTTATTGTGTTAGTTATTATATATAAGATGATTGCATAAGTGTATTTTTGTTATTGTTTAAGTGGTTATGCGATATTTACTATATCTTACTTAAATTTGAAATTTAGAGGGACCATGTCAAACTATCTTAAAAACAAGGGAATATTTTATAAAATAGTAATCAACTTCTAGGAGTGTTCCAATTAGGTCACCCATCAAACATTTTGTTTCAATCAAATCATTTAAGTTTATTTAGATGTTCTAATAATAGATATTTTACCTAAACAATAGGTCGCAATCCTACATGGCATTTATTTGGATTTTTTTTTAAAAGAAAACATGCTGACATGGAATAAAAATAAATCAAAACAAATAAAAAAATCAAAACAAAATCAAATCATAAAAACCAAATCAACTTACACGTTTATCTCAATAATATTCATAAAACCCTACTATCCATTCTTATTCTCCATCTCATCTAATCAAGAAGAACCTCCCTCGACCATCTGCCGGCGACGCCATCGAACCGATTCGCTACCGCTGTCCAGTTTCTATTGTTGTCGGCTTGTGTTGCGAGCCAGATTCAGTTAGCTTTGAAGATGGAGAATCACGAACAACCATTAACAGGGAGCATGGAACAAACCTTCGAACAATCGGACAACATTGGTAACCGTTTTTCGGTACCGATCGAAGAGCAGGTTCTTTCCTAGATGTAGCATATGAATTACCTGTTCATAAGTGTGTTTTTGATTTGATTCTTATGCATAGAAATAGAAGTAACTCTTATTGCTTTGAAGAACCGTTAAAAAAATGTTCTTGAAAAAGATGGGTTATTAAGCAATGTTATATGTAGGGTTTAATTATGTGGTTTTACTTTTATTATGTGTAAGCATGTATACCTAGTTATGGTTTTATGGATTACCCGTATGGTTTTTTTAAAATCAGCACCATCAAGTATGGTTTTTTTTTTTTAAATACTATGAATGAATATAACTTGTAGGTCTTCATACGAATTCAAGTCGAAGACATGTTTTGTTTTTTTGTTTCTAGCTAGATACTTTTCAGATTGCTTCATGTATATTAAAAGATTTTTGGTGCTATCGAAATTGTAAATTCTACCATTAAAAATTGTACTGCCACCAAACTATTTTTTTGTAGTTTTATTGAAAATTGATATGTCTTTTTTAGTTCTGAACAAATTTTATATATTTTTTTTGCCATGCTAAATATTTTTTCGTAATTTAAAACAATGCCAGTTTTTTTAATTTATTTGCAATTTTAAAAAAAAAAATTTTGCAATTTTTAAATCCATGTTGGCATTAAAAAGACATGTCAACATATTTTAGTTGAAAGTAAATGCCATGTAGGATGGATAACCTTCTATTTAGGTCAAATATCTATAATTGAAACACCAAAAGAAACTTAGGTGACCTAATTAAAACAAAAAAGTTAATGAGTGACCTAATTAAAACATTGGTGAAAGTTGGTTACTATTTAACAAAGTTATCCGCTTGATTTACCATTCACCAAGTTCTTCTTTAATACATAGTAAATTTTGGGTGATTTTCGTGAAATAAGCTACAAAATATATTACCTTTCGGATAAATATTGTAATATATTTTTTTGTTGTCTTCGGTCATTTCATTTATAAAGGACAATTTACATCAGGATAGCAGGTTCACGGGAAACAAGTTATGTCACCCATTTGTGAATAGCGAAACTTAATCTACTGAAAACAACCCTTGCCCTTGGTGGGTCGAAATATTGTTGTAAACGACCCTTTAAACTCTAGCCACTTAGCCAAGAACCGAATAGCTTACAGCACGCTAAAGAGCTAAAAGTGTCAAAAACCAAAAGGACAAAAGCATGTTAATTACCTTTATTTTCGTTTTTTAATAAAAAGCTAATGAATGGGTTATGTAGTTTTACATTTTGTTTTTATTGTGAAAACACGTTTAGTAGCCGACATTTTCGTACGGCAGAGAACATTCTTCCAAGAATCTATCCTACTTTAGTCCTTATTCGACAATGATCGTTAATTAATATTTATATAATGAAAAAGATTACGACTTTTTTCTTTCACATAATTAACTAATTAAGTAGGAGAATGAAAATGGAATAACCTCGAAGCACGGGTGTGTGAACTGTGAAGGTTGTCTCGCTCGTAGATTATTCAAGATCGATTTGTTAAAATCTTAAATCAAATCATGTTTAAATGTTCGAGTCATAACATAATCTATTGAGTTTCATATATCAAGTTTGGCTAGTTTTAACATCGCTATAAAATATGCATTATCTTACATATACGCAATGGCGGATCTAGAAAAAAAATGTGAAGTTCCGTTCAAAAAAATAATTCGTCTTAGTTTCTGTTTACATTTAAACAAAATAAAAATAAAATCATGCTAATAGATAAAGTTTCACACGTACCTAATAGATTTCGTCATTTCGGTTCTTGAAAGTTTGAAATCGAACCATTACGTTATCTTCTTTTATTTTATCAAAAGTTTCTCTTTCGACCGCATAAATTAGAGCATTGTTCAAATAGTTCCCACCTATTCGATTACGTAAATCCGTCTTGATAAGCTTCATTTTAGAAAAGAAAAAAAAAAGAACACTTCTCAATGGCCGCGGTTCCAACCGGTAAAACCAACGCTAACTTCAATATCCGATAAAACAAAAGAAAAGTTTTATGTTTTCCGGTTCCACAATTACACGAGCAATGTCACACATTGTGTCTATTTAAATATATGACCATATGGTTGAAAAGCCTTTTTTTCACAAGGTATGTTTGGCAAGGAGCTTTTTAAGAGCTTTTAGGAGCTTCAAGCTTTTAAGAAAAAGCTCTTACTCAATAAAAAGCTTTGTTTGGTTGAAGGAGCTGGAAGCTTTTAGGTTGGAGAAAAAGCTCTATAGTGAAAAGCTACTAGTACTAGCGTTTAAGAAAAAGTTCATACTAGCTGCAAGCTTTTAATGAGTAAATGACACAAATACTCATTCTATTTTAAAAATAAAATAAAAACTTTCATTACAAACTTTTAATTATTCCCATTTTGGTCATTTTATACATTTTATTAAAAGCTTCAGCTACTCTTCCAAACACCAAAATATATTTAAAAAACTTTCAGCTTCCAGCCAACAGCTAGTTTTGCCAAACATACCCATACTCTTCTTATGTCATCTATTTGATTAGAGCATTAACAATAGATGCTCCATAATAGTGTGAGGGGCCTCTATATTATATAGAGTGAGTATAAGTGGTTGTGGGTAGAGGAGAGAGGAAAAATATATAGATGAGAGATGAGACACTGTTCATCAGTAAATTTGGAGGAGACACTGTTCACACTCCATAATATTTTAATATTTTTAAAAATGGTTGTGAGTAAAGGAGAGAAAAAAGGTAATGATAAAAATATAGAATAAATATTATTAAATAGATTAGGAGAGAAAAAAATAGTGATTTTTAATGTAATTATAGAGATGAAGATAGATGATTTACTATGAATGCTCTTAGGGTGATTGCAAGCAATGGCTGGTCAATTTGCGGGATACGAATAAAGAGCATTCAAATCATTATATGAGCTCGCCGTTGAAACCGAAGAATTAGATATACAAAAATTATTATTATTTTAATTTGGAATGCTTATATACAAGCTTATATACGTTAAGAAGGTTGTTTTTTATATTCTAACAAATTAAAAGTAGACGTTGGGTAATCACTGGAATTTGGATATTTATTTTTTGAATAATGTCTTGAGAATAGAACTTGTTAGTTTAGCCCGGGTGTAGTGGTGCTTTCAAAGGGTGCTAATTTAAATTTTAGGTCCACAACACCGTATAGGGGGCTTTAAATTCTCTCTCTTAGACCCTCCGTAGTGGAGGGCGTGATGGATAAAAAAAATATAGCGCCCCCCCAACACCGAAACGGGGGGCTTTATGTTTCAAAAATTGATTTTGGCGTTACACATATAACGCTAGATTCCTTACACCCCCACGAATCATCATACTCCACATCATACTCTCTCTCTCTTTCTTTACTAGTGGGAATGCCCGCGCGTTGCCGCGGATACTTATGTGCTTTTAGGGGACGTTGCGTGACGTCTTTCAAGTAATTTATTTTTAATACCTAGGGGTGTAAATGACACGTAGCGGCTCGAGATCGGCTCGGGATCGGCTCGGTAAAAATCTCGAACGAGCCGAGCCTTAACGAGCCCGAGCCTGAAATATGGCTCGTTTAGTTATCGAGCTCGAGCTAGAGCCCCAGATACAAAGCTCGATTGGGCTCGCGAGCCTAATCGAGCCATAACGAGCTAGAGCCCGAACCCGAGCCCGAGCCTAAGTTACAGCTGAGCCTAAGTTATAGCCTTAACGATTGGGCTCGCGAGCCTAAGTTATAGCCGAGCTTTTGCGAGCTCGAGCCGAGCTTTTGAGCTCGTTTGAGATTCTCAAATCACCTCGAGTCGAGCCGAGCCGAGCTCGAGCTTTGGATTCTGCTAGCGAGCCGAGCTCGAGCTCAAGATTGTAGGCTCGAACCGAGCCGAGCTCGAGCTCGAGCTTCACAAAACCTTAACGAGCCCGAGCCGAGCCCAGTCAGGCTCGGGCTCGGCTCGGCTCGTGACGGGTCTTTTAGTATTGACCCGCGCCACGTAATAAGTCAAGAAACCCAATACATTTCGGTTGACTTTATACAGATGGTTACAACTCTATTTTCACAATGTAAAAAGTTGAGCAACAAGAACCCTCTATGCAGATAAATATATCTCTATTTGTGCACATCACTCACCACACAAGAACCCTTTATGACATAACCTCCAGAGCCTCTCTTGTTTGCCCAAGTACATTGAATACGGTTGCGGCTATATGCGATGGAGTCAACCCCGCTTCGGCTAGCTGGTCATCTGGTGCACCATGGTCGATGTAACGGTCTGTAAGCACCAGTGGTCTCCACTGCATACATTACAACAAAATTATTCAACTTCTTTTCGCCATTTTTTTATAAAATCTGCCATATAACATTGCTAACATATATATGACGCTAAGGGAATAATTTACCTTCAGTTTACCATCAAGAAGACCATCTAGTGCCATGAAATGAGCAACGTGTGAACCGAACCCACCTATTGATCCTTCTTCAAATGTGATCAAGACCTTGTGTGACTTTGCAAGGGCCCGGATGAGATGATGGTCCAACGGTTTGCAGAAACGAGCATCTGCAACTGTTATGTTTAAACCTCGTGCTTTTACTAAACCGGCTGCAGCTAAGTAACTCTGAACTGCTGTTCCAAACCCTAGGAGCGTAACCTGTTCTCCTTCAAGCATTATTCGACCTTTTCCAACCTATTAAATGTGAATTACTGTAACGAACTAACGGTCAGTATAGGCAAATTCAGCAATCCCAACATCAAAACACCGACTCGGGAATCGGCGGTGGAATAGATTCATTCCAGTCCCACCACCCATGGCAGCATGGATACCCACAATTTTTTTATCCACCTCAGTTTCAGCAATCATTGCCTCTGCAAAGTAAGTCGTGTAAGACTGAGTTCGTGCACTTGACTTGAATTGTTTCCCTGTTGCCGGGTCAAATTTTGCCACACCTACATTCAGACAAATAAACGTGCAAGTCAATTTATAGCGTGTGTTCAGATGCACGTTTTTAAAGAAATAACATAACATTAAAAACTGATTAATTACCATGGTACTTATCAGCAGCTTTCTCAGCATATGGATATCCTCTACCTTTCTCGGTAATAACATGAATCAAAACCGGACCCGTTGTTTTAGTACTCTTAACCTCTTTAAGAATGGCAACAAGATCATCAATGCTATGACCATCAACAGGCCCAATGTAATATAAACCAAGTTCTTCAAACAGAGTCGACCCTGAAGCACTAATCATACTGCGGGCATATTCGTCAACTTTAGCAACAAGTTCATGCATGGGCCACCAATTTGTTTGGTAACTTCTTTGGCTACTTCACGCAGTTCCCTAAGAGGACGATTAGACTGTAACCTACTAAGAGCACTGCTTAAAGCTCCAACGGGAGGTATAGGCCCATCAAGTGTTGCAGTTTGTAACAAGACTTGTTTATTGTTGTTAAGAATAACTATCATATCCGAATCTAGATAACCCGCATTGTTCATTGCTTCATAAGCTTGACCCGCGGTCATAGCACCATCACCTATAATAGCAACTACATCGTTTGTTCCTCCTTTTAAATCCCTTCCCACTGCCATACCTGTCCGTTAACAATTTACAAATGGAACGATCAATCATTAGGTAAACATAAAAAATCAAATTTAAAATAAGGTAAAATACAAACTTAAATCTGAAAAGGATCATTAAGGAGGTGTTTGGACGTCCGTTTCGAAAACTGATTTCGAACAGTCAATCAATTGTAAGAAAACGAAAAGTGATGTTTTACCTGCAAGGCTGCAACAATGCACTATCTTAAACAATCATCAACTCTTAAAGAAACAACAAATCCTATAAAAAGAAAAACTAATAAAAGTTCAAAATCTGAAACGATCGCTAATGTATTCAATCACATAATCAGTGACAATTATACAATCAACTCATCGTGGAATAATGACTACTAAAAGAACTCACCTGGCATGATCGAATGTAAGAACGATTTTGGTTCTATTGCTGAGATGAAATCGAAACCCTGAGCACTGCTGAATCGTCATAGCAATACACAGTACCTTGTGTCACCACCTGAGGTTCCAGCGAACCCTATTTCCCAATTGTGGGCACCTGATATCCATCGCGTGTGGTTCTTAAGAGGGGTGTGATTGAAACGGAGGGGGATTGGGAATTAAAAGTGAAGAGTCACGTTGATGGTGAAGGTAAATGCCCTCAATTATAGTTTACATTTATTTATCATTGATTCATGGCTGTTACTTGGAATGAGAAGATGAATGAATGGAGGGTAGTAAGGGAATAAGAGGGTAGAATTGTAAATTTGTTTTGATATTGTAAAGGATGGGCATGGTGAAATGTCTATATTACCCTTCAAAATGTCTTAATTGTCCCCAATATCCCTATAATACCCTTATGAAATAAGCTTTATTCTCTTATACTTGTTGCTTTAAAAATTGTACCCATGTAAAAATTCCAATATGGTACATCACTCCTCCTTTATAATGTATTATAGATTATAGATTCTAGATTATTTTATTATTTTTTTCTTTAAAAGATATAATAAAATATTAATAGGGGCTTTATTTATAAAGCCCCACCACTACACCTCTTTTTCACTTATCTCTCCATGCTGACTCAGCAGCCCCGTGGACCAATCAGAAAGTAAAGCCCCCCACTACGCATGGTCTTAGTTGGGGCCTTAATATTTTGGTGCCTGAGATTCTGAGAACATATTCCCCCATCCAATCATTGTTTGCCACTGCATCACCCTCACTCCTTTTATTATTATTTTTTTAATTTAAAAGATAAAATAAAATATTAATAGGGGCCTTAAATTTAAAGTCCCCCATTACACCCTATTTAATTTTAAAGTCTTACCCCCCCCCCCCCCTCCTACACATGGTCTTAGTGCCATAGATCCTCATACCTAATAAATACGGAGTAACTCTTTTGGTAAAAACAATCAATGTATATTGTTATCATACATGATAAGACCTGACTACACAACCATGTATGTTTTTTTTGTTTAACTTTAACTTTCTATAACACAAAACGCGCGACCTCAAGACGAGGCATGCAAGAACACTAAAGCATATACAACGGATAGTCCGACCACTCCTTCCATTCTATGTTGTTGTACAAAGATCTATTTTTAAACCAAAAAACGACATTGACATGACATTAGCCACCACATCTATTGCCGAAAACTTTCTCCATTGAATTGTAATCAATTTCTTGCCTTACATATCTCCCAACAGGTAACTAGGACGATGTTGTGAATCATCTTCCTCTTAACCTTCGAGCCCCCCGTATGCTTGTACAACAATAACAAGTATTTGAAGGTGAACGCAAAAATTGGCTCTAACCTGCACCATTTTTCGATCCTATACCAAATCTCAGCCGAAACCCAACAGGCCGTGAAAAGATGGTCCGTACTCTCCACTCCGCTGTTACATAACCCGCAAGCTGTATTACTAATAGTAACTCCTATACGCATCAACGATTCAACTGTAGGAATTTTATCCATTTCGGCACTCCAAGCAAGTATGTTACACTTAGAAGGAACACAAGGAATCCATTTCATCTTAAAAACAACAGCCGATTGTGTTGTATCCCGCAGCAGACTTTTAGCCGATTTAACAGTGAAAGTACCGTTTTTATCTCCACACCATTTCCATCGATCTGCATTCTCAGAAAAAAGGACAGACCCCAACAGCTGGTTTAAACCATTCCATTCATCCTTAGTCGCGTCACAGTTGAATAGGTCTGACCAAGCGATCGCCCAACATCCGATGTCACCCAATACAATGCAGTTTTCACTGACTATACCGCACTTGTGAACAGCTAGAGAAAATAAACTAGGGAACTTTACCTTTATCGTCGTCATCAATCCATGGATCCACCCAAACCGAATCTCGTTGCCTCTCCCCACTACGCCCTTGAAAAAAGCATTCAATTTCCTACCATTAATCTTCAAACGATGAGTGTTCCTGACTAAATTCCCCCAACAACCTGATGCAGCTTTGTTCCATGGTAAAATGGACCAGCAATGTTTCGTTTTGTGACAGAA
Organism: Ambrosia x helenae; assembly: GCA_030844895.1. Taxonomy (NCBI): domain Eukaryota; kingdom Viridiplantae; phylum Streptophyta; class Magnoliopsida; order Asterales; family Asteraceae; genus Ambrosia; species Ambrosia x helenae. Next base: position 19,468 of record JAUTDX010001504.1, read on the forward strand.
ATCCATCAACTTTGTCAACATATTCCTATGTTCCTTCCGAAATCTCCACACTCATTTCGCTAGGAGAGCGTCGTTTGTATCTTTAAGACGACCAATTCCCAATTCACCACTTTTTTTAGACAAAGTTTCTCGTTCCCACGCAATCCAGTGTATCTTATTCTCACCATGCGCCCCACCCCCCAAAAATCTCCTCGTAGACTTTTCTAGCTGATTGATGATGCTTAACGGGGCTTTATAAAAAGACATATAGTAAACCGATAAGCTCTCCATAACTGATTTAACAAGCATGAGGCGCCCACCTATGGATAACAACTTAGCTTTCCAAGAAGCCAGCCAAGAATCAAAGACTTCTGTCACTTTCTTCCGGTTGCAACTTTCGATCATTTTCGCCCCCATCAAAACACCCAATACTATTACTCGAATGGGATATCCATGTATGTTTGTTTATAACCCGGTTTAGCAATGTTCTAAACACACACACGACCAAACTCATGTAAAAAAAAAAAAAAAAAACCAACCACAAACATAGTCGTAAATCGTGGACAAAACTCAAAGCAACCCGACTGTGGATTATAATTGCACATGAACAAATATAATATAACACTTGTTTTGAACACATACATGTTAATCACGTTGTATTCAACTCCCAATAGGAACATATTTATAGTAAACCGTGCGCCTAATTAGATATATAACTCAAAACACACCATAACTTTAAACCTAACTGTAGTTTCACAATGTTGGTATACAGACTGACGAATACGAAAAAAAATAGTGTTTAGCCGTATTGTTAGGTTGAAGCAAGTAGTCATACAATGGTGTCGTCACGTCCTTTGGCTCGCTTGTGTATTATGTTGTGTTTAACGCCACCCGTTTGTCATTCCTACAAGCCTTCTTAACCTACTAGTTTCTCGATTTCGCTGTTCTCTTTTACTTGTACATCCACTACAAGTTTTTAATTTCGTATGAGACACATGAACCCTTTCACGAATCGGTTATTCGCTAATTGCCATGAATTGGCCACTAAAGACAATGCTCATCTATTTTCGAAATTAGAACATAGAACATAAAGTAGCAAATCAATTTAAGTTATGACAATGCCATTTAACTAAACGTGTTTACATATTCACCCTAAATTGATCCAAAAAAATGTTTAGCATAAATCCAAAACTCATAAATTTCATGTTAGATTTAAGTCGTGTTTTAACATAGTCGTATAAATCTACGCCTTTATATCCAAAGTTTAATTTGATTGGATTCGATTCGATTCATACCACGTAGAAGGGAAAACAAAATCCGCTAATTATATATTTTCTAAATATAATTTATTTCAAATAAAATGACTAAATCAGCATTTCACATCACTTAACAGAAAGTTGTAACATCAATTAGCGTTATAAATCAAACACGTTAAGATAACAAATCTATAATTTCTTAAACTTAAGTCATGGGTATAATCAACTTCTTTATCACACATTAAAATATGATAAACAACAATGAAAAGAAGTTTGATTTATTCCCAAAAGCAATAAACTTTTTGACATTTTATCCCCAAACATTGTATTAACATTACATCTTGGGATTTGATTAGGAACTAAATCTCGTTAATTTCCAATACACACAAAAAAGACACAATCACCCCACAAATATAGTGTGATCACACCTACCCCACACTTTATCCCTCAAAACCCTTTTACTTTTTCTATTTTTCAGTTACACCCTTTATCTTTTCACTAAAGCTATTTCTAGTCCCCACACTTAACCCCACCACCAGATGCACCGTCAAGCTCTCCGGCTACATCACCGACGACGTCGTTTCTATATATCATATAAAAAAACACTCAAAATAAACAAAAAATGAATTAAATACATACATATATACATATTATTATACGCTTATATATAATATAACTGCAAATCCTAGTCACGCGTTTAAGCAGGTGGAAATTCTGTTAAATCCAGTCACCGGTGCACGTTAGCATACCGTCGCCAGCACATGTTAGCAGAGGCAGACTTCTGTAAATCCCTCACCGGTGCACGTTAGCAGATGCAGGTTTTGTAATACCCAGTCCCGGCGCACGTTAGCAGGTCCACGTTTCTGTCGAATACGTTCACCGGTGCACGTTAGCAGAAACACCGATCTGTTCTCGTTTATACCGGAGATACGACCGAAGACGATTACCTCCTTTGTTCTCACAATTACTCTCCGCCGTCACCGGCCGAACTTCACCGTCATCGTCAGCACCGGCGACCTTCGCCGTCTTGTCACCTTTCTTCTTCGTCGCCGGAAAATAACCGTTATCGTTCACCGGAGCATGCTTACCGGCCGTCATATTACCGTCACTATTACTCCGTTGAAGAAGGTTTCGAAACCTCCATCGTTTCGACGAATTACCAGTCGAATTACTCTTTTTACACTTTTCCGGCGACTCTACCTTCGGTTTCCATATACAATAAGTTCCCGGTATAACTCCGGCGAGGTTATCATCACCACCTTCCGACGACAACGGCGTCGTTTCACGTTCCTCTCTGAACAGCTTCCCTAACGGTTGCCGCACAGATACAGATATTATATTATTATTAATATTATTATTATTAACCGGTTTAAGTTTATCCGAAACGACGTCGTCGTTATCGTCGTTGTTAAGCAGTAAACTCCGATCGAACAACGGATACTTAGGAACTATCTCACCGTTTGAAAACATCTCATCAGCTGAAACATGTGATGAGTAATTAGGGTTTGATCTACAAACCACAGCAAACTCAAACTCTTTATCTTCTTCCTCATCATTCTCTTCGAAATTCTGCATACGATTACCAAATTTACAAACCGTTATGACCCTAACCTATATGAATATAAACGTATTTTTTAAAAGACTTAGTTTCGCTATTTAAAAAGTTTAGCGGCGCAACTTATTGCCATTTTTTTCTTAGTTTGGAAATGAACATGTACCTGTATTTTTTTTAAAAGACTTAGTTTTGCTATTTAAAAAATTTAGCAGCACAGCTTGTTGCCGTTTTGTCTCTTAATTTAGAAATGAACATATACCTGATTTACATCATGTGTTACAAAGTTATAGATATCTTGATCATCATCATCTTCAAACCCGTTTTCGTTGCGAAATTCTTCAACAACTCTAGCGGCGATATCTGCAAGGTTGTTGTTAGAAGAATTGCCGGTGAAACTTGGAGATATTGAGTTCAATGAATCGAACTGCATGTCTACCACCGGTAGATGATTGCCGATTGGTTTGGACACAAAAAGTTTTGGAAATATTTTTAACACAGTAATGAAATGGAAAGAGATGAAAGGGGTACGCGTCTATACTTTGTAATGAGAAAAATTGGTGATGGTGGTGCTATTCCTAGGGCCAAGGTTTCTCTATGACTTTTACTTTTTCGTTTTTTGTATGTATAGTATTTTTGAAAATCTTTTGAATATGATTAAAATATGAATGTGAATATATTATATAGATTGTTTTAGAATTTTCTTGTTTCTATCTACTTTTGAGGATTTATTTATTTTAAAAAATAGTTTGTCTACCGTTCTACCAAACATAGAGATGGCATTTTTTATATTTGTAAGTGGGATTCGCCGTGATATGTGATGGGTTTTCGGTTGTTATTTGATTGGTTTGTTACGGTGTTACTTTAGTTTGTTAGACCCTTGGGTGTGGAGGAGGCCCATCTTCTATGACTTGCCTCTACCTCACGTAAGCGTGGGGTAGGACAATCATGGGATAATGCTCCAAAGAGTGTGGAGGAGGCCCATCACCATTTAATGCATCATTTTCTTTTTTTTTTCTTTTTTTTAATTAAATAATATTATAACATTAAAATTAAATAAAAAAGTAATATTCTAATATTAATATTAAAAAGTTAAAAACATCTATTAATATATATAAAAGAATTGAACGTTGCTGACGTGGCGTACAATGGTGCCTTCAACCTCTCTATAAAACTGCCACGTGGCATCATAATTGAATGATTTTAGTGATTTTGAATTATTTTGATTTTTGAATAAAAAAAAAGAAAAAGATAAAACCAAAAAAGAGATTTAGTTATTTTAGGAAAAAAGAATTTAAAAACAAATTTAAGTTTTCTCTCTCATATTCCCTTTCATAAATTTTAAACGTTAATATCTTTTATATACAAGATTTTTTAAAGAAAAAAATTACACCAAATTAACGAACGTTTTATTATCTTTCCAACGAGTACCATAGTGCTATATAAAAAACGGAGAAAAAACGACTATTTTTTGTGGGGTTTCGTTCATACAGGAAAAAAAACAACACCAAGTGTTCAGTTTATTCATTAACCATGTTTTTTCTTTTAAACCAGCTTCTTATCTACGATGTTGAAATTCAGCCTAATCGTCATGCTATCATTGGAATTTTACTCTTCTAAAGATAGATAGGTATACTTCATCAAGAGAAACTAGGAGAAAGAATCGTGCAACACTATAACACATGTTGTCACCCTATAGCAAGGTTATTTTTTTATTTATGTAATTACAAGTGTAATAATTATTACCATTAGTATTAGTATTATTAGAATGGTTATATTTTTCAACCCCGGACCCTCCCGGGGTAATCAGCTAGTTACAAATAATTTAAAAAAAAAACATCTAAAAATACATAACCTATTCGACATAAAAAAATTACAAATAATCTACGCCTGTCCATTGTTCCAAATATATTCAACCAACTCCGCTTGAAGATTGTGATGTGTGTACTCGTTATGTAACGAGAAGTCGTTTAAATCTTGTTGATGTGGGTCGACAGGCACGGTATTCTCCGGCGGGGCATTCTCGTCATACTCACAGATAGCGTTGCCTTCGTCTTCGAGTATCATGTTATGCAACAAGATACACGCATACATACAGTAACGCAATCTTTTAGGGATGAACATACGTGCCGGGTTTGCAATGATGTGCCACCTTGCTTGTAGAACCCCAAATAACCGTTCAATGTCCTTTCTTGCCGCCTCTTGATACTTGGCAAATTTCTTTCTTTTTTCATCCAACGGTGGTGAATACTTTTAACAATCGTCGCATAAGATGGGTAGATACTATCAGCAAGATAATAACCGCGCCTATACTCCACCCCGATACTGTAAACCTGGTATCCGGACCGGTTCCTTTTATGACATCGTCAAAAACCTTCGATTGGTTAATGACATTAATGTCGTTATTCGATCCGGGAATGCCAAAGAAAGCATGCCAAACCCATAGATCTTGTGAACACACAGCCTCCAAAATTATTGAAGGATAGTCTTGATCCCCTCGTTTAAACATTCCGCGCCATGCAACCGGGAAATTTTTCCAAGGCCAATGCATGCAATCAATGCTTCCGAGCATGCCTGGAAAACCATATCTTTGGTGATGGAACTGATACAACTGTTGGACCTCACTGGAGTTTGGTTTTCGCAAATATTTCTTGCTGTAAAGCTTCACCACACACTTGCTAAACTTGTACAGACAGTCTCTTGCAGTTCTTTCCGACATCTTTAAATACTCGTCCCACGCATCCGCGCTAGTCCCGTACGCTAGTTGCCGAAGTGCCGCTGTGCATTTTTGTAGTGTGGTGAATCCCTTTTTCTTTCTAGCATCGTATCGTAAGGTAAAAAATGGGTGAAAATTCGCCACATCATCGGCTATACGTAGGAAAAGTCTTCTACTCATTCGGAACCTACGCCTAAATAGTTCCGCCGAGTATAAGGGTTCGTCGGCAAAATAATCGGCTACCAATCTTTCTTGGGCACCTACACATATTTTAAAAAATATAAACACAATAAAAATCTACAATCTTAAAAAATATAAACACAATAAAAATCTACAATCTTAAAAAATATAAACACAATCAAAATCTACAATCTTAAAAAATATAAACACAATAAAAAATCTACAATCTTAAAAAATATAAACACAATCAAAATATAAACGTACGTTCTCGGTCTTTGTTAATAGCCGCTTGCCTAGTTCTAGGTACCGAGTCGACTTCATCTCCCTCCTCCTCGGAAATAATCTGCGCCGCTTGCGCCACGATGTTTACCACAAAATTGACGGCTTCGTTTGTAGATGATGAACCCGAAGAAGACGAAGACGACGTAGAAGATGATAACGACATGGGTGGTTGATGGGTTGGATTTTTTATAAATAATTGGTTGGTTTAAATATATTGAGAGTGTTTGTGAGAGTGTTTATAAAATATATTGTATAAAAGTTGTAGGTTAAATGTGGTGAAATTGGGTTGAATGGTTTGTATTTATAAATAAAGAAAACTTTTTTTTTTTAAAACGGTCAAAAGAGCCGTTGGTAAACGGCTATACATCATTCCCTAGAACAAAAATGGCCCGGCTTCACAATCTTGCTGCTGCCGCGCTTGCCGTGCCGGCCCAAGGGGGGCGGTGTTGCCCGGCCCCGCAACACCTTGACTACCCATGCCTTGCCTATGCCGGATCCATACCGAGGGGTCTTATAGTTCTAAATAAATTATATTCTGACAGTGTCTTGAGGTTGAAAAGAATAAAATAGTACCTATGCAGTTACTACTTAGCATATCATCATCACCTCCATCCCAATGCCCTTCTTCATATTTTTTCACCAAAGTCTAACCGTTTAAAAAACCAAAACTCTTTACCAAACATTGAATTCTATAATTATATAAAGCACTACAACTTAACATCATACATACATCACTTCACACTCAATTTACTTATATTTAAATCATAGTATTCAATTTAATTACTAAAAAATAACAACAAATTAACAGTAGCACAATTATACCAGAAATTCACCCAATACATCATAGAGTTTACCTTTTTAATCATCAGCGTACCAATATACCCTAAAAACAAAACACATGCAAATTAGGGCTTCTGATCTATGTATGAAAATAAAAAACTAAAAAAAAGGGTAAAAGAATGAAAAGGAAACCTACGCCGATTAAGAGAATGATCTTAGACCCTTGTCACAATTGCTTGAGCATTGCACGTAAAATGAACACATATATAAAAGCACAACATTGCAGAAGCAAATACCAATGTTGAGTGACAGTCCGTTCTGTGTTGGTCTAAGGCTCTGATAAAAGCCTTTCAATACTCGATTCCATCACCAAGTGAACCTTTACCAAATTGAGGGATAAATAGTGATCTACCAATTACTTTATGGCTCAAATTCAGATATGTTTAGAATCATCACAAGAAAAAAAAAATCAATGAATCGTAAGAAATCAAAAGGATGGGTGTTACCCATTTGAGGCGGACTCCCTTAGAACAACATCGAGAGTTTGGATAGTTTCTTGTGGACTATAATGTTGCCTGCCACTCAGAAACTGTCTCAAATGATGCAGATCCTTTTTCGCAGCAAACTTAATGTTAACCTTGAACTCACACTCACGTCTACAATACACCAACAGTATTACAATGTTTCTAGAAATAAATAAATAAACATAGGGCATTTGAAAACATGTTATACCCATTCCGCTCAGTGATTTTAACAACAAATTCTTTTGACTCAAAAGGTAACGGACCAGCAACAAATGCACTTTTGTTCCCATCATAAGCAAGCAACAACTTTCCTAGGTGTGGCGCTCGAAACGAAGAGGTAAGTAGCTTCATTATCTCTCTGCATTTGGTCTTTGAAGTGACCTCAGGAGAAATTGTCACCTAATTACAGTGTTGTAGAACTCGCTAGGTGATGTGCCGAGAAATTGATATATTTTCACAAATAATTATAACCTATCTTATACTCAAAATCATGCTTTTATCTCCGTTTTATCATGATTTATCTTTCTTTGTTGATAATTGCAGGATCCGAGGTCTGGTGATGAAAAGAATTGGAAAACCGCACAAAACGACACTAAACGGACGAAGAATTAAAGACTTCAAAGCTCTGCCAGATATGGCATGGCCGTGCTCACGGCCGTGCAACTGTCCCGGGTCAACAAATCAACATTTCCAAGTCAAAAGAGGTCAAAATCAGCATTTTAAAGTGTGCACGGGCGTGCCCCATTATATGGCACGGTCGTGCTTTACTCCAGCGTGTTCCCCAAGGCTTAAACCGACCAAAACTGACAGCGAGGGTACAAAAGAAGGTGAGCACGGGCGTGCCAGACACAACAGGGGACATTTCTGCGTAAAGGACTCTGCAACAGTACGCGCTGTCGAGCAGGGGCGTGCCAGAACTCCTTCAAGGGCGTGCTTGAGCTGATTTGCCTATAAATAGAGGCCTCCACCCCACATTTTGAGGCATCCCTTCACACATCCATTCCACCCAAGTTCTCACACACTTCAACCATTTGAGGGTCTTGTAAGTGACCTTTGGAGCTTGGGATCACTCCATAAACACTTATTGATTGAGAGTTGAGGTATAGATCACTTGAAATCACCCAAAAACCCTCTTTGATCCCCAAATACAACCACTACTATGTGTTCCCCCAACACCCAATATAGAGTGCAAGTTGTAAAGTCAATGTTTGGCTAGGATAGTAGAGTGTTGCTAGGGTGAAGACTTTTCTTGGTATGGATTATATAGTTTTTATTTGTCAAGTGGTGTTGTGTTCTTGTTTATTTCTTTTCACTTGAAACTTTTTTTGATGAATTAACTAACTAATTACTTAGTCTTTGGTCTTGTGGGTATTTTGATAGAAAGTGGAGGGACTTATGAGTGTACCCATGGTGTGTAACAACCCATGTACTTGTAAGCTAACCTTAACTCCACGTGTAGCGATTAGCTCATTTGTGGGTAGAAATACACATACTTTGTGGCTTAATCCTCGGCTATCAAAATCTCACTTAGGGTCGGTACGGTCTTTATACTCGGTCCTAGTGATAAGTCAAGACTTAATTCTGCGACTTGGCTTCATTGTCTATGTTAAAGCCTTGCACAAGCTAAGAATTGATGAACCCGTGTTGAAATAAAACGGTCTTTATTTTCTTTCATCATTATACTGCCACACAGTTAATGATAGGCCACTCACTCTCTAAAAGGTTAATTAACTCAAGTAGGAGATGCACATGTTCTGGTTAGTCACGACTCTTCTATGATATCAAGTGGTAACTTGTTCGGTCATGCTCCGGCCACCGGCAAGTTGTCCACAAAAGTTTTAAGTAATTAGATGTATTTATCGCAACACTGGGAGGTGGATTCTTCGGGGTTAGGCATGCACCGTCTTGAGTAGTCTGTCCCTCATTGTTGAGAGGTGAGCTTACTAGGTCGGGAGACCCTCAATTTAACAACAAGAACACGACTCGTTTTGCGAAAACAGTCACCTCTGGAGAATGCTGTTGCAACTCCATGTTAAGCATAAGTGCGCACTTGTACACACCACTAAGAAACTACTATTAATCCGTCCCAAGGACAGTTGGATCCCGAAGCAGCACTTCTTTTTGGTATTGATCTCTACTTTGGTCGTTCCCACTCTCTTTTTCTTTATTTTATCTCTCTCTTTTATTAAAAAGCAACTTAAGGATGAGTAGGGGAAGTCGTGTCTTTAGGTTCGATACTCGGTACTTGCTGGAAGTCTATACTACACTCGATAGGTACACTTGCCTATTGTGTGGGTTTAGAATAATTCGCAACTATCGTTTTATTTTATAAATTTAAAACTTGAAAAGTGTTTTAACTTAAAGTTTTGACTTAAACTCTTATGGATCAAGTTGTTGGCGCATCCGCCGGGGGCTTGTTTCCTTTAAAATAAAAGTTAATTTAAGTCATAAAAACCTTTAATCCACACGACATCACTAGGCGCTAGTCTGCCGGTGGGGTAACAACTAGGGATTAATCGGGATTAATCAGGATTAATCAGATTGGATTTTTATATAAATATTTTTCCAAATTTATACATAAATAATGCTAATTTTATACCTTATATGTATAAATTTAGAAGTTTGGGGCCAAATATAAATTAGTGAATATGGAAGGGGGTTTAATATTAAAATACCTAAACTTAAATAACCTTAATCACCTCCATTGTTCACCATATCCCCTTTATTCCTCCCCGTTCCTTCTTTAATCGTAAGGAACCATCAGATGCAACTAGGGTTTATGGAGTTTCATCAGTTTTACTTCTAAATTATGGATTATCATCCAATTTTGAGGTCAGAACTTGTATTTTTGATCGATTTGCTCTAGTTTTGAACCGTTCAAATTCTTTTTTACCTAATTTTGAGTTTTTTAGGTCCGACTAGGAACAATTTGGTTCGACTAATCGCTTATTAATCGTGACACCGATTAATTGAGTGATTAGCCCAAAATTAATCAGTAAAATGAAGACTAGCGATTAATCACCGATTAATCAGGATTTTTAAAACCTTAATACAAACATTATAAATCATCAATAAACCTCAAAAGCAAATTTAAAATTAATATCACTAATTTGCGGTGAAGTTAGTGAATCTTAATTTACACTTGAGAGATGAAGGAACATATGTTCTGCTGATAAGATGGATACGAAAAAAATAATAAAAGAAATACCTGGTGTGGGTGAGCAAAATTAACCATAACCGACATAACCGAACCATAACCGACATAGCCGAACAGATTTTAACTGATAACCAAAATAACCAATGGTTATGGTTATTAAATTTCTATAACCGACCGAGCGGTTATGTTTATGGTTATGAAGCTTTGGTTAACCGATATAACCGAACCGAACCGAACTTGTATTGTTAAGTTCATGTAATAGATTTATGTTCTATATTAACTATATAGAGGTTTTTTTTACTATAATAAAAGTATATTATTAACAACATGATATTGATGTAGTATTCTTTTTTTTTATGATGAATTAAACTTGTAAGGCATTTTTATGGCTTAAGTATAGGTCGAATTATAAAGATATTGTTTGGAAGGATTGAGTTTCCTATCCTTTATATTGTTGTACATAGTTTGGCAGCTCTCGATTTGAGTGCTTGCCGTTTTTAATGAAAGTTAATGTTAAAAAAAAATACGTTTTTTTTGTTAATATCTTATTAAAAGGGATCCCACATTGGTACTTTAACTAGAAAGTGTAGTCTTGATTAACTTATAAATAATAACTCAAGCTAAGTCTATCATTGTAGGTTCTGAGTTTTTAAGACCCATGGGCTTTTAATTTTTATAATTTAGCCGAAAGTTAGCTTTGGTTGATTTTTTTGGTTAATAACCGAAATAACCATAACCGAAGTTTGGTTATGGTTATGGTTATGAAAATCCCATAACCGAAATAGCGGTTATGGTTAATGGTAAAAACCGACCCATGCACACCCCTACCTGGTGACACCTCTGAACTGAGAGGTTCTTTGACCAAAAGTATCAAGTGATTTCTTACGAAGAGGCTTATAATAATAATAATAATAATAATAATAATAATAATAATAATAATAATAATAATAATAATAATAATAATGATAATAATAATGAGGGATTGAAATTAGGATTTGAAGAAAACCTGTCGGGTTCAGGAAGGGGGAGATGAGAATGAGTAGGAGATAAGAGATCGGGAGAGCGTTTTAAGGATTTGAAGCTGAGTTTCTTGAGCGATTGGGGTTCGACTGGAAGCTCTGACGCCATTATTGGTCCTGTCATCGGAGATCGCCAACGACTCGATCGACAGGATGACCGACGCTGGATGTTTAAGAAATCAAAACTTTTAAGGAGGACAGATTATACGTGGCAATTGTTAAAGGTTGATCGGCTGTTGTAGGAGGGAAGAAGGTGTTGAATTCAAATATTGATATTGTTGGAGATGAAAGGTAAGAGGAGGTGTGACAGAGAAGAAGGCACAAATGGTATAAACACAGATCGATCCATGATTAATATTATTAGGGTTTTGAAATTTGTGTAGATTTTAAATTATTAAAAAATGACACATGGCACACTCAAGGGGAGGTTGGCCTCTTCGAGTGCCATGTGGGATTTTTAGCTTTGGTTTATTATAATATATAGATTAGAGTAGACGGGGTGCTTATCGTGAAGCATCCTTGGAGCACCTGCAACGAACCAATCACAGCCCGCCAACTAAATCACCACTCGTGAACCCTTTCCACCGACAGCACCACCAGTGAAGCATTCATAGAGGACCTGGTTTCCCTCTCTCCTCTGCATCTCTATCTCTCTCCCATTTGCACCTGTGAGATAGAACACGAAAACTCTCCACAGAACTACCAGAATCTCACTACCCGTGACCACGGCGGTGGTAAACACGTGCTGATAGTAGGGTACTAGTGCCATTCACTGGTAGCGCCCCGTCCCCCTTAGTATAATACAATATTTAGTATAGCAATCTAACAAAATATGATAAAGAGAGGTATCCACGTGTTTTATTTCGATTGAAAAAACATAAAACTAAAAATATTGGTAAATACTGGCACCAGTACTAGTATTGTTTGGCCGGTATCGATTCAATTCGTTACGATACGTTACTTCACCAACGTTGTTGGGGACATTAAGAAAAAAAGGAAAACGAATTCGGTACCGGTACCAATGTTGTTCTGATGGTATCAATTTAGTTTTTACGACAAAGAACAAAAAAACAGCTATATTTTACCAGCTCAATTAAAAATGTTATCGAATCGTAGATAAAACTCAAAATTTATAAAACATTATATTATATTGCAATTTCACGAAAAGGGTAAACGCATCATCTTATACAAAAGCTAAATTGCGATGCAACTTAATGAGATGTATACTTGTTCTTCGATCACTTATATATTACTATTTATAATTTGGTCTTGAGTAAAATTTATATCTAGGTGTAGACAAAAATAAGAAAGTCATAATGACACACTCAAAATTTCATAAAACATTATATCTTAAAAACTTATATTTATATATAATAACATTTCTTGAAATCTCTTAGAAACAACATACCAACTGAATGGATCCAGGCTATTATTTTATAGTATTGCCACTAGTTGGAAAACATAATTTGTTTAAAAGTAATTATAATAACATAAAATAACATGTAAAAAATATTAAAAAGAGCTATGTCGGACTATGTCACCGACATAGCCTTTTAATGGTATGTATAATTCGATTTATGAGTATGAGGACTAGTATTCGAGGAAATATATTGTACGGAGTTTACATGATGCATTGTGTGTACTTGTGAAAAAATAGTTTAAACAACTCAAATGCTTATTTGAACATATTTAAAATGTCAAAATACATGATATCAAAGTATAACAAACTCAAAACAAATGATTTATTCCCAAACTAACGTTTACAGCCCTAGAAACAGAAAGAACAACAACTAATACAAATCACTTCTTCTCTCACACACCCTCACAACAACACTCTCATCTACGATTACACACAGATCACCACAAGATCAGACTCGAGATAAATTTGATCTGAAAGCTTGAAACCTTAGAACACTGAGAGAAATAATAAAGGAGAGAGAAGATACAAAGTGAACGAATAAATAATTATACAATGAGAAATATCTAGCCACTTATATAGAACTAGAAGACTTAAGACAGTGTTAAACAAAGGGCTTCCAGCTGGACTCCCAGCTGGGTTTAATAAAGCCCATACACAGGCCCATTAAGCCTTTCTTCCTGTAATAAGCTCTAGCCCACAACTGCACAGCTACACAAGCCCATGTGAATACCCGAGCTACACAACAACATAAGCCCAACAACTCAGGAACCATGAATCAACCAAATAATCTGACAAGAAAATAATCTGACAAATCCAAGACCTACACAAACATCCTTATGCAAAATGTTCAATCATACATTTAACAGAAAATAGAAGAAAAGATATTAAAATTGATATATTCATGTTCAACATTTTAACACCCCCCTCAATTTTAATATCCAAGAAGATCATGCATACTAAGCAACTTACATATCTCCTCATGCTGACCAACTCCAAGACTTTTGGTCATAATGCCAGCCACTTGCTTATCTGAACTTACCTCTTACCTTTAAAATTTTAACACACCCTAGCAATTAGATCTCTTAGAAAGAAAAGATCTATTTCAAAATGTTTAGTTTTATCAAAGAAAACTGGATTAGCATCAATAGACATGGCTGCACTGTTATCACAACAAATTGACACATGTAAACCTACCTGCACTTGTAATTCGAACAAAAGATTAACAAGCCACAAAACCTCACAAGAAATAGAGCACATAGCTCTATACTTTGCTTCTATTGTGGATTGTTTTTTGCTTTTTCCAGGAAACCAATGAGGTTCCCAGAAATATGAAAAAACTAGTAATAGATTTCCTTGTATCAACACACTTAGCCTAGTCAGAGTCTGAATAGGCAAGTAATTCAAAACTAGAACTCTTGGTAAACCAAATGCCTCTACCAGGAGCCTTTTTAAGATACCTTAACAACCTTAATGCTATTTTTAAATGACCCGCAGTTGGTTTATGCATGTACTGGCTTAGATAATGAATAGAGTAGGAAATATATGGTCTAGTATGTGATAAATAGATCAATTTCCCTACTTATTGTTGATAGCCAGTAACATTTGACAACACTTTATTATTTTCAGCACATATTGTTGTTAAAGTATGATTTGGCTCCATGGGACTGTTGACTGGTTTGCATCCTAACATGCCATACTCAGTTAACAAGTCAAGGCAAGATTTAACTCTGTTGATTTCATTTACATAGTTACCAGTTACAACAATATCATCCACATAAACAAGTAAAAACATAGTGATAGACCCAGAAATCTTAACATATAAAAAATAGTCACACTTACTCTGTTTAAAACCTAGATCACATAAGACTCCAACTAGTTTTTCATTCCACATTCTAGGAGCCTGTTTTAAACCATATAGAGACTTGTTTAATTTACATACTCAAGATTCATTTTCCGAATAATACCCTTCAGGCAAAGATATGTACACATCTTCATTTAAATCACCATACAAGAAGGCATTATTCACATCTAATTGAAATCACTTCGAATTATTTTGAATAGCTATAGCCATAACACATTTGACAGTCACAAACTTTACAACAGGAGATAATGTTTCATCAAAATCAATACCCTCCTTTTGACTATATCCTTTGGCTACTAATCTAGCCTTAAACCTATCTATTTCACCACTAGACTTATACATGATTTTGTAAATCCATTTACAACCTACAACACTCCTACCCTTAGGCAATTCAACTAAAGACCAAGTATTGTTTATGTTAAGAGCCTCAATTTCATCATTCATGGCCTTAATAAAATTTGAGTCAAGGGAAGCTTCTTTATAATTCGTAGGTTCTATACTTTTATTAAGAATACTAGCAAAAACCTTGTTATCAGAAGTTAAGTTAGAATAACTAAAAACTTTCTCTATGTCATACTTAACTGTTCCTTCAACAACAAAGTCATCAAGTTTCATAGGAAATACAGAACTCCTAGTACTTCTTCTGATTGTTTGAGTATTTTGGTTATTGCCCTCAGAAATAGAAGTCTTTTCACCAATAGGTCTCACATGCTCAACCCTATCACTAATACTGGCTTCATCAACTGATTTTGACCTTGATGGTTCACTAGAATCAGGATGATTAGAAAGTAATTGCTGAGACCCATGTGTCTCTTGTTCAGTTCTACCTAGATCCCTTCTCTCATCATTGGGCTCTTCTGGTTAAGTGGATGTTTTATTTTCAAAACAATCAAAAAATTTGATGAGTCTAATTCAGTAATGGTATTATCATTAAATTTGTCAAAAACATTTTTATCTTTAAATGGGAATATAGTTTCATAAAACTTCACAGCTCCTGAATAAGCGATTGTTTTATTTTCTAAACTAAACACTTTATATCCCTTTTTTTCATTTGAATATCCTATAAAAACACATTTTTCAGCCTTTTCACTCAGCTTATTAGACTCATTTAAAATGGTTGCAAAACATAAACATCCAAACAACTTTAAATGACCTAGAAGGGCTATAAACTATAGATAAGTTCATAGGGAGTTCTACCATCCAGAACTGATGAAGGAGTCCTATTGATCAAATAAGAGGCAGTCAGAACACATTCAAACCAAAACCTAACAGGTAAATTACTTCGGAATAACAAAGACCTAGTGACATTAATAAGGTGTCTGTGTTTCAAACATTATTAGCTTTATCATAACATGAACTATTAGCAACAACTTTCCTAGCTTGAGTCCCCCTTGGTTTTGCCCAAAGGGATATCCTACTAACTCAAAACACTTGTCAATAGAATGACCTGTCTTGTTACAATGTGTACACTTCAGGCTAGAATTTGAAGATTTAGAGTTCCTTTTAGTGTTAGAAAAATCAATACACTGAGTTGTTTTTGATAAAAAAAAAAAAAAAAAACCATTGTTTCCCCCTTTTTAAAACTACTACTAGAGTTTCTATGGGATTCCCCTCGAAAACTATAGCAAATGCTTCCTTAACAGATGGCAAAGTATCTTTTATTAAAAAACTAGTTCTAACACTTTGGTACACAATGTCCAAGCTCATGAGAAATGCATCAATTTTATCATACTATTGAGATTATTGAACTCTTTAGAACATCACAAGTACAAGCAGGAAGTTGCAAAATCTGATCTAACTGTTTCCACATAACATTCACTTTATGATAATACTCATAGACAGGCATGCAATTTTGGTTAAATGAAGTTATTTTTTGATATAAATCAAACACAACAGAACCATCAACTTTATCATATGTCTCTTTTAATTCAGACCGAACATCACTAGCAAGTCTATAAAACATATGACCCATGTACAGTTCTTCAATTATTGAATTAAGAATCCATGTTAAGACAATTGAATTCCATCTATCCCATTTTCTAGCAAGAACCATATCAGTTTTAGATTTAATACATGTTTTGTCAGTGAAACCCCATTTGTTTTTACTTGTAAAGCAAGAGTTAAAGCATTTGACCATACTGAATAGTTTTCAGACCCTTTCATTTTAACAGTTATAATAGTCAAGTTGCTAGAATCAGAAGGATGCAAATAAAGAGGATCACTAGCATCAAGTTTGCTAACTAGAGTTTCATTAACAACCACGTTAGCAAGATCAACAACAGGTCCACCACCACCAGAGAATCAAGAGAACAAAATACACAATGTCACACACACAGGCGAAGCCAGGCCTGGGACCAGCTCAGTGTAGAAATAATCAACTAACCATTCAGACAGCAAGAACAATAATAGAAATAGAACAGTCAAACAATATTAACACACTTATTACAAGAAGACCAGTCAAACACAGAGAATCAAGAGAACAAAAAAAACCCGAAACAAAATACACAATGTCACACACACAGGCGAAGCCAAGCCTGGGACCAGATCAGTGTGCCACCGTAGGCCATAACTTGGGAGACTCTAGACCTAAACAGACACAACCACAACAACAGTCTCAGCCACCGGTACCCACCTAACCCGCCAAGTGACTTCTAGACTCAACAAATGCAAAGGAAAGATAAACGACAATAAAAGGAACAATTTCACCGAGAGGGTTGCCCAAGTTAGGGTTTTCCAAACTCACAGCATGTAACCTTCACTTAGGGTTACAAAGCTGTGAGGCAATTGAAGCAATAAAAGAATATTCCACTCCAAGATTAGTCCAAGAACACCAAAAGTCTTCAGATCTAAACAGATCTAACTATTTTCCTAGATTCAACCACAGATCTTGAATTAGAGAACAATAGATCTACACAAGATTATTTGATAACAGCGTAAGACACAGCCCTAATCCACAGAATAGGACATAGATCAAATGAATGATTCGATCAACACTATCAGAAACTCGTCCTAAACCTAGGGCTCTGATACCATGTCAAAATGCATGATATCAGAGTATAACAAACTCAAAACAAATGATTTATTCCCAAACCAACGTTTAACCAAAAAATATTCAAACATACATTTAACGAAAAAATAGAAAATAGAAGAAAAGACATTAAAATTGATATATTCATGTTCATCATTTTATCATAAAACATAAGGAAAAACATCATAAAAGGTTAATACACAAAGAAAGATAAATGATTATAAATTTTGTTCTTAGAGTCTACAAGAGTATATCTAAATTTTATCAAGCACTAAACCTTTTAACCACCACCATCGCCTCCTTTTTCATGTTACAAATAAAACAACGAATGTTCTATACAATGAGAGATTTGCAAATTTATAAATTATTTGAATATTTTTTTAATTTTAATAAAATTTATGTACCTCAGTTATTTAAATTCATGTGTAATCACAGTTACTTATACCTTTATTTAAGATTTATACAAACTTAATTTCCTACACCGTGTGTCACACAGGAATATAACCTAGTACAATACATAGTAAATACATAACGATGTAAAAGTAAATAAGTAATAATTTTAATAAAAGGGAGGAGTTCATTAACTTACGTGAAGTGTGAGAGTGCTTACCTTTCACCGTTCAACATGATTCAACATGATTACTATAATGATGAACCACCGCTTACCAACTGTCTCAAGCGGTCGTTCCTGATCCAAATACAATCCTCTAGATAACGTGTGGATCTTATCCTTTTTTCCTTTAAAAAACATGTTACAACCCCTGATGCAACTTAAGATGTTTAAGACATGCTATGATTATGTATTAACTTCCAAATGATCAGACTCCATTCAAATATATCATTTGTTTACCTGTTTGATAATGATAAATTTGGTATGTCAATATCTTGAAATTTAGTTAATCTAAATATTGTATATCAAATTCAAATAAAAATGATAAAAAAAATTTATATTACAAATAAATATTAAATATATGGAAATAATAATTTACACTAATCGAATTTATATCCCAAGTCGTTTTCTCTTTATAGCTTAATACCGTATTTTTTTCAGAAGACAAACACCTCTATTTAATGGGAAAATGTCATAAAAATGTAATCAAGCTTGCCAACTATTCCGATTAAGTCATCCAAACTTTTGTTGTCTCTCTAAAGTAACTAAACTTTAACTTGGTATTCTAATATTGGTAATTACCAGACCACCATGTTACCATTTTTTTTAATTTTATTTCCTATTTTATGCTTATGTGAATATGATTTAAATAAATATGTACTTAAAATCTCCCAAAACATTTGGACGTTTAAACCATCAATCGATCAAACCTATCTTTAATCTTTGAATTCCTCCCAACCCAAACTCAAGATGAGCGGACGACACTTTCAACCTTTGATATGTGCAAACCCTTTGACGGCAACGACAAGCTTTGCGACTCAACCTTCGACAATTATGTATTTTATATGTCCATAACTTTCTCTAGTGACTAACCATGTATAACGAAATGGTGATAACCGTTTACCGTATTCGTTACCCATCTGGAGCTCATTGGTGAGTTAACAAATTCAATTTTTTTTTAATCATCGATCATTATAATTGTTGTTCATGGTCGTGAGAATGGAGAGTCATGTGCTGATAGGGTGAATTGAACAGATTTGCAGGTTTTATTTAAGGAAGATGATGATGATGATGATGATTTGAGAGGGTGTAGGATTCAAGGGATTTGTTTTGAATTTTATTGTTATTTAATATTTTTGTTTCTTGGATTAGTCCTTTTTTAATTTATTGGATAATGTTGATATTTAAAATTTTAGAGTATTTGATAATTAGATTTTGGAAAGCATGTTATTGAAACCTGACACATAATCATTGTAACTTGGTAACCTGATAAATACACAGGATTAGAATAATAAAAGAAACTTTAGTGACTTTAATCAAACAAAAACGTTCCAGTGACTTAGTTGGAACAATTGACAAAGTTGGTTATAATTCTTCAAAGTTACCACCTATTTAATTTATTAAATTCAAATAAATATGATATTTATCAAATTTAATTTAGGAAATTATTTTAAAATTATATTACTTACAATAAAAGTTATAAAAATTCATTATTACAATTATCTCTAAACCCTGTTGATCCGTATCAGATTTTTCATATTCAAATTAATTTATGCTACAATTCCTTCTAGCCTTATCTAAATCTTGTTTTCTAATTCAAACTAACATGATGATTATAATTACTTAGGTATTTATTTTGAAAATACTTTCAAATAACAATTATCTTCGTCACTTCCATTTTATCTATAATTAATTTTTTGAATTCACATATATATGATCTAAAAAATGATGGTAAAAACCATGAAGATCAACCTATAAAGTGACATGTGTCCTATATGTGCTTTCTTTTATTATATACTAGACTAGATTATAGCTCGTGTGGATACACGGTTCACCAAAACTCAATACTTTGAAGGTTTAATGTTAAAAATTGGAAATTAAATTTAATGTACATAACAGAAACTTAAATATGCATACATGAATAATAATAAAAAAAATATAAATAGTTCATTTGCTAATACCACTTTATTACACGAGTACAAAGTAACATTATTTTGAAGGTTTAATTTTTTGATTTAGTAACTAAGATTTAAGTTGTCAAAAAGTGGTTGCGGGTAAATCCAACTTGAGTTACCCTACTTCAACCCGTACTAACAATGGGTCATTACCCAACCCATTCTTATCAACTCTTAACCAACATTAACCGACCTAACCAATCAAATTCCTAAGTACTCTGACCAAGTCAAATCATATAACTACCTTTTCATCGTTCGATTAGTGAATTTAATAACATCATTGCTCATACTCAAACAATATGATATATGGAGCCACATAACTACAAACAATATGATAAACACATGAGAAGTATACATTGCAACCTATACAATAATGTTTCAAACAATATGACTTGCTTCTTGTATATGACGTCGGGTCAAACAAAATCAAGCAAACTCAAACTACCGCTTAGGTTAACTCAGTATTATTAATGGTTTGACCTTATACATGAGAAAGTTATGAATATTGCTCAAAAAGTTAGATGACCCATATATAAATCCTACATTTTCCCCAACAACAACGACCAACTTTCCGGAGAGACTAAAACTAAATAAAAGAGCAGATGACAGTAACTCAGAAGAAAGGGGGGATGTGTTTGGTTTATAATCGAGAATACAGAATCCATGTGGGTGTGGGTTTATCAATATAGTAAGATTGGGATGGGAATAGATTTCTAAACCTGCTAAGTTTGAAGTATACCAAATTTGTGAGTTTGATGCCCATTTTAAAAAACTCAAATCCATTGCCTAATACTTCTGATGTTAATGGAAGTCATTACTTCATTTCCATACCCATACACCGAACACCACTTAAGGATTATTGACAAGTCAACCACTTGCATCGTAGCCATATAATGGAATTTACCCACCTCAACATGAGCTTCAGAGCTTATATCATTGGCATATTGGATTGCATCAATTGACTTTAAGTTACATCTTTCGGTCATAATAGGGTGCAAGATCTTAAAGTTTGCCTCAAACATCTCAATGTTGTGCAGAGGGAATGAACCAAGATTAATACATATGAGTAGGAATCATAAGACCTACAAAAGTAAGTGCATCATGCATATTGTATATAAAAAGTATTAAAAAAAATTAGTACACAACCCCAACAAAATGGTGAATCAACCAGGATTAAGACATATAATAAGTAAGTGTCAAACTTGTGCAGAAAGTTAGGATTATTCTCCAAAAAGAAGTATTTTATTATGCCAAAGGAACATTGGGATTTCTAGCTCCAACATGCAGCAGCTCAATCAATAACTTCATGTGTCCAAGGAAAATATTTCATGTTCAAGCATCGATAAAATAGATATAAATAATTTTGGACACATGTGCAGTTTGACCTGATTGTTTTCACCAACTACACAAGGCGAAGGCACTCCGTATTTAAGATGACAACTAAAAAGGGTAAAAAAGTATGCAGAAAAAAGTCTGACTTTAATACCAATAACTTATACATTAGGTAAGTTAACTTTAATCTCTCTAAATCATTTATTATGCTAAATCTAAATGAAAGTAACCAAGCTAATAAGAAGCTACAAACAAAACCCTAAATATACATGATTTACCATTTTATGTTATTTGACAGTTGACACATATTACTTTTAAAAAATAATAAACGAAAATCTTTTTCTGGTGACCCAAATCTAGTTTTTATTTGCTTTATCTTCCCCTGTCTAGATCATGCATCAACTAAAGTCGGAAATAACAGATGCATTAAATAGCTAAATCATGTCATTTTTGTTAACCAAATAAGTCAAAACTCGGTAGGTCCATGGTCAAGAAATTTTGATTAATTTATAATACCTAGGCTTATGAAGTGTGCATCCACTGAAAATTGTAAAATTTAGAAGTAAAATAAAATCGTACCTTAACAACATAAATACATGTGGCAAACTTCATTTCGAGCTAATCGTTTAACATTAGTTACAAATAAAGAGCCCCTTTTAGATTGAATTCCACTATAGTTGTACAATAGTATTAGAATAAAATGGTAATTTCTCATTCGGCGTAAATAAAAAGAGCATCAAAAGTTAACATAAAGATAAAAATTACCTAACCTGGTCCATGAAGAGCAGTGACATATGTGTGGGGCTGTACTGCTGCTACCAAACACACAATAAGAAAACAAATAATTAATTTATAAATTGAAAGGAAGCCAAAACGCAAAGACATTGAGAGTGAGAATGAGAGAAGAGAGTTATCAGTTACCAGATCAATTGATAGAAAGGGATGAAGGTGCGATGGATGTATTCATTTAGGTTCAAGACTCCACTAAAAAACCAATTGCAAAAGTGAAGTACGATGTCGATAAAATTAAGATAGTTGCCAAATTTAAACATATTTCATACAACAACAACCAAGCCCAGTAAATCCCACAAATAGCAAAGCTATTGGTAGGGTCTGGGGAGGGTGGGATGTAGGCAAGCCTTACCTCTACCCCTAGGGAATAGAGAGGCTGCTTCCAGGGAGACCCTCTGCTCAAGACATACAACTGAAAAAAGGAGAATATATGTACACCCACAACTACTCATAACAATCACAGGCAGTAAAAATAGTGCATTGACATCAATAGGCAACTATGCTACCATAAACAACCTATAAACAAACCAGAATGCAAGACAAAACATATGTAGAAGCCGCATACGTAAAAGCAAAAGTAAGACTCTACCATACTCCTAAACAGCATTTTCCCATGTCCTAATAGTCCTTCATAGATACCCTAAATGTATAGAGGACAAAACCCTAATTTAGACAACGAATTAAGGCTGATTGCAACATAAACAATCAAATGTATATACAATTTGAAGCGATATTAATTCAAGCAACACCACCAAATTCAAATTCCCCAAAATCAATCAAGAACAATTCTTTCAGAGAATGTAATTCATATCAAGCAGCATAAAAAACTTCAATCCTAAAGAAAAACATCAAATTAAAATAGAAATAAAAAGGAATATAGAAACCTTTCAAAGGCAGATTAAGTCTTGACGGTCTTAAGTGTCTGAACATACTGTATGGAGACATTGGTAGGTGGACCAACGGTTGCTGCTTGTTTGTTGTTGCTGGTATGATTGTTCATTATTGCCATATCTAAAACATAATCGAAAGAAGCATGTGAACGATTGGATTGGAATTTGGATCGAAAATCAAATGAATGAAAAGCTTAAGTGAGATCATAGCTTATCAGATCCAAATAGGGAGAGGGGGTGATAAAAATTATAAACCTCCACTATTCTTCATGCAACACATAACAGGCGCCAATCATACTCTCAAAAAATTAGACTGAACTATAAGTTTTGTCCTTTACGTTTATACTATATTTCAAGGCATGCCCTTTACGTTTAAAATTGACGAGTTTTGTACTTTATGTTCCAAAATCTTGCACGTTACGTCCTTTGACACTAACCCAGTTAATTTTAACCATTAAGTAGAGGGTAAATTGGTCTATTCACGTATTTATTTAGAAAACCATTTTAATAATTAAAACTCCATATATACACACACCCCCTTTTTCTCAACCGTCTCCCTCTCCTACTTACCTACACCACCACCTGCCATTGCCGTCACCACCATCCATCCCACACCAACCACCGTCGCAAACCCACCACCCATCCCACACCAACCACTATGGCACACTGACCACCTTCACCGTTGTATCAAAATTATTTTAATACAAACTTCATTGTGTTTTAATCGGTCCCCTGCACCATCTCAGTCGGAGTTCTTTTCAAGCTCAATTGGATTTTTGATACGGACCATTCATCTAGTAGGAGTTCACTGTTTCGGTTGGAGTTCTTTTCAGTCACTAGATCCTTAGTCGAAGTTCACTGTTTCAGTCGGACTTTCCAATTGGACTCTTAGTCGAAATCATCTCTTAAACGACTACTTCATTCACGACTACACGACTCACCATTAACAACTTAGTAAACCTGTGACTTCGATTAACCCACCACCACCTCATAATCGAACATACGAACACCACTATACGACTCACCATTAATAACTTAGTAAACCTGTGACTTCGATTAACCCACCTTTGTCGCGACGACACCTCTTCTCCGCCACAAGTGCGGTAGTCGAACCACCTACCTTTTTCCAAAATGTATCTCTCTCTCTCTCTCTGTGTCTCTCTCATCTTGATGTGTTTTGAGTGTGTGGTTTTATGGTACGGTGGTGGTGGTGGTGGTGGTGGTGATGTTCAAAGATAGGGTGGTGGTGATGTACAGAGGGAGAGATAAGACTAAGAGGGAAAGATGGGGTAGAGAGAGGGGTGCTATATATGTAACATAAATAGACCCTAAAATAGTAAAAAGACAAATTTACCCTCACATTTCAGTTAAAATCTAACTGGGTTAGTGTCAAAGGACCTAACGTGCAAGATTTTGGAACATAAAGTACAAAACTCGTCAATTTTAAACATAAAGGACATGCTTTGTAATCTGGTATAAACATAAAGGACAAAACTTGTAATTCAGTCCAAAAAATTATATTCGAATTAAGAGATTGAATAATCATACCATAACAGGAAACATATAGTATGAACACACATATCTGTAGTGGATAATGCTAACCTTGACTGTGACCGCAATGAGAAGATGCTAATCAAAACCATAATATAGGTAAACACATGATTATTACGAAGCAGAAGTAGTCTTACAGTACATTGAAACGATCAAAAAGTAAATCAGCTTCTATAAAGATGAAATCATGAGAAGATGAAGTAGACTTAGATCATGGATGAGAGAAACGATACAGAGGATTTTGGTATATGTGAGAGAATAAAACGCAAAGATATATTAGGGTTATTTCAATGTCTGTCCCTTGAGATTTGTATCCTATGAGAGAAGAAAGCTTTTTGAAAAGGAAGAGTATAAGGGAATGAATGTATTTAAAAAAAATAGGAAAGTTGGACATAGTTACTTTTTAACTAAATATCTCTTCTATATTAATATAATGAAAAATTCTCTTAAAGAAAGATATCCTAATAATATTATTAAAGTTTTTTATATACTCCGTATTTTATAGAAACGGCTATCCCTAATAAGCCGTACAGGTTTGAAACTACATTTGTTCGTGTAATCTTTCGGTACCTTATATAATTGGTAATTGTATCATAACTAGCAAAAATACTTGCACTACGCAGCGGAGTTTTGATTGGTATCAGTTCAGTTAGGGGCGGCAATGGCACTTGGTATGGTAATCAAAATAAATATGCCCAATAGTATTGACATGTGTTTTACACCGATCGAAAACTCTAAAAAGAATTTTACATCGGACAGTATTGTTGTGGAGTTTAAACTGCGAAAAAAATAACGTTTTTGAAGCTTAAAAAGTCTTGAAAATTAATATTGACATTAGCAGGTGAAAGTTCACGCTTTGGCTATAATGGTGTCGGTATCGTACCAACACTTACTATGACAACCAAAATAAAAAATTCAAAACATAAATTCATAATATGACAAAAAATAGGGCTGTTCTTGAGCCGAACCGAGCCGAGCCAGGTCAAGCTCGCGCTCGGCTTGGTTATAAACCGAGCTGGCTCGGCTCGGCTCGGATTTGAAACCGAGTTGAAAATCAAAGCTCAAGCTTGGCTTGGTTTTAAACCGAGCCGGCTCGGCTCAGCTTGGTTTGGCTCAAATTTAAAAAGAAAAAAGAAAAATGACTTTCAAAATTCAATAGTTTTAAAATATTATTCAATAGTTCAAAATAACACATTAAAATAAGTTCAACCTAATACATTACAAGCTAAAATCAAGTTCAAGCAAATACAAAATGAATCTTAAATTATAACGGAATACGGTATAAGTTCATCAACATACGCATTAACTTAAGTACTTGGATCAAAATCAATATTCAGTTTATTTAAATAACTTGATTAGCTGTAACTTCAATCTCAATCACAAAATATTCATGCTACTATTACCAAATATTAAATATGTAACATATTCCCCATCTTTTTTAACATTTTTATAGTATATTATATGTATATAAAAAACATATATTAAAAATTAGAATTATTCTAATCGATCCGAGCCAGCTCGGCTCAGTTTCAAACCGAGCCATATCGAGCGAGCTTTTTTCGAGCTAAATCCGAGCGAGCTTCGAGCAAGCTCCGAACCACGAGCTTTTTGGACAGCCCTAGACAAAAAAAATATTAACATATGTTTTACACCGACCGAAAATCATGAAAAACAAATCGTAAATCATAAATATATCTTTTAGTAAAAGGTTGTGTGTTGAATTAAACTTATATTCTAACTAGCTTTTATCCCGGGAGTGTCCCGGGGTTGAAATATCTAATATAACATAATAAAGTATCTAATATGACAACATAATTAATGATTTGCCAATACATGATTAATGAATAATAATAATAATATTATTATTATTATTTATTTATTTTAAACAAATTTCTGTCATAAGTTATCATATTCAAATATAAAAAAAAATCTCTGCCTATGAAGTTATATTTATCGTTTGTGATTTATTAGTAGAGTAAAATATATTTGAAAACAAAACCCCACAAAAATAGTTGTTTTTTTCTCCTTTTTTTATATAGCACTATGGTACTCGTTGGAAAGCTAATAAAACGCTCGGTAATTTGGTGTAATTTTTTTCTTTAAAAAATCTCGTATATAAAAAATATTAACGTTTAAAAGTTATGGGAGGAAACATTAGAGAGAAAATTTAATTTTGTTTTTAAGTTCTTATCTTTTCCGATTTATTAAAAAAGCTCAAAAATTTAAAAATCCTATATGATGCCACGTGGCACATTCAATAAGGAGTTAAGGCCTCCATTGAATGCCACATCATCAAAGTTTAATTATTTTATTATAAGTTATAGATTTTTGAAAGATAGACTCGTTATCATTTATTCATTTTTCACGCATCAATTACTGAGAGGGAATTTCATAAATTGAAATCAAGTCTCATCTTTTTTTTTGGATCGGCT
The DNA here is from genome assembly GCA_030844895.1 of Ambrosia x helenae. Classification (NCBI taxonomy): domain Eukaryota; kingdom Viridiplantae; phylum Streptophyta; class Magnoliopsida; order Asterales; family Asteraceae; genus Ambrosia; species Ambrosia x helenae. Next base: position 46,784 of record JAUTDX010001504.1, read on the forward strand.
AAGGAATCACCTCAGTAGTCGGTACCCTATTTCGAATCCTCTTTCCGTAGCGTCCCTGAGGGCATAAGCCCTTTCAACGTCAAGGGGTGTATTTTTGCTGGCCGTAGGATTCGAACCGTGTACCTTCTCCGGGCGAGAACCTCCCTAAGAAGTAAACCCTCCCACCTCTCCCTAACTGAGCCGTGGGTCATTGGCAAATCAAGTCTCATCTAGATATTTGTGATCTATGAATCTATGATACAGGTATCAATAAAGTTAGTGATTGTAAATATTTTTTTTCATAACAAATACAGTATTTTTTTAGTACACGTATAACTGGTAAATCACCTCCGTATTTATATGATACACAATATTAGCAATGAAGACTTCGGGGGGCTATTTCTGGTTTGCTGGTCCTAATTACGACTCACATTTTTTTGGGATATATATATGAGTAAAGATCCGGTACAAATAGCTTTTTTGGTAAGAACTGTGAGAATCAAAGGAGGGTATTTTTTTAAAATTTTTTTTTTAAAATTTTTTTTTCCCCATATTGTTAAACATGTATTATAGTATTGAAAACTAAAAAAAAAAAAAAAAAAAAAAAATTTGGTGTAGAGTAATTACGTGTAGAGTAATTACATAATTACTCTAGTGTAAACTAATGTATTTACCTTAATGACGTAATTACACTAAAAAAATTTTTTTTTTTTAATTTTTTTTTTGTATTATTCATCTAGAAAGAATGTTTAAGCACATGGGAAAAAAAATTCTAAAAAAAAAAATAAATTTTTTTTACCCCCTTTGATTCTCACAGTTCTTACAAAAAAACTATATGTATTTGATCTTTACTCTATATATGAATATAATAGCTTATGTACATTGAACTTTTGTGTATTAAGAGATAATGTGTATAAATCAGCTCCCAAATCAAAAAGGCATAGTTACAATTTTTGCTCTGCTAGTATACTACTCCCTCCGTCCCAATTTAAATGTACTAGTTAAAAAAAACACACATTTTAGGAAATATTTTGTTTGTATGTGGTAAAATGACAATAATATCCTTAAAAGTGGTGATTGTGTTTTGTCTTTTATGGGCAAAACTGGAAATTACATTTCCATTTTTGGAAAGGGACATTTAATTTGGGACAAAAAAAGAAAGTGAGACATTTAAATTGGGACGGATGGAGTATTATACATGTGTAGAAATGTAAAGTTTTGTGCACCGTTTATATGTTGGTAATTTTAGTGTTATCAACATTAATAGTGATATTGGATTAACTTGTCGAATGGTTTGATCTCGTTAGTCATTAACCGAGTTAGGAGATGCAGGAGTGCGGGCTCTGTTGTCACTAATGAGATTGTGTGTGTCATCAGTTTAACTAGTTAAATATAAGTGCATTGGAGTTGTGCCTATTGAATTAATGTCCTAATTAACTAAAGTCTAGTTAATTAGTGGGCTATTAATTGAATGGAATAAAGGATCGGGCTTGTTTGCTCTTGGGCATGCCTACAGGCCAAATAATTTTAGCCCATGGATATATGTTAGTTTTCCATATAGGATAACTTCCGAGAGAACACTTCAAATTTTTTTTCTTGAGAGACAATTCTCTGGAAGTTGAAGGATTTCTATACACAAAAACCAATTCACATCTTTGATTATCGGTGCAATAATTCTCAAAGAAATTAAATCCGATTCTTGTGTATATACTACGTTTAATCCGTTCAAACATTTGATTGTACCGATCAAATAGTTGTTCTGTTAGTGATTACACGACTCGTAGTATAATCCAAGTGTTTTTCGATTTCTTCGACGGTTTCGGTTCTATGGAACCAACATTATACACAAACAAATTTGAGGGTTACAAATACAAATGAAGCGTTAGATGAAACTTTAACCAGTCATATAAGGGTAATATTAAAATAGCGGAACATGACGTTGTTTATGGTTAAGATAAATTATACGGATAAAACTATTTTATAAAATAAACTACATTTAACAAGTCATGTGATACAATTTTGTTTTGTTTATTAAAAAGATCTAAATTAGTTGCCAAATACGCAACTACAATATGAGTACACATTGGTAATTGGCCGACCAAATACTTATACACTATTTAAATTGTATTTTTTTAAAGAAAAGTAAACAATAATCATGTTTGGTCATCGAACCATTTTTTAATAACTCACGCAACCACAAAACCAATTTGTTATAAGCACCACATCGGAAGGGAGGCTTAGTGGCGAAACTTGAAAAAAATAGTGGCCGAAAAGCATGAGACCCGATTTTTTCTTATTGGTGGGGGTTGGAAGATCAAATCGGTGGGGGTCGGACTCAATTCATATAAAAATTACCTACGAAAATCACTAACTTCCACTACTAACTAAAAAACGGTGAGGGTCGGGGCAGCCCCTGGCCCCCATTATCCTTCGCCATTGAGGAGACTCTTATTGTTTATTTCTATTGGCAATATTTAAACATAAAGAACAATTAAATACATTCAATGATAATATACGGATAAAAATATGTAAAAGATGAATACAAAATATCAAAGCATGTCATATAATTTTAATGATTAAAATAATTACCCCACCAAAAAAAAATCTCTCACTTTGTACGAATGCATATGTAGATGTGTTTGTGATTTTAATTTATGTGCATGTATATTGATATTAAAATTATGAGGGGTTTCTTTTATTATTGAAACTAGCTGATTACCCCGGGAAAGTCCCGGGGTTGAAAAATTATGACTTAATAAAAAATGATAAAAGAAGAAAACTCAAATCACGAAAAGAGTAAATAACTTAAAAATAATCAATCTTAGTTAAAAAAAATCACTACGTGATAACCTATTGCAGATGCCTCAAGTTAACTAAGCATAAAATCTCTCAATCACTGCATGTCAATATATTCCCTAACCTAAAACCTAATGAGTAATCATCTAAACAATCACTTATTAAGCTGCAACTATTCAAAAACTCATCAATCTCTAATGACTCTTATAATTCTTAACCTAATTAACTAAACAATCACTCAAGTTGGAAGTGTAACCATTAAAAAACGTATCACATCTATGTATCAAGTCTCACAATACTAATATTGATACCTAACCTAAAAGAATATATAACTCTTATATTAACACCTATCATAAATGCTAAAAATGCATTGCTCTAATATCAATATTCAATATATAACCTAAAAGGCTAAAACAATGCATAACTCTAATATTAATACATGTCATAAAGGCTAAAAAAATACATAATTCTAATATCAATATCAATATTCAATACCTAACCTAAAATATCTATAAATCCAATGCTAACACCATAATCCTAATATTGTTTTACTTAATAGTAACCATAAACGGAAGGAAAGAAGTTATGGGACTTACACCGCAGACCCACCACACCAGCCCGGTCCCCACCGCACCAATAGACCCTGCATAGTCAAGGGTTAATCAAGATTCACTCTCTTTACTCCTTTGATTAAAATCATTGCAATTACATCTATTAATATATAGTTGCAGCGCCAAAAATATCCGTAATTTGTAGAACTGTTGCAATAGATAAGGGTGTTGTTGGCAAGAAAGCATCAGGAAGGGAAGGCGAACCTTCAAGAAGATATTCTTTTTGCCGGAAGTAGGACCATATAATGCAAAAACCGCGCGACGTAATATAAACCTGCAAAATTAAAAAATATATAATATATAAAATTCACCTTTAAAGGATTCTTGCCATTAATGATATTCTTATTCTCTAAATAAGTTATGATATTTTGCAATTAATGTACCGTAATATCATGCGTCTAAGAAAAAAAAGGATGATTCACGAGGTTGGGGTCTGTGATTTGATAGGGGTTTTAGGGTTGTAGAGGGAGAAAGAGATTGAGAAAAAAAGATTATTAGGGTTTGGGGTGAGAAGAAGAGGATTATATATGATGATTGGTAGGTTTTATGTGATTTAATAAAAAAAAGAAAAAAAAAGAATTGCATCTCATTATGCCACGTGGCACATTCAAGGGAGGGTTGAGGCCACCATTGAATGCCACGTAATCAAAGATCAATTCTTTTATATATATAGATAGATTATGGTTTGATTTGGTTAGATTGGTACATTAGTGTACTTAGTTAGAATTGGTTAGATTGAGTAATGGGAGGACTATGACCTATGGATCTATTTGACTCGTGTTTGACCAAATTCAAGGGTTTTGGACGAGGGTTTTTTTTTTTTTTGGGGGGGGGGGGAGGGATGATGGGTCTGTTTGGTATGGGGTAATAGAATGGATAGAGGAATGGAATGGAGAAGGTAATGGAATGGACAAAAGAATGAAATGAATGATTACCATTCCATAGTCTTGTTTGGTTACACGTAAGAATAGAATAAATCATTACTTTGTATTGTTTGGTATGAAGGAAAGGATAAAGGAATAAAATCGGCTGTGGTCAGTGGTGGTGATGGTTGTTGGCAGCGGGTGCCGGCGAAGGTGGTTGGTGGTGGCAGAGGTAGTGGTGGTCGGTGGTGGCGGCAGCGCCGACGGCGGTGGTGGAGTGGCTGTCAGTGGCGGCGACGATGATGGGTGATGGGTGGCGACATCTGGTGGTGATAGTAGCGGTGACGGTGGTCGGTGGCGGCGGATCGCGACATGGAGAGACGGCGGCAGTGAGTGGTGGTGGCGGCGGTTGGCGGTGGCAGTGGTGGTCGGTGAGTGGCGATGGGTGGTGACGGAGCGTGCCGGTGGTGGCGGTCGGTGCTTGGTGGTAGGTGGTGGAGGTAGTGGTGGTTAGTGGTGGGTGGCGGTGGTCAACGGTGGTGGTGGTGGTGGTCGGTGATGGCAGTAGTCGGTGAGTGGCGGTGGCAGTGGACGGTGACGGAGAGTGGCGGCGGTGGTCGGTGGTGGGTGGTGGGTGGCGGTTGTCGGTGGTGGTGGTAGCGCCGATAGGTGGTAGTGGTAGAGGTGGGTGGTGGTGGTAGTCAGTGGTGATGAAGGGTGACAAAGGGAATGGAATGGAAAAAAAAACAGGAGGGTTGGATGGAATGAATATGGGGGTTTTTAGAGAGAATGAAATGGAGGAGGTAATAGATGATCCCATTACCTTGACCAACCAAACACCTTTTTTTTTCATTCCATCGTAGTGGTCCATTCCATTCCACCTCTCATTCCCGCGTACCAAACGCTACCTTGGTGTTTATTATATATATGACACAAGTTTGACTCTATTGTACACATAATATTTTGTTATAGTTTGGCACTTGAATTTGTTGTGTTCACATTTTAATTTGGAATGAATTTCTTGTAGTTTTCACCTCTTCTGTATGTTGAAAGGTCTCTTGACGAGGGGGTAAACAAAGCAAGGGTTTTGAGCAACCAATTTTCTAGGGCACTAAATCTATAATCTATAATCTATAACTTATAATAAAAGAATTAAACTTTGATGATGTGGCATTTAATGAAGGCCTCAACCCCTCTTTAAATGTGCCACGTGGCATCATGTAGGATTTTTTAATTTTTGAGTTTTTTTAATAAATCTATATATATTATTATAATTATTTTAGGAAAAGATAAGAATTTAAAAACAAAATTAGATTTTCTCTCTAATGTTTCCTTCCATAACTTTTAAACGTTAATATCTTTTATATACAAGATTTTTTAAAGAAAAAAATTACACCAAATTAACGAGCGTTTTATTATCTTTCCAACGAGTATCATAATGCTATATAAAAAACGGAGAAAAAAACAACTATTTTTGTGAGGTTTTGTTTTCAAATATATTTTACTCTACTAATAAATCACAAACGATTAACATAACTTCATAGGCAGATATTCTTTTTTTTTTATTATTTGAATATGATAACTTATGGCAAATTATTATTATTCATTAATCATGTATTGGCAAATTATTAATTATGTTGTCATATTAGATATTTTATTATGTTATATTAGATATTTCAACCCCGAGACACTCCCGGGATAAAATCTATAACTTATAATAAAAGAATTAAACTTTGATGATGTGGCATTTAATGAAGGCCTCAACCCCTCTTTGAATGTGCCACGTGGCATCATGTAGGATTTTTTAATTTTTGAGTTTTTTTAATAAATCTATATATATTATTATAATTATTTTAGGAAAAGATAAGAATTTAAAAACAAAATTAAATTTTCTCTCTAATGTTTCCTTCCATAACTTTTAAACGTTAATATCTTTTATATACAAGATTTTTTAAAGAAAAAAATTACACCAAATTAACGACCGTTTTATTATCTTTCCAACGAGTATCATAATGCTATATAAAAAACAGAGAAAAAACAACTATTTTTGTGGGGTTTTGTTTTCAAATATATTTTACTCTACTAATAAATCACAAACGATTAACATAACTTCATAGGCAGATATTCTTTTTTTTTTATTGGTAGGAATTTATTTTGCATCTATTTTATTGTTTATTAATCTAAGGTGTTTGCTGTAATTGTCTTGCTTTTGAAGATTAATGATGAGAATGTCACCCGCGGGAAACAACCATACGGTACAAGAGCTCGTAAAATAAGGGGGTGTTTGGGATTGCGTTTTGAAATAGATTTTTTGATTATTGCGTTTTGAAAACGCAAATAATCAGTTTTTAGTGTTTGGGGTTGAGTTTTGAAATAGATTTTTAGGCTACTAAAACGCAATAATCTAAAAGCAGCTTCACCTCTGCTTTTCCAAAACGCATAATCAGTTTTGAAAAATCAATCCCAAAAACACTAAAAACTGATTATCTGCGTTTTCAAAACGCAATAATCTAAAAATCAGATCCAAAACGCAATCCCAAACACCCTCTAAGTATGGTTGCATTATGAAGAATGCCCAATAAGGCTAGCATATCGTGTTAGACACGACCTGTTAGAACGTAGACATGAAACAGGTAAATATGAACACGAATATGATAATAAACAAGTTACACGAAAACGACTTGTTAGGACACGAAATACTAAAATCCCCAATATACAACAAGAATCAATCACCAAAGTACCTGACAAACGGGTTTGTTGGATTACCGTGAGGAGGTGGGTTCTTTTGGACGGTAAAGGTGGAGGGGATGGGGAGTCGGAGTCCCAGGGTCCAGTGGAGGGAAGTCGGTGATGCCGTGATGGAGAAATACAAATATAATGAGGAGGTGGATTCGCTGGATGGTGATGGTGGAAGTGAGTCAGAGTGACGCCGCGACTAAGAGATTCAGAGTAGAGTAGCGAGAATGAAAGGATGTGATGGGGGCGATTGAAAATTAGGGTTTGGATAGCACTAGCATATCTCCTCCACAAAGCAACATATTATTATTTTAATTGTTTAATTAAAAATTCTTAACATGTCTTAACAGGTAACAAGTATTTAACCTATTTAGACACGAAAATTAACATGTCTATCCCTGTCTATTTGTTTCGAGAGTAGTTATGACCGCCACCACTGGGAAACCCTCAGCACGATTGTTTCTTCGTGTAAATTACTTAAAATAAATAATTAAAAAAATGTACCGATGAAAGATGCCATCGGAGATCCCTGGACGAAACATTCTTCGTTGATCTGTTGATGATATTGATATATGACCTGTAATGATACCGATTACTAAGAAGATTAACATGGATCGTTGTAACACCCTAGGCAAATCCCACATCGACCGTGGTTAGGAACGATTCTTGTTCATAAGAAATCCACCACCTCTTAAATCACCAACGCGTTTGGGGTTTAGTTGGTTGTAGAGCATATAAAAACTCCATAGTTAAGCGTGCTCAGGTGGAGTTGTGCCAGGATAGGTGACCGACCTCCTAGGAAGTCTCCATCGGGGCAACAAAAAACAAATCCGTGAGCTTCTGGATGGGCCCTATGGGGGCAAGGCGAACAATATTGATGGTGAAAGGGACCGGCATTTACATGAACTACCAACAAATTACCTTGTTACTTCGTTTATGATAACACGTGTAAATGATCTCTTTCAATAAACTCTTTAACCCATTCTTTGTTTTTGGCGATGAATGTACTTTGATTTCCGGTTATATAGTTTGTTCAATTGATCAACCACCAACCGAAAACTAGTAACACGACACAACTATTTACCCAATCTATTACAAGCTTATCATATTTTACATCGTTATTTAGAATCACTAATTATGTACATAATATACAAATCTTTTATTTGCAAAAGGCGAAGTGATTTGGACAAGAAAACATATATCATCAGCTTGCATGCTTTAATGATTAATGTACAATGATTTTAAAATCGCATATGGCTCAAGAATTGCTATACAACATATCTTAGCTCATGGGTTTAGAAGTTTCGAGTGTGATAAAACTTGGTTGAGATTTGAGAATTATTTATATATACGTTTTTCATGTTTCTTACACGTGTTATATGTACAGTTCCTACTACTTTTCTTATTTGTCAAGTTTTATATGTTGAACATTAGTGGTAGGTGTGCTTGGTTTCATTAATCTAATTATCACATGGTGAAATCTTTTGTTAGTGAAAAGCTGTTGGTTAATTTTTGCATAATCATTAAACAAAGGAATGTTATGATCATTATAAGAAGCAAGACTTCAAGAGGAATATTAGGCAAGTGTTGGTGGTGCCATCAATTGACCTTTCACCTTTTAAAAATGACAAAAATTTAAAAAAAATGACAAATGAATGTTTATAAATTGATTGACATCACAAGCGAGAGTTAGTGATATTTCCAACTGCCCAATCACCTGATATATTAAAATAAAAATGAGCATTCTGTTATAAAATAATAAAATCAAATATACATCCCTCAATCTCTCTCCCAACATGACAGTTACATCTCTTTATTGTATAAATATACAACACAATGTCAACATTAGATTATTCTGAATTACGATCTCAATTCGACTATATATATGCTATCCGTGTACTTTACTTTTAAAACATTAGGCATAGTAGTCATATATTCACTTTTCTAGTTTTCTCTATTTTTAACGTCTTCAACATAATCGATAAAGCTAATAACTTACAAGTTACAACCTTGCAACTTTTATAATTCCTACATAAATATAACGATAAATGTTTGAATAATAAACTTCATAAGTTAACCATTTTTTAAAAACCGGAAATGGTTTAACCGTTTAATAAGCTAAACCGTTTATTTTGGTAATTGTTTTTTGGATAAAATAACCAACCCGGTTAAAAAACCGGTTAGGTTTAAAATATGATTTGTGCAACTCTAGTTCATATTTCATGTTCATGTGTGTGTGGATATGTCATATAAGCGACCCATAACTAGAAGAGAACCCAACAAACAAGTCAATCATATTTTTTCTGTAATCTAGTCTACCCCCATATGGGCCAGCCCACCAATTTTTACAAGAATACAAAAAAAGGAACCCATAAACTTTGTTAGAACTTAGAAACGGGTAATGTTCAGGTCACATATATTAGGGGTGTCAATCGTGTCGGGTTGATGGGTTGGCAGGTTTACGGGTTGCGGGTTGGCGGGTTGATGGGTTGAAATGTGTAACCCGAACCCGACCCATATTATTATTCGTGTCAAATATTTCAACCCTAACCCGACCCACATAAAATACGGTCAAGCCGAAGATGACCCGTTTAACCCATATTTTTAAATGATTCATACATGTTCATGAGTTATAAGCGGGTTTTTGGGTTGTAAGCGGGTTATCAATAAAATGTTTAATGGTGAGTATATAAGTGTAACAAATAAATAATATAGTGTACCAAAAATAACACAGTTATAACTAACCATGTAAATAAAATTAAAAACAAAAACAAAAATATAATAGATTTTTTTTCTAAATACTTAAACGGGTTAACAGGTCAACCCATTTTATATATGCGTCAACCCTAACCGACCCATTTTTAATACGGGTTGACCCGAACCCGACCTGTTTTTTTAAACGGGTCGTGTTACTTGACCCACATTTGTTTTTTTCGTGTCGGGTTCGGGTCGGTTTTCGGGTCATGTCAATAATTGCCGGCCCTAACATATATATCGTCTAAAGAAATATAAATGAACATGGACTAGATACTTATAGGTATTCGGGTTAAATACCATCTCTAATAGATAAATAAAATATATTACCTTACAAGAAAAAAAAATTGAGTAAAAAAGTAGCAAATCTTGTATTTATATGTGACACACTAATTCATTAAGTAAAGAAGTCGTATCATTTTCTAAAAAGTGACTCAATGATAGAATTCTGCCCTGTTTGCATCTGTGACTTGGTTTATAGGATGAATATGATATGAATGTTTGAGTATGCACAAATTGAATGTGTAGGGACTCGCAAAGTTGAATCAGAGGGTGAGAGAATTTGAATAATATGCAAACTAACAATATTATCCCACACAAACAAATGATACACATATGAGGGTATTTATACCCAAGGTACTTGACGGTTATTTAATCGTTTACAAACTAACCGACACAACTAATAAAATACAACCGACATGTCTATTAACTTTGGCGCCAATTCTGTTCTTTGACTTTTGCGATTGACTTTTGATATAACATGTACTTCTTGATTAAAACTTTCTAACATTCTCCCCCCTAATCAAGAAATCATGTTTTGTACTCTGTTTTTTCATCATAATTGCAGTCTTCTTCTTCTTCATTAATCTTTGAACCATTATCTTAATCTTCTAACTTCGATGATGATATGATATTGAACCTTTTGAGAAATTGATGTTAATAGGATTATCACAATCCTTTCTTTCTTCGATAATAGCCCTCTCGGCTTTCCGACGGTTGATCCTCACGATCAAATTCTTACTTTCGGAGATTAACGGTATCTTCCTCTACACTCGTCTTCTTTCTCCATATCATACTTCACTTCGGAGATTAACGGTGCCTTCCTATACACTCGTCTTCTTTCTCCATACGATAAACATCTTCGAATTTCTCTTCAATATCGAATACACTACGGGTTCTTGATCAAAATTTTCGGTTTTTTCTGCCTTGCCGGAACTTCTCGCCGGAAACCGATTTCTGCGTTTTGTCTTTTAAATCTATTAGGGCCTCTTGACTGCATCTCTTTTGATTAATATGATAACAATAACCAAGTATAAAATCAAACAAACATTCACTGTTGTTCGATTTTGGTTCTATAATAACTTCCGATAATCTTTGCAAAAACAGGGGCTTAATCACAGGTCTCGTTATTCGTCTTCCCAGGATCTCTTAACCGTGTGCTCTGATGCCATGATAGAATTCTGCCCTGTTTGCATCTGTGACTTGGTTTATAGGATGAATATGATATGAATGTTTGAGTATGCACAATTTGAATGCGCAGGGACTTGCAAACTTGAAACAGAGGGTGAGAGAATTTGAATAATATGCAAACTAACAATATTATCCCACACAAACAAATGATACACATATGAGGGTATTTATACCCAAGGTACTTGACGGTTATTTAACCGTTTACAAACTAACCGACAAAACTAATAAAATACAACCGACATGTCTATTAACTTTGGCGCCAATTCTGTTCTTTGACTTTTGCGGTTGACTTTTGATATAACATGCATTTCTTGATTAAAACTTTCTAACACTCAAGACTTATTTTCACCCAAGTAAAAAATTTACCACATTAGTTTCTACGAATACATTTCACCTCATTAAAAATGAAAATGATGATCACTCGCATATATTAATTGCTTGTCAATCGTTATTTTTAACATCAATATACTTGTTTAATACTGTAGTCTGTAGTCATATCGCCTAGGTATGCACTATACTTTGAATCGTAGGATATGACAGAGTTTATATTAGTTTTTTTTTTTAAGTTTACATACATACATTATTTATTTATCATAAGTACTAGTATATAGGGTTAGGATCAAATACACAGTGAAAGAAAAATAGGAAGTCGTAGGAAGGGTATCAAATGGCCTCCGATTGAACTCATTCAAGCGGCATTGGAATCGTCTTATCGAACCCTACACAGTTAGTTTTTAGGTCTTCGTTTTTTTGGGGTTTTAGCTTGTAGTTTTTAGAATATGTGTTATATCATTGTGTTTTTTATGCACCATTGTGTCTTTTTCTTATTTTAATCATTGTGTCATTTTTTCAATTCATTGTGTCTTTTTTATTCAGTATTGTGTTATATTTTTTGGCACTGTGTTATATTTTGTGGTTCATTGTGTCATATTTCATGATCTATTGTGTTTTTTGTATCCTTCTCACCCTCTCATTTTTTATAGCCTTTGTAGAATAACTCAACCCTTATATTGTAATTAGGAAAGTATTGTAATTGATTTGTGTATTTCTTTCCCCGAATATAGGAGATTCAGTTGTACTCTATATATACAGATTTGATCTAATGAGAATAGACAAGCTGAATCATATCTTTCAATAAGGAGTGTTGTTATTGTTGTAGTACTGTGAGAGATCAAAGCGATTATTAGTGAACATCATCATTTTCAATATTGGTATTATCGAAGTTGGTATCGATATTCACTTGTATGGTTTTCGATACTAACCAAACTGATAAAGACCAAAGTCACGATGCGTATCATTGGAAAGCAACCTAACTCCCGCCGTGTAGCACACAAGGAAAAACCTAGTTATGAATTATTTACAAAACTTGGATAAGTACTCTTTGGCATTGTCACTATGCACAATATAAACATAAATATTAAATTGTATTTTGTTATAAATGCATCATTATGGTGACTCTTCACATACATAACTCTCATCTCTCCATTAGTTTAGTATAATGTATATGCCTTATAAATAGTGGCATTTGTATCTCATCTATGTACATCAATAAGAACATACTTCTCTCATTCTTCTTACTATTATCTATATATATTGCTAATAGGTGTAGTTGTTTTACAACACGTTATCAGCACGAAGTGCTAACGGGCTAGATCGCATCATAACATTTTGATACTATGAACAACCTAAACAAAATTTGATCAATGGTATGTTTTCTTATGCTTTACCTCATAACAATTTAACATCACAAGAAAAATTAATTAATGCTCTTAAAAATTCATATCGATATATCACGAAAAGCTATCTGTTTTCCCATGTTGTTTACATATCATAAAAGTTAGATTTTAAATATTAGATTTATTAACTATGTCATATGCAAATGGTTAGATATTTCGATGGATTGTTTTTTTTTCTTGTCATAATAATTATTACTTATTTATGTGAAAGTATACAAATTTTATTTGGGCGGTTTTCTATTTTAGTCAAGATGTGAAATATGATTTTTGGTTTTAGATATGTGATACAAGAACAGGTTATCATATTTTGATTTAATTAGTTTCATTGATGCTCTATCCATTTAATAATTCTTTTTATCCCACCTAGTTAGGTTCAGTTTTTATGATTTGCTTTGGTGCTAAAACTGAAAATAAAAGGAAACTAATGGGGTATTCACTTTCTGACTAAAGGATTACTTAGGAACATTTTGTTTTATGTGAAATATGGTATATTATTGAACATTTATATTTCTCTAAATCATCACTAACACTTTTCCATATTAGTGCTTAAATCATCACTAATGCTAGTCTCATTTTATGCTATTAAAAACATCTTGATAAAAAAAAAATATTAGTCTATGTTTTAAATTTGGGTAACCATTATTATTGATGTTGTTAGGTAGTGCCTTTTATCATAACAAATAAATAGTCTTATATCACTTAAAGTGATTTTCACATGATTAGTATAATTTTATCATAATTCGCATGATTTTATGGTGTCCTTCATTATTTATCATTTTATGGGCAACAATGTTTTGAATGTCACTAAGTTCATGTTGATAAAATAGAGAATGAGGTTTAAAGGTTTCATTGGAAAATGACCACTATTGCAATTATATATGATTTGTTCCATTATCATTCTCAAGAAAAATTACAATATAGTTAGAAGTGACACAAGTGTTATGCTCATGAAATCTTGTTATTCATTTATAAAAGGTCATTAACTATTAGAACAATAAACATGACTCAATCATGTAATTACTTCTCTAACTTATATCATGTGATGGGAAGATTAGGTATAAGGGAAATCGGATAAAACAAATTTTGTTTGTCAAACCTCAAATATGCTCTTGAAGTAGCAAGATTATTAAAGAATGTATAAGGTTTGAAATGACCACCATGATGTGGTGTAGTTCTCATCCATTCCCTGAAGTGATTGTGATGAAAAATGATCGGTATAAAGGTTAAAGATCATGTACATAGCTAAGGAAGTTGTAATGATTCCACCATGACAGTTTTGTGGTTATAATCCATTCTCTGAAGTGAATATGATGATATAATGATCAGTGTAAAGTCCATGATCATGATAACTGAGGAAATATAATTACTTCTCAATTTTATATGGGAAAATTGGATACAACGAATTTTACTTATCATACCTCAAATAGGCTCCTGAAGTAGCAATACCATTAAAATGGTATGAAAAGTTTGAAATGACTTTATATTCTTATGTCCAATAAAATAATAAAGCTTGGTTGATTTTAATCCATTTCTTGAAGTGAATGAGATTATATAACAATAATTGAAATTGTCATGATCATGGAGATAATTGAGAAAGTTGCAATGATGGTCATAATGTGATCAACCCTAAAAGATTATAATAATAATAGCCAAGTTAAATAATGAGATTGATCATAAAAAATGCAATAATGATCATGTTACTAATGAGATTGACCACCACATGTGGCAAATAAAAGGAGTGATTATATAACATGATCGTTTGAACATTGAAGTTACAATATATTCTTTCATATCATATGTTTTGTATTACATACGTGCAAGTAATACATATTCGATCATAAACTAGACTAGAAGTTTAGTTTATGGATCATAATTATTCAATTATTTAGCATGACCGGTAAGACCACACCGAGTCGATGATGTGAACATAATGAAGAACTTAAAGATTCTTCAATCTGGTACATAGCATGTAATGTTTGCTCTTAAGCGAAATTATATATTTGTCATATAGAGTAGGGTGAGTATCACTATATATTTTGGAATTGATTAAAGGATACGCATATCCTAACATGATACCATTTAGTATTTAAAATTGATGCATCGTCTAAATGGTTATCAGGTTTGCAACCTGAAGTTTGCTTGATTTATGGCTTAGCTAATAAGATAGCAAGCATATTATTCTAGATTGGCATATTTAGTCAATTCCTAAGATAATAATGATCATTGGAATAAGTGTTGAACTTCATATAGCTTATGTTCATACACATATTGCTTTCATTGAGATGATCACTAAAACGTCTACTACTGATTACAATGTCGATGATCATGAAAGCAAAAGTTCATGTTTACATTTGATTTTACATGCAGTAACATTTATTCACATCAAGCCAATACATGGTAATAGTTTCTCCCTATTATAGTTGGTTTTTGGTCAGGAACCAAATATTGCCCATCTAAGATTTTTGTTGTGCAACATATATTGAAATTGATCCACCACGACGCACGGAGATGGGACCTTAAAAGGTGATTGGGAATATATGATGATTTATAGAGCCTTCAACAAGAGATTTATTTACATCTCAGTTAATTGATATCCATCTCAATGGATTAACAGTCCCAACATTAGGGAGAGATAAAAGGCAGTTGGAAATAGAAATGAGTTAGAATGAAATATTATTGATCCTCGTACTAAACAATGTAAACCAAAAGTTCAAAGGATAATTCATTCACAGAGACTAGCGAATTAATTACCATACGCATTAACTAACCTAAATATGATGAATAGCTAATTAAGTCACATATACCAACTGCTATGCTCCATTTAAGATGAGTGTCTGGGAAGGACAATCATATATTGGCAATAATCCTACTGCACGCCTGAAGCGTGGTAGACTAGTCGATTCCAAAGAATAAAAATCCTCGAGAAATTGGAGCAAGTAAGAAAGATGGTCAAGTCGAGGTTATAGTAAAAAGGTTTCCTGAAGAGACATTAGACATGATGGTTCCAGAAGAACCTCAGGTACCTGAAAATAAAGAGATCTCGTTATATAGTATCATGTCTACGAAATGTATGGAATCGAAATAAAATCGAAGTCGTTATAAATTTGTATGTAATGTAGCGTTTGAAATGAGGATCAAGAAGTAAGATCTGCCTATGAAGGAATACAAAGAAACGATTGGCCAAAATGGAAAGACGCAAATACGACATAGTTGAATTCTCTATTGAAAAGGAAAGTTTTGGACCAGTAGTCCATACAACAAAAGTTGTAAAACATATAGACACGAAAAGGTCTTTTGTGCGAATCAACATATGAAAAGAAAATGATATAAGGTAAAATTGGTGGCACAAGAATTTCGCAAAGACCCATAATTGGTTATGAGGAGACGCATACTCCAGTGGTGGATGCAATGACTTTTCAATATTTTATTAGTCTGGTAATGCAAAGAGAGAATTGAAATGCGTCTAATAAATATCATGATTCACTTGACACTGAAAGTTTACATGAAAATACCTGATGAAGGATTTAATGTGTCAAAATTTTGTAATGTAAGTTCTCAAGAACATTATGATCGGAATAAACAGATTCAATTTTGAATACTTTATGTTTTATATAAGTGGAACTCCTCATGAGTATCCTAAAGCAACTGAGTGCTTAAAAGGTAATATGAAACATCGTAGGATGTAATTATTGTGCACCGATACACCACAGGTGATAAACTAAACCTGGTGATTATGATACTTTAATGTATAAGAATGGTACAATATATATTGGAGAAATAGATGTTATTGTTCTTCCAATTGAAGAGTTAATGCACTTGCGTAATTGGTCAAGATGGAAAAGTCCTTGATGGATTAATGATGCCTACAACATTGATATCAATACCTTAAGAAGTATTATGTAAAGGTAATATAATATGTATGGACTAAAATAAGGGGATTGAGTGTTTTAAAACTCATGAGATATCCGATAAAGGGAAACATAAGTTTGATTGTATTATCCAGCTTGTATCAAAAGTTTTCTTTTAAAAGTTCACTCGCAATTTACAGTGATAATGTCTGAGCATTATCGAGAGACTCTGTAGAACTTTAAAAGGGGGATTTTTGAAAGTCCTTGACATAGTGCACTTGTTGCTTGACCTACA
Organism: Ambrosia x helenae; assembly: GCA_030844895.1. Classification (NCBI taxonomy): domain Eukaryota; kingdom Viridiplantae; phylum Streptophyta; class Magnoliopsida; order Asterales; family Asteraceae; genus Ambrosia; species Ambrosia x helenae. Next base: position 63,872 of record JAUTDX010001504.1, read on the forward strand.
ATTCGAGTATATATGTAATGATATGTTTACCAATCCATCAAAGTATATCTTGAAAAAGATGGTGGGACATTTTATAATGGACATAGCTCATATTTAAAGTGCATTAAAGGTTGTCCAATTACTTGATATGGAAAATTATTCATTTCATCTCCTACCAAACTTAGAGATTTTCACTCTAGAAGTACCATAGTTAAATATTTATGTACATTAGTATATGTCTTGCTAGTTATGCATGAATATTATATCTTCCACATCAACTTATTATCATAATATAGTCTATGTCAAGCGAGGAGACACCGGAATGCGTTAAAATAAATACTTCAGGTATGAGTAATATTTGATTATATTTCACTAACCCATGCAAACAAGTTTGGTTAGTCTTGTAGATGCAGGGAATATAACACATCACATTTGTTGATCTTGTGACATTTATTTACGAGATGAGGCAACATTAGTTCAACTTAAAGAATTTTACATACGAGAGCAGGTACTAAATTCTGGAATGAGGATCATACATCAATGATTCGACTTAAAGATTTCACGTCAAGTGATCAAGAACGCAAATCATTGACTACAAAACTTTGAGCAACTTTCTTAGAAGATCGACACCATCATTCAAATGATACATATTAAAATGAGGGGGAGTATTCGACACGTTGCACTCTTTTTCCCTTCACTAAGTTTTGTCCCATCGGGTTTTCTTAGTAAGGTTTTTAACGAGGCAACGCACCTGATCCAGAAGTATTAGGGGGAGAAAATACGCGTTGCACTCTTTTTCCCTTAGCTGAGGTTTTATCCCACTGGGTTTTCCTGGCAATATTTTTAACGAGGCAACATCACCAAGCGTAGTAAAAAATAATATAGTATAGTAATCCATCATGTGAATAGTCAAGGGGGAGTGTTATAAATGCATCATTATGGTGACTCTCCACATACATAACTCTCATCTCTACATTAGTTTAGTATTAATGTATATGCCTTATAAATAGTGGCATTTGTATCTCATCTATGTACGTCAATAAGAACATACTTCTCTCATTCTTCATACTATTCTCTATATTGCTAATAGGTGTAGTTGTTTTACAACATATTTTGATTTTGGAGAGTGAGTAAAAATAAGAGGATACTTCAAAACAATTTATCTATGACGTAAACCCATTTAACACAATAATCAAACAAAGGTAACAAAGTACCTAAACCTATTTTTAATTTTTAGAGGTAACATGACATGGCTACGAACATCATAATTTTTGCGAATCGATACGAACATAACCCATTTAACCCGATCTTTTTTTCCATGTTCCCTATTACCACTTTAAAATTATATAGTCACATATTTACATGTAAAGCAATAATGCCTACAAAATAACTGCAATTAGACTATGTGTATTTGGTTAACTAAAAAGTACAAAAATTTTGTCACATTAATAGCACATAAGCATTAGGGCTTTATCTAAACAATATCTTCACAAGGTGTAGTGGTTTAACTAAAAAAAAGTAAGTGATATGGTTTGATGTGATTGGCTAAAAAGATTCACTCTCTCTTTCTATATCCTCATGCCTGTTGTTATTATAGCCTTGGCGCTATCATCCTTAGCGTTTGGCACCCTTGCTTGATTAGGTGTAAGATGGTTAATGCCCATTATGGGCAGACTTAAAAGAACATAACTCGATGCTCTTTTCTCTTTTAACTTTTAAGTAAGAATAAAAATGCCTTACAAGTTTAGGTTTTGACATAAAATCCACTTAAAAGCTTATTTAAATAACCGTGCTAACACGCTAACATGCAAACCTGCATGCTCGTTTCGTTTAATGTGTTGTAACCAACCCAAATGAAAAAAAAAAATATGTTAGCTTTACTCATATTTATTGGATATTCTAAAAAATTATTTATAAAAAATATAAAAGAGTTTAACAAATAACCTACATTTTACTTTGATTCATTTTTAAAATTCCACATATATATATATATATATATACTAGTATGAATGCCCGCGCGTTGCTGCGGGTGCCTGTGGTTTTTGGCTCATGTTGCGTGACGGGTTTCACGTGTTTTTTATTTTCAATAACAAATTGCAAAGACAACTACTATATCAATTATCATAGAGCAGTTGGTATTCTACACAAGTTTTGTATTTTCCGTTTCTTACCATGACTACATAGTGGCGTTTGTAACTGAAATATTCTTAATTTCTTTTTTATACGTTCCATACATAAGAATAAGAAGATATACTACAATTTGATCAATTCAGACAACAATTTGACTTGTTAACAACTTTATATAGGTTGGTATCTCCTATGAATTATGAACAAAATGCAACATGTCATATTATCTATCACTGACCCGTTACAAAATGCAAGACGGGTGACCTAAGTGACGAGTTAAATTTGAGAGAAATTGTAAATTACATTGATTTCTTCAGGGATTTCTAAAGCTCTGCTAGTAACGCCGTTTTGAAAATGAATATGGGTTGTTATGCATCCAACTTGAATGTGAAACCCTTCAAAACAACTTCATTTTGAATAAGTAAACTAATAATTAGTTTCATTCTTTTTATTCCTAAAAGTTCTCCATCAGTTTCTTAATCTCCCGTTATTCATGTACAATGCATCTTTTCCCAATGCTTAAAAATCACGTATAGTGTCACAAGACACGTCTACCCAACCCTCCATCAAATAGATATATTGTTGCCATAAAATTGAGTTCAATCAAAATAAAAATACAAATAGAATTCCTTAAAAAAATGCAATGCAATGCAATATGTATTCTATTAATGAATGCATTACACAAAAACCAAGTGCAGTATGTTCACATTTCTACAAATGCAAACTTCTTTTTATGGTTAATGTAGACATTAATCACTACATCACCTACAATAATGAGCATATATAAAGTACCATATTTTATCAATACTAAATTGTAAGACAAGTAAATGAAAGATCAATTCTCTATATAACCAACTGTGATATTATATTAATCTACACATCATTATCTAAAGGTTATTATATACTTTTATTGCGAGCAATTTTTGTTAATAAATGGGCAAACCATCTTACCTTATTGGCTGCAACAACACTAAGGGGCTGTTTGGTTGATTAAGTGCTGAATCATTAAGAGGTCTGAATGGTTTAAGCGCTGAATCATTAAGTTGGACCTCTTAATGGTTAGTTTTCTTGTCCCATGTTAGTAGGGGAGCCTCATTAAGGTTCAGCCTAGTTCAGTACTTAATAGTTCAGTGCTTAATAGTTCAGTGCTTAATGGTTCAGCAACATCCCAAATCTTAATGATTCAGACTTAACCATTCCATTCAGAAGCTGAAACAAACGCGCTGAATGCTGAATCATTCAGCGCTGAATGGTTACCTCGTTAAGAGGCTACCAAACAGCCCCTAAGATTCCTATACACTTACAAGTTGCCAACTTATGTCCATTTGTCTTCACTTCAAAAAAAATTATGAAATTCAAACAAATTTTTATATGAAAATCTCTAGTTTGTTAAAAGAATTTGGATTATTAATACTAACCTTCAGTCCAGTGATGCTCCAGCTAGCACTCTCACTTGCAGCAAAAACTATGGTATTATACAACTTTACATTTTGGACATTCATGCTAGTTGGCTAGATCGATCACATTCACCTTGTATAATGTTCAGTGCACACTTATATCGCTGCCATATGAGTTGAAAACAGAAAAGCGACATAACAATTATATGCACTTCGGATAGGAGTTTTTCTTATTAGTTCCAACTCCTTATTGGTATTTCGCATTGTTTGGACTCCTCACTGTTAGTATTTCTTGTTACCTCAGACATGTTATCATGCAAAGCAATTGGCATATATCAACATTAATTGCAAGTATATATCCACATCAATCCTTTTTTTATGGCTTATTCAACATTTTTTTAACTTTAGCTAACATGCTTGTCCATAACTACATATATGGGCTGAAAGGCGCAATCTCTTGATTAGCATTCAACATGAAGAAACTAAATTTTACCATATGAAATCATCAAGTCATGTATATTGTAGCTTCATCAGATTACTTATGATCATAGATAGCAAACTTTATTTGTAAATGAATATTGAAACTAAAATGAAATTGCAGTAAAACTATCAAGCTTATGTTCTTAATAAACTTAAAGTGGACCATTTTACCCAAGTGACAGCAAAACAAAAACTTAATCTTATAGCATTAGTTATACAATTAACCTGCAATTGCATGAGAATCAAGAGGGAAAATGTGAGCTACGAATGAATACAGGGGCACATATAACTTGGTTAGCGTGTTTTGCTTCGTTGATCGAAACGATGACATTTTCAACCTTCTCAAGTGTTGAGTTGTGTTCTTCTCGTGCGTTTGACGTCATCAGTGGTTGCTCCTCAGTGCTCGGTGGCTGAAAAAGAATATTCAAACAAATTACTTGAACCAGAATGTCAAATAAGGGCATATGAACGATATAAGAGCATACCGTGATTCTAAATGAAAAAAAAGCGATTAGAGGTATGCATAAACCTAATCAAAGAGCTAGTCAAGCATCTGATCGGAAAAAATCAAAGGGTTGCTGGATGATGATGATGATGATTAATAGGAGAAGATGGTGGTGACTGGAGCAGGGTGCTTACATAGTGTTAGCGAGCGGTGTCGTAGTACTTGTACCATGGAACAAGAAACATGCGCCTGTTCGATGACTTCTGCCATTACACCAGCGAAACGGCAAGGTTACCGACTACTTAGAAACAATTAATAACACACGAATTAGAAACGGTAATCAGAAATGAAACCATCAATCAAAATATAAATTATTAAACAAACTAATGGGTTAAAAAAATGACAACAAATTTAAAAACATATGGAAATAGTTACAAATTAAAAATACAAATTATGCATAGCTGCTTTGTTAATGATCTATGAGTGTACACCAAATTACAAAGAAACAAACACATTTAAATTTTTAAAATCTGCAATAGATTGGACTATGTTATTGATTTAGGTTGCATTATTGCGGTAGACAACTATGGACAGATTAAAATTGCAAACTGAAAGAAAAAATGTGTGATACCTGCTTTGGCATTAGTATAAAACATTGTTGTAGGACTCCCATGGCCGAGGAGATGACGATGTTTCTTTTGGTTTTCGTCGTACCTCTTCCGATTCAATTTTCATAAATCTGATTCAATCTTCCTAGGTATCCAACATATGTAAATGTCGGCGGTCACATTTACTATTAAACAAAGGAAAAGGTTGTAGCGACTATGACCTACCAGAGATTGAAATGAGAAAATGAATTAGAAGTTTAGCACTTAGAAGCAAAAGACAATGATGACATATAAACGATACCATACCGAAATCAAAGCTGGGGTACGATACCATGCTCTAATTGATGATGATTGTCAATTGATGTACGCCGTTTGAGAATCAAGAATCGCTAGATAGTTCAGAAGTGCCCTCTTCATTCTCTATTCCTCGTCTGACTTTCCCTTTCTGTTAAACCATATATGGCACTTCAAGCGTTCTCTTCTTTTCACCTCTTATTATCCAACTTTAACACTCTCTCTAACCTCTTTATTTATGACTAAAATTCTAAGTTACCCCCATCAAATGCATCAACTGGTGTCTTTTGACATTGTTTAACCGAAGATTAAATTACATAGTTCATAAATATTTTAGATACCTGGAGAAAATAAGCAAGAATCGTTATTTCGCCAATGTCACATGTTCGATCAAGAAGGGTGATAGTTTTTATGTTGTCGTGACGTCTGTGTTTCAGAATCTGACCAATCGCCACGCGGTTGAAGATATGAACCCGACTTTAAAGCCAACTAACTTGACAGTTGGTGAGCAAGTGGTGTTCCCTTTGCTCTGCAAGTGTCCTGCACAGTTGCAAAATAATAATAAGTATCTTACTACTCATGTTTGGAAACCAGAAGATGAAATCTTGAAAGTGAGTTCTATGTTTAACGCAAGTTCTTATGATATTGCGGATGAGAATAGTTTTCGTAACTTCACTGTTGCAGTGTATAATAATAATCTTGATGCCTCCACCACTTTTGCTAGTCTTTAATCTTTCACTTTCGATTTAGATCTGTGTCTTGACTAAAGTGGTTGACTTCTGTCGAGTCAAAGTAGGTTAACAAGTACACTTGATCTAGGCATACAGGATCAATATAGCCTGGTTTTCTTTTAGCAATAGTAGACCAAATAATTCAAGCAACCAAGATTCATGTCGATTACCAAAAACTAATAGAAATCAAAACACAACCGGACATAAATCTACAAGCATTTGATTATTACAAAACCATAAACCACATAAACCAGTTGCATTGTAATAGCAAACATTGATGGAATTCTGCAATCACAAAAGCAGTTATCAACGATTAAAACCAATCACCATATAAGTAACAGAAACTATACATAAATGAAAAGAGAATTGATATAAAACTTACAGATCTTGTTGAAGGCAACAATATCACAACTCTGGACGTACTCGTTAGTTGGTTCCACCGTAAGGTGCTCTTCAATAAGCATGTCTACAGATACTAAGTCATCAACAATAGTCAACATGACCTGTAGCTTCTTGATACCATACCATACCCTACCGGCACCAAATTTGCTGCAATCATGGAAATCAAAATTTTAAAATATACCCCAACATTATGCGTAAATGCAGCAGCCTATCAATTAAAAAAAAGAAAAAGAAAAAACAAATGTACATGCGCCCCACAACAAGCCTTCCATTTGCACACTTCTAATAGCCTCCTCTAGCTTTTGCATACCAGTCTCAATATTGGATATTCTAAAAAATTATTTATAAAAAATATAAAAGAGTTTAACAAATAACCTACATTTTACTTTGATTCATTTTTAAAATTCCACCTATATATATATATAATATATATATATATATATATATATATATATATATGATTGGGTTCATTTAAGAACCCTCTTGAGTTATGAGAACTTGAGAACCCTCATAGACCAATTACATGATGACACATATGTACCTCCCAATTATAATAATAAAGGGTATGAAAGTAATTTACCCTCCCCTACCCTACCCCACCCACCCCTTTTTAAGTATCATATTCTTTTTTTTAAATCATCATCATCATTTCAATCTCTCACCTCTCTCTCTCACACGCACAAGTCTCTCTCTCTCTCTAACACACACACACGGTTCTCTCTCTCTATCACACACACACCCGTCTATCTCTCTCTAAGACACACACACAACGATGGTGTGGCGGTGGGGGGGAGGTGGAGGCGAAACAGATCTGAACGGGGGTGTATTGATCGGATGTCGCGGTCCGGTCAAAAATAATATTTATAAGTCCTAATTACCTCTAGTTATGTAGTATGGCAATAAGGGTGTCGAACCACGAAGAGTCTGTGGTTGGTGATTAAGGTCTCAGTTGATTGAGAAAACGTCACTTATGAAGAAATAGTTTAATTATGAAGTTTAGTGCTTTTGATCATTTAAGATTTTGGTTTGAAAGTTGTGAACCACAAAATGATTCAAGATTATAATTTTCTAAAGTGAAGAATGATTACTTGATTACTAATAAAAACTTTGAATAGAAAGACTTAATTAAAAATGATTGATTTTAACAATAATAATAAAGATGGATATCACACCGGTTCAACAAGCAACCTAGAGTTCTATCACAAGTTGGGTTGGATCAAATACTTGCAATGAAGATTAACGGGTTAATTGTTTCAATAGGCTTAGGTGTCAAGTTTTATCAACATCAAAGATGGACTAAACTACACTTCATTACTCTAGAACATATAAACCCTAATAACAAGTTAAAGCATAATTAACCGAATTCATTTCCTTAGTAATTGGCACAAGAAACAATTATCAAAGAGAATTCAAAACAAGGTTAACACAATTAACAAGTTTGTTCAAATCACAATTACAAAGAAATAAGAAAATACCCAAAATGTTCAAGAACCCTAGATTACAAGCCTACACCGGGTGAATCCAAAGGTGATTAGCCGCTCATGGTGATTGGAACTTCAATAATAATGGAAATAATAGGAGAATTGGCCATGGAAAGGTTTGGGGATAAAGGTTTAGGAATGGTGTTTTAAGGTTTGGTGAAAAGGATGAATGAATGATGATGAGGTTGAATGATCTTGATGTTATAGGAGTTATTTGATGATGATTAGAGAGTGGAAGATATTGTTTTTTAATCCCCAAGATCCGTTTTTTTCTTCTCCTCCACGAGTCCTTAGTCAAATTCCCATAAAAAGCTTTCAAATCCCATAAATTTTGGTCAAAATTGGAAGACTTTGTCAGGGAACCCCATCGCCGACGGATTCACTGCCGTCGACGACGCCTTACCGTAGCCGACGGGCTTCACTGCCATCGGCGACGCCTTAATGTAGCCGACGGGTGTTTCTGCTGTCTACGGAGCAGCCTACGGGATCATCAAGCGTCGGCGACGGCCTGACATTCCGTAGCCGACGGAGCCAAAATTTCAAGTTATCCATTTTTGCTCCTTTTTCAATTCTGCATCCACCTAGCTTCGTCCCAAAGCCTCGTTAAGTTCCGGAAAACACCTTAAACTTCGTCAAACCTGCAAAATGCAAACTTTATCAAAGTAGTGTGTCCAAAACCATAAAATTGCATAAAAATACAATCTTAAACACGAAACGACTAAGACTTTCACCCGCGTATCATGTATCTGAAAACGACGGTGGTGGGGGGACCTGAAAACGATGATGGTGGTGGTGGTTTCGTGGCTGTGAACAGAAGTTGGTTCGTGGTGGGGTGAACGGCGGTGGTTTCTTTGGTGGGGTAGGGGACGGTGCTGAAGGTGGCTGTGACGGTGACGAACTGTGGTGAACGGTGCTGAAGGTGGCTGTGACGGTGGCTGTGGCGGAGGACGGCGACAACAGGTGGTTCGTGGTGAGGGTGGAGGCGGAGGAACAGATCTGAACATGTTTTTTGTTTTTATTATTATTATTTTGTTATTATTATTATTATTTGTTATTATTATTGAAGATGATGATGTATTTGTTGATGATGATGATGAAGTTTTTTTGCAGCTGAAGGTTTTGTGGTTTTTTTATGTAAGGTAAATAAAACAATAGTGTCAAACCTTTTGATTTATGTTTAGTATGAATTTTATAAATGTTGGTTTTGTTTTTACACTGATGTAATACCATTTTTGTTTTGATGTTTTTTGTGAGCATTTATAGTGGTGTAATACAATGTTACGGATGGTAGTGTGTATTTTTTACACAATGTATGGATGTTTGTTTGTTTTGGTATGGTAGTTTACACTGGTTTAATACGAATGTATAGATGTTTGATTTCGTTTTTACACTATTGTTTTTTGTGTAGTAGGTTGTGTATGGTATATTTACACTGGTGTAAATAATTACACCAGTGTAAAATATCCTCATCAGATTTATGTTATTATTTGTTGTAAAAAAATAAAGGATTTAAAAAATGAAATATGGTAAAAAAAATATGATTAAAAAATAAAATATAGTTTAAAAAATATGATTTTGTGAATTATTGGATAAAAAATTCATATAATATTATATTAGTTATATTTCTCTCACATGGTGTTTTTACCTTAATACTCCTAATTGTACTTTATTACACTACATTATAATATTCTTAATAGCCTAGCGACATCTTGGTGGTGAGATAAGACTTAGGGACCATAAGGTCCTGGTTCGAATCTCACAAAGGGGGTTTTCTCATAATTATTATGAGTTTCCTCCTGAATTGGTGACTTGGTGGTGGAATATGATCGTGTGGCAACATTGGTGGCACGATGATACTCCAGTGTTCCGTGAGTGATTCCAATATGTTGGCCGTTCAAAAAAAAAAACTACCTTCCAAAAAAAATAATATTCTTAATACTAATTTAATTAGCAAGTAAAGACAAAACACATCAACTTTTAATATCAACCTTTGGATTTACAAGATCAAATAGCCTATAAGAGTTCCTATGATTCTTTCAACACTAGTTCTCAAAATAACCCAACCCTATATATATATTCATTTGTCACCAATACATATAAGACTATGGGGTATGGTCCCCTTCCCCTTTTCCTTCCCCTTCTCCACATAGCGCCACGTCATCTTTCCCTTCCCCTCCCTAAACTAGGGAAATGGTTCCCCCTTCTTTCCCCTTCCCCTTTCCTTTATTTTAATATTTTAAAAAGACAAAATATATCTATATATAAATTAATACAAGAAAAGACAAAAAAACTTTATGGAAGAATGGGACGGGGAGATGGGGGAAATCTCACCGATCACACCGAAGGGAAGATGAGGGGGGCGGTGTTCCCTTGGGGAAAGAGGCCACATCATTCTTCCCGATCCTTTTCCCCACCCACACCCCTTAGTCTAAGTGGGAATTATTGAGGATGAAGTTGAGTACATACTACAACGGACAAACATGAGGGGCTTGGACCCATGTGGCCATATAGTCCAAAGACGCACACCCGACCCAATTAGTTTATCACACACAAACATTGAATGGATTGTGTGCACGTACGTATACAATAGATCTTGTCCACCGACCCTCACGATTTGTCCGATATCCTTGACTTTATCATGTCTTACTAACATTTATTTTTAATAAAATACAAAATCAATGTGATCTCCATAACCTTAAAAGAGGAACATAAAATCGTTACAATAATTAGTACTCCGTATATTATCAGTCATTACGTCATACCAAAATACTTATTCCCGACGTATGTATGTTCGTTGTCCTTGTCGGATAGCCTGGAGATGCCCTCAATGCAATGTTTTAAAAACCGGTAAATACCGGCCGGTTATACCAGTATTACTGTTTCCGGATGGAAATATGGTACGAAACACTCCGGTAAATATGAGCAACGGTGTCGATTTTATACCGCCGGTAAAATCCGGTATACTGGTTTGAACCGCTATACCGGTACCGACATAGGTTATTTTTGGGGTTATTTTTAGATTATTTTTTTTATTAAGGAAAAACTTTAAAAATTAAAAACTTAGATTATCTTTTGGATTATTTTTTAATTATTGATTAACTTTTTGATAGTATTTTAGATGAAAGTTCAAGGGTCCTTCCATAAATCTCTATTTTTTGGTCATTTTCTTCCCTTTATGTCCTTCATGTACAACATATAATGCCAAATGTATATTTATGTAATACACACTTTATATCGATAAAATTACACTTTGTGTCCTTAAAGTATCACTGAAATTATGAAACATGCCCTTTTTTATTTTTTTTACATTTTATGTCCAAAATTTGTTTTTTATTGCATTTTATGTCCTTTATGACTAACTGGGTTAGATTTCTCAGTTAACCTCAAAACCATTAGGGGTATTATTGTCCATTCATCACATTAAGGACACAAAGTGTAATTTTGTCCTTTTTATTATACTTTAGTTTATTTGTGGTCCCACTCACCACCACTTCATCTTCAACCTCCACCCACCACCATTTCATCTTCAACCTCCATCACTTCATCTTCAACCATCACCATCAACATTACAGAAAACCACATGATGATGATGATGATTATTATTATTATTATTATTATTATTATTATTATTACTATTATTATTATTGTGTGAGATTGATAAAGTATTACATTTAATAAAAAAAGGAAAATAAAACCCAAACAAACCTCAAACCTGAACAGACAATGCCTCATTCCAGAAAGACGTTCTCCCCCTTTGTGATCTTCAATATCCTCAAATAATAATAATAATAATAATAATAATAATAATAATAATAATAATAATAATAATAATAATAATTTCCAAAAAAATCACAAAACTGTAAGTTACAATATTGGTAGGGGTGTTGAACCGTGGTCATGTACAAACAAAAACCAAGAATCGAGCCACTGTTTTGGTTTTTTATATTTCTACGACCAGTCAGTTCAGTGAGGAAACGCAACCTCAGGTTAAACAAAAAAGCAACTTAGAATGATCGTCGAAGAAGAAGACATTAAATACATAAGTCCCGGTCTGGTTAGGTTAATCGAGAACGGGTAAGATTGACGGGCCTAATTTCAGGTTATGGTTGGCTGGTTTGTTGGTGGTGACGACGGCTTTTGGGGTTTATAAAAAGAGGTGGTGGGTGGAGGTTAATTGCTCAGAATCTGAACTGGGTGTCTCTGTTTAGGATGTTTTCGAAGTGTTGGATGCGTTGGACGTGTTTGGTTCGTGGAGAGGGTTTTTTGGTTTGGGATTTGGGGGTTTTGGTTATTAAAAAGGAGGTTGAGTATGTGTGGGTTATGGTTAAGGGTTTTAGTGTGTGAGGTAGGGTTTTTTAGTGATGGTGGTGAATAGTCTATAAAACGCCATTGATAAGTTGAAAGGATTATGAAGAAGAAGGAGGTGGTGGAGGTTGAAGATGAAGTGGTGATGGGTGGGTCCCACAAATAAAATAAAGTATAATAAAAAAAATGATAAAATTACACTTTATGTCCTTTCTGATTAACTGGACAATAATACCCCTGATGGGAATGAAGTTAACTGAGAAATCTAACCCAGTTAGTCAGAAAGGACATAAAATGCAATATAAAAGCAAATTTTGGACATAAAATGCAAAAAAAATAAAAAAGGGCATGTTTCATCATTTCAGTGATACATTAAGGACACAAAGTGTAATTTTGTCCTTTATATCCATATCAAGATGTAACCCACATTCATAAAACCTAATAAAACCTAATTGAATGCTTAGACCTTTGAGTGCCTATGAAGTGTATATGTATTCTCACCTTCCCATATCTTAAAAAGTAGATGATTCTCATTCTTCTCATTTGCAGCCATAGAGAAATAGAATACACTTCCCATTTTAGTGTTTCTCATTCCTCTTATCTGCATCCATAGAGACATCGAAGCCTTCAAACATGCTTGGTGAGTCTTTTTCGCTTCAGATCGTCTTACCAAAGATGTCCACTAAGGAAATTTCATCTAATTTTTAAGATGTGAGTTCAAGGGTCCTTTCACAAATCTCCATTTTTTTGATCATTTTCTTCCCTTTATGTCTCAGGTACAACATATAATGTCAAATATATATTTATGTAATACACACTTTATATCCATCTCAAGATGTAACTCACCTTCATAAAACCTAATAAAACCCAATTGAATGCTTAGACCTTTGAGTGCCCATGAAGTTTATATGTATCCTCACCTTCTCATGTCTTAAAAACTAGATGCTTCCTATTCTTCTCATTTACAGCCATAGAGAAATAGAATACGCTTCCTATTTTAGTGTTTCTCATTCCTCTCATTTGCATCCATAGAGACATCGAAGCCTTCAAGCATAGTTGGTGAGTCTTTTTTGCTTCAGATCGTCTTCTTCCATTAATCAACATCGACGATGGTTTAGACCTACTTCTTGATTCAGATATGGATCTGATTTGAAGGCTTGATTACACAAATTTGTTCATTTTTTCTTAAATTAATCGGTGTATAAAAGCGTTCAATGGTTTTTTTTTAGGTTCCAATTAAAAGTTTGGTAATTGATGGTAATTGTAAATACGGATAGTACTGAAAACCAGCTTATCACAAGGAATACCACAGAAGTTTTAATTTTAAGTTAACAAAAAATTGTGGACCGCTAACAATTTTCTTACATCAGTTTTGTTTATATCAATATATAATTAAAGTTATGGGATTCTCAGTCGACTTAATTTCCATTTTTTAAATTTTTTGCATTAAATATATGCAATTTTAAATTATATACACTATACATGTTCTTGCTCTGTTTATATTTTTTCTTGCGTATTTACATATGTGTAGGATGATGCTGTGTTGGCCTGTCCATAAACATGTAGTCAAAAATTTATAACCAGTTGGTATGCTACAAATCCCCTTCATTATTGTTTTTTCTTTGCAACATTTTCTGATTTTGAAGTTACTTAAGGTTAGACTGCTTTGCATGAACCATGCTATGAGAAGTTGCTGACCCTCTTAAAGATTTATGATTTTAACTTGTCAACCCACACCTACACAACCCAAAGAAGATTACTTTTTATGAAGCGATATTTAACATTATAAACCTTTTGTAGGTTAACAAATCGGTTCCACACATTATTTATTCAGAGTACGCTACCTTTCTAAATGGTTATCTGAGCTTGGACCGTTTAATCAATTAGATAACAACTCCTATTCATGCATATTCTATTCTTTGAGTGCATATCATAGTAGAGTTCTTTGGTAGCCATTAACATTATTTCAACATATGGCGCATTGCCTAACTATACCTTTCTTCCACAGTATCATTTTTTCTAAGTGTACTTGTAGATCTCATCATTGTGCCAGGCAGAAATTTCAGTAAAATTTGTATTTATGTTTAGTTTTTAGCGATGTCCCGAACATTTTACTGACTGGAAGTGTTGTGCTATTCGAGTTTGTTCACAGGTCAAAAGTGGGTCACGGCCAGCCGGTAAAACGGGTCATGTGGTTTAGGGTCATTGATGTTGACATAGTTCAAATATAACATGCGAATAGTGGAGTTGAATGACAAGCGGGTCAAATGCAACGATAATAGGTTTCAAGTATTTTTAGAAAGATATTTATTTTTGTATTTAGAAGAGTTATTTTATAGAGTTTGACTGATGGATTGAGTTTGAAGGGCACTATGTTTGACATTTTAAAGTTAAATATATTGTTTTTTCAACCAAATTTAAGTAATTACAATATTTTATTCTTATGGTACAACAACTTAATGAAGTTAGTAAAGGGCAAAATGGACTTTTTACATGATAAATTAATTGATAAATATTATGTATAATGAATTTGCATGATTTAAAATTTGATCTAAGTAACTTATCTCCATTTTATAGTTGAAATCCATTCATGTTCTCCTCATAAAAGCTTTAAAATTTGTTCCAACTAACTCATCTCGCTTTTGAAGTTGAAATCCATTCATGTTCCTCCTCATCAAAGCATTAGATCATTAGTTAACTTTTAACCTTTAGAGTTTCTACTGCAAACCTACATCCATACTACAATATAAAGGAGGATGCATGGCAAATATGTTCAAATTGTCCAAAGTTAAGATGGTATATCAAGGGTTTCTTTACAATTTTCTAAATTTTACCACTTTTTCTTCCCTAAATGCCCATGGGGTAACTTTATTTCATTAAATTATTAAAAATTCACAATCAAGTTATCCTTCATTATTTTTGTATCTATATTGAAAGCATAAGATGTAGTATTTACTTAAATTTTGTTGGCATCCCCTCTCTCATGCTTTATAATATAGTATAGATTACATCTTCCTATGGGGTAACTTTATTTCATTAAATTATCAAAATTCACAATCAAGTTATCCATCATTATTTTTTTATATACCTTTGTGATACACCCTTGTTTATACTCTTAACTCATTTGAAAAATGCTTAGTTAATAATTATTATATGTACATGTCTTAGGATCAATTACATGTAAATTAATGAGAAGTACATGAAATTTTTAGGTTACTATACATAAGTCCGGTTGAGTTCACATCTTATTTCACTACAATAAACTTGCTTTTACTCATGACCTTATGATTTAAATATGTTAGTATGAGTTGTTTGTTCTAGCACTTGAAACATGACTCCAAATGATGGCAAACAAAGTAAACAAAATGTTAGCGATGTTGATGCTTTTGATTCTCTTATCATCTATAAGGTCCCTTAATTTTTAGGCAGTTAAACCAGAAAGCAACATAATTTTTTTTATCCTTATGATAGTGCAGGGTTAAAATAGTGAAACCTATCTACATGCTTTGAGTTTTGAGTTTTGAATGTTATATATTTTTTAATTTGATTTATTGACACCAGTGTTGCAAAACAAGGCCGAGTTGACCGATTACTCCCCGAGTTGAGTGATTTGACCCCTGAGTACTCCTCCGATTAGTCCGAGTACTCGCTCCAGGGAAGGTCGCCGAGTACAAGCTCAAACCGAGTTTTGCAACACTGATTGGCACTGTTATATTTAGAGGTTACATTTACAAGTAGTATTCAACGGTTTTACCCAAATGGGTTCAAAAGGGAATAACTTGCTCAAATTTCTCATAAAATATACATAGTTTTACCCAAATGTATATTTTTAATACTCCAAAAGAAATATTATTCATGGCAATATTATGTGTTTGTTTACAATCATATAATCTAACTCCTTTAGCAATGCATTTGAAGAACACTTTGGTGATCTTCTTTTTGCATTAGCAATATTATGAGCGAAGAAGGACATACTATCTCCTGGAAAGGCGAAAAGAGACTAAGTTAAAATACATGCAAAATAATTGTGTCTGATGCATATCTTGTTCCTACCGCGTATTGTCGACCCCGCCGCAACGCGTGGGTTACCCACTAGTATAACCTTAAATATTGATCACTATTAAACTTGATTATTTTAATATTATATATTATTATTATTACAATCTTAAATCTATACTATATTATAAAACATCTGGGAAAGATTCTTGAAAAGTGAAGTAATTACAACATTATACGCTTGTGGTACAATGCTCAACTAAGTTAAGTTGGTAAGGGAGTATTATTGGCTGTTTATAATAAAATAAAAGGGATTAATTTTTATTTAAGATTTATTGTTTAATCTGATTAGGTTGACCCAACAGCTCAATCTCCTCTCCATGTATGTTTCCGACCCATTTCTTTGTTTGGTATTCCATGGGCTAGCAACTGTTCCACTTCTCTCGATTCATGTTTTATTGACCAACAAAACTCCATGATTAGGATTAGATATCATAAAGACTATTAAATTATAATCCATAACCGGTGGAACCACATGGATATAAGCAACATCATTAACAAATTCTTACACCTATCTCCTACTTACAAAATATCTCAAGTTATTCTCTTTGTTTGATTTATGGTTGCCGACGATAACCAACAGCCATTTGCTTTCTTTCAATGTTTATTGGTACTTCTGTTGTCAGTGGCGGATCTTGAACCAAACACCTGGTAGGGCCGGCTCAATCTGGGCGGGTCGGACTCAATGCATATACAAATTTTTGAAAAATTTCAGTAAAATTTACACTACGAAACGAAATAACTGGCGGGCCGAGGCCCGGTCTTAGCTCCACTAAGGTGGTGTTTGTTTTTCTCCCAGAAGCACTTCTGACCTCTTTTGTCTGCGCCGCGCAGACGCGGGCAGACGTTTGAGGCGGACAGACTGTTTGTTTTTTGGAAGACATTTCACTCCAAAAGCTCTTCCTGACCTCTTCTTGGTGCAGACTTGGACCAAAGTCTTCTAAGGTCTTCTCCTCTTCTCTTCTCCTCACCCACCACCACCACCCACTACTACCACCACCCCTACCGTCACCCATCCACCACCACCACCTAGCATCGTCCACCACCACCGTCCATCACCACCACGGTCCACCACCACCCACCACCACCCACCACCGTCCACCACCACTACCACTACCACCACCCACCACCACCACCATGGTCCACCACCCACCACCGTCCACCACCGTCCACCACCACTACCACCACCCACCACCACCACCCACCACCCACCACCACCACCACGGTCCACCACCACCATCACCTACCACCGTCCACCCCCACCACCACCACCCACCACCGTCCACCACCACCCACCACTACCACCACCACCGTCTACCACCAGACTGCTGTAAAAACTCAGTTTATTTAAATTTAAGTTTATTTCAGCAGCCTGCAGACGTTAACAAACAAACAGTCTTCTTCTTGCAAACTGCAGACCTTTGGTCCACCTCTTCTCCTGCAGATGTGGTCCGCAGACTACAGACCTTTTCCTGCAGAAAAAACAAACAGAAACCTAAGATCCACCTTTGTCTGTTATCACCTTAGGACCTGGAGTTATCAAGTTGATCGGTAGGGTTGTTCAGAATTCAATTCGAATAATTCAAAATTCGATTTAGTTCGATTACCAAGAATTCGATTCGATTATTAAGAATTCAAATTCGATTCAATTCGAATTCGAGTCCAGTAAATCGAATACGAATTTATGATTTTACATTCGATTCGAAATTCGAATAAAAACTGTACATGTATATTTTTTTAAATATATACACACATACACATTATTATATACACAGATATACACATTGAAAAAAAGAACTTCTAAATTTTGGTCAAAATCTAAGAATTCATAGTCTCTACAACTTTTACCAAAACCATATTTTACATATTTACCTTATACATCATAAAACTCTAACAATCTATACTCTCTACTATTTTTACTATTCCCCTTTTTGACATATTTTTGTTTTTCAATTTTGTAGAATTGAATTTTATATGTTAAAATTAATGAGTTTTTATTAGTTTTAAAACTAAAACTAAAGCAATTTATTATTTATGGTAAATTTGAACTAAATCGAATTTATTCGAATTCGAGTTTCTTATTCGAATCGAATAAATTGAATTTTTAAGCGAATACGAATCGAATACGAATTCAGGTAAAAATATTAAAAATTCGAGAAATTCAATTCGAATAATTCGAAAATTCGTTATTCAATTCGTTGAACACCCTTATTGATCGGTTATCATCACCTTCATCCTTCCTTACCGATTTGCTTGGGTGTCGCCATTAGGTATTACAACAAACATTACTTCACTTTTTATTAACACATTCAGACGTTTTTACATGTGTTTGCAAACATGGTGGTTCCCATGTTCTTGAAGTTGTACGAAATGGCTTATGTTCTAATTTCAAAACAAATTGTCCACTTAGTTTTGCTGATTATAATGAGTGTAGGACTAGAGAGGATGAAGAAGATGAAATGAAGAGGGCTTACACTTAGTTGTTTTTGTTTTTTATCAGTTGGTTTTGACTTCCTTTTTAGCTTTTATTTTTGTTATGAAACAATTTTTTTTTAATTGCCAAACTTTCGCCCATTTATTTTTCACACTTTGTGAGATTCGAACTCCCAACCTCCCCAAGAGGGTTTGTTCTCTCTACCGGTAGACTACAACCTAAGTAGGAAATAAAATTTAATCAATTAATTTGATATTACTTTAATCGTATCTTAAAAAAATAGCTTATATTATTTATTTTGCTAAGGCTAAGAAGGACAATTTTTACATCTCAATCTAGACATCTGAATTTTCAGGACCGACTATGATATTGTATGATTGGCTAGAAGATTAGCATGTGAATGCATGAGAGGGACCCACAAAGGAGTAGTAGAATAGTTTGACTGCACAAGGAACGAGGTTAGTAAAGTTTGACCACATGCATCATGATGAGGTGGACCACATGTCATCCATCCATCCCCACCGTATCCATCCGGTCCTTGTCTCCCGGTTTAATCGCTTCCTAAATCCACTTTTCCCGGCAACATTTCTTCTAAAAAAGCAACCAAATTCTTCATAACTCTCTAACCACTATTACTATACATTATTTTAAGATTTTAATTCACATGACAATCACATTATTATTTGTATTATGTATTGTATTTTATATAAATTCCCTTTTTCAAAATTAATTTTATTACTAAATACTGACATTTAACCTTAATTTTTGTTATGTTGAAGGGCTTGTAAACCGAAAATTTAATCAGATAATTAACTGCAAACACCTTGGGTAGTGGAATCAAGTAAGAAAATTGGGATTGTAAACTTGAAGAAGAACATTGGAAATTAAGTTCGGAATGATCAGGTAAATCGGGAACACCGTTGCAAATGAATCGTGAATGAGGTGTCACTCGATGATTGATTGGTTGTTTGGGTTTATCGGGTTGTTTTGAGAGTGCCTACTTCACCCATAGGTGTGCACTATAGAAATTGCATTGCTAAAATGGAGCAAACTTGTTTTATTTTTACCTTTTTATTGTTATGAGAAATATGTTGATCGTTAAATATAAATCGACTACATAATTATTTATAACACATCCTCACCAACGAGTGCTAACACATTGGGTGCCAAATTTAAACATATGGGCTAAGAACAAACCAAACATGTTACAAAAATCAGAATAATCATGTGATTACTTTAAGAATATTATTAAAAAAATATATAGGGCGTTCGATTTGTAAATGAGATTGAATATGTATATAGAATTTGAGAGAAGTATAGAAAGAATAAAAGGTAAATTATTTGATATTATAAGTATTTTTATTTGAAATAAAAAAAAATTAAGAAGATATAGAAAGGAAGATGAGAGATGGTCCACCAATTTATCTGGGCCCATCAAAACCCACCAAGATTAGTTGAATTCTAAAGGATCAATCTTTTAGACTTATAGATCTTAATTTTAAAACTTATAATCACAAATCATACAAATTGTACTACTTTCGATCTAACATCAAATCAAACACACCAATTATAAGAAACTTCAATAATATAAAATTCTGTTTCATAAACATAACCCAAACATCGTCACAACTTCGAATATTTGTTTCTTCTTCGATCCATGCATAGAAAAACAAAAGGTTTGATAACTTTAGAATTACGTGTTAACTAAATGTGATTAAGTCAATTGTATATAAATAGTTGAAACTTTAAATGAAAGCTAAGTAAAATCTAAAATTTCTAGAGTGAACACTCAAATATAAACAAATCAAATAACAAGCTAGTGTGTTAGATGATAATTATAAAATTTTCATTTTTTTTAACATTCAGTAGTTTTAACACTTTTTATAGTTTCAGTTCAGATCCAACCATATATTAAAGATTTAAAGGATGTCGAAATATTTTGAAATTTTCAAACTTTTTTCATGCCTAAAGTACATTTTTCAAAAATAAAAAATATAAAGCAATAGTTGCAATATAAATACTCAGTCTTTTAATTTGTAGATAAACAAAAGAAGTATTTCTGAAATATAATTAGAGATGCTAGTATTGTTATAAAGTAGACATTAATCATTCGAAAACTATGTCTATAATCTGTTGGTTACTTAGGAGATTCTTTTAGTGTTAATTGTTACTCTTCTATAGGTGCGGTGAATTTGTGTCAACCAAAGACGTACTTAAACATATACTCCGTATTACATATACATAAAAATGAAGAAAAAAAAAAGAGTACCAGATACTACATAACACATATAGAAAAACTCTTTGACGTAACACGAGCCCCTTGTAGCTAGGTAGGCGAACTAGTTATAAAAATAAATTTATTTTTTTGAGAAATATGTGTTCAAGAAGCTATCCTATCTATTTATGCTAAAAATCAACATGAAGCAACCATATTATCAATACAGTTACTCATCGTAGCAATGGTCCTTATAACTCCGTACCCACAAATCCAATTTGGGGTCCATTTTCTTTTGTCATATTTGTTATTTGTGTTTTGGAATATAAAAAGCTAGAGTTATCCTGAAAGAAGGAAGAACAAAAGAAAGAGAAGAATAACATTTATGAGTGATCATTTTCAAAGTAAATTTTGTGGTTTTTGGATCAAAATCGCCAACTTTTTTTGGGGGTGAGGTGGGGTAGGGTAGGGGTTGCATTTGATTTTGAACCCTAAAAAAGCACAAGGAAACAAGATTGTAGATCAAGATTCTTAACCTCTATTAGAGTTTTGTTTCTTTTTGGCAGGAAGAAAAGACATGAGGAGGGTGTTAAAATTTAAAGAGGATATGTCAAACCTTAATGAATAAAGAGGATTGTTCTCTTTGCTTTTTCAGGATGCATAGTGATACATTTGGTGCTCTAAGAGTACTCTCCCATGTTACTAGGTTATTGAGGTATAGATTTACTGTTCGAACTTATTACTGACAAAGAAGTGATATATATATATATATATATATATATATATATATATATATATATATATATATATAGGGCAATTCTAAAATGAAAACCACTCTCACTTATGAAAACCTTAGAAACCCCATCTTGTGGCCATAATGCTTCCACATCCACATTTTTGTATTTGTGCATAAGGGTATCATAGTAATTGTCTCTCTTACACAATCTTCCATATCTATGACAATATTGATGTTGACCCATACCAACTCTCTTCCTTTTTTACTTTTACCTCCACACAAGATGTATACACATCAGAACACCATTTTCACCTTTATCTTTACACATACATAATCTCACTTTCTTTTCACTAGATCACACACACATAAATCTCTCTAAACAACATGCAACTAGATCACCATCATCGAACCACCAACATCAACCATCATAACGTCCACCATCACCATTTTTGCTGTGAAAATCTAGATCTTGGTTCGTTTTCTGGTGGGGTTTCTTGAAGGTCGTGCACGGCGACAGAGATGGAACCAGTGGTGCACGTCGGTGATGTTTTGCTTATGGGGTTTCTTGAAGGTCGTGAAATGACAATATTTTGTTGATGTTTGTTGTTAGTAGATCCGGTTTTCTTGAAGGTCGTGAAATGACAATATTTTGTTGATGTTTGTTGTTGTTAGTAGATCCGGTTTTTTTTTTTTTTTTTTGTGTAAATTATGGTTCTTTTTTTTTTCATCTAAACACACATGTTTTTTTGTTGTTTGGATTGATAATTTATTTATATGTTTTTGGTTTGGTGAAATAAGATGGTCACCTTCTAGTTGCTAAAACATATAGATAAAAACATATGTTTAGAGAGAGAAACAGAAGTTGGAGAGAGAAACCTGAAATTTTTTTGGTATTTTTTTTTGTTTGGATGTTGGTGAATCGAAGAAGATAATGTTATTTATTTTGTATTTCTGGTTTGTATAACTATTTATTTCAGTTTTTTTTCTTTTTTTTTGTAATGTTCATGAATTAATCGATCTATCAAAGGTAAAACACATGTTTTTTTTGTTTTTTGGATTGGTGGTTTGAATTTTTAGTGAGATAAGATTGAAAAAACATATGTTTTTGTCGTTGAACATATTTTTTTTTAACAAATAAATTCAACATATTTGTAAAAACACATGTTATTCTCTGTTAACAATTGAATGTTAAGGCTTTTTTTTCATTTTACATATTTTTGTATGTGTAACTGAAAACATATGTTTTGTCTGCTTTATATGTTTTGTATAGTTTGTTTATTAAAGAACATATGTTTTTCTTACAAATCATTCAATTCTGGAAAAACAGTTTTTTTTTTTTTAAAGTCAAAATATTTTATTATGTTTTAGACAAGAAAGATGTTTATTAATGGGAGAGGATAAGCTCCTCTTTTTGTCAGTAAAAAGTATACAAAAGCATATGTAAGTGAGAGAAAAAAATAGTTGGACAAAACTACCCTTTCTTCACTAAATAACTATCTTTTTTTTTATTAAAATCCATAAGAGATCACAGCCATAGATCTATGAAGATGGATGGTTAGGATGTGGGTTTTATGGGTTTTCTTAAGTGGGGAGGGTTTCAAATTATCCCTCCCCTATATATATATATATATATATATATATATATATATATATATATAATATTATAAAATGTGAAGCTTAAGTAAAAAAAATCAAAGTTAACTATAAATACTTTAGGTGGGACTTTGAAATTAAATTGGAAATGTTGTTTTCCATGAAACTCTAAGGCTATGTGTTATGGGGGCTTGGTTAGGCCGTTAGGGGCTTTAGTGAGAAAAAAGTGTTGCCATGTAAGCGACACATAAGCATACTTTTTTCTCACTATAAAAACCTAAAAATGGGTGTAATGTGAGGGGCTTGGTTGGGGGCTTTGATGATGATTAAGTAATCATTAATATTGTTTCCAAGAGTGTTAAACAAATATTACTGTTAATTTTTCTTTTCAAACCAAAAAACAATCGATGGCTAGGATCTAAGTAAAATATATCCAATGGTCTCCACTTGGTCAACAATCACCTTCCCCGTTAAATGCCATCAAACCCAGTTTAATATTCACCCCTTCACGCCGTTGCCAGCCCCAACCCATCTGCCCCAAGCCCCATCCTACGCCAAGGTGTTATGGTGGTATTGGGCGTTGTTTGCTGATTTGGCAAACCAACAAAGCCTTGGGCGCTAGGATAACATATAGTCTAAGTGACGACATAGAAACCTACGGGGAGTTCGAATGAAATTTAAAACCAACTATTTTTTTTCAAATCGATAAATGATCATCAAATAACTTTGTAACTAAAACACCTAATTCTATCAATTTATCAAATAACAATTAGGTTAAATTGTAGAATGGTTTTTTTCGATTAAGGTTTAAAAGCTAAAAGTTGTCTGTCGTCTATTGTGATTTGTTAATGTCACATGTTTCTTCTTTGCTATTGTCCTTACCACCACATGGTTTTTGGGTGTGGAGACCGGAGGGCAAAGCCCACATCATATACATGATACTTACGTGGCAGGGTAGTGGTTCTACCCTTGCCCTGATGACACCGTGTGGTCTTAAATTTTACATTTAAACTTTAGATACGTTTTCTAGCATTATTTATTATCAAATAAATATATGTTGATTGTATAGGTATTTACAGTTAATTTAGTTAATTGGGATAAAGATATATTTTTGTTTCTTTTTTCCTTTTTTATTTTGTTCTAATAAATAAATGATGTTTTAAAATATAACTCTTTAAAAAAAATTAAGTTTATATATATAATCATGCTGGATTCAATTCGGTTGAGAACTCACCCAGTTGTGAGAACACCGTTGTAAAATGCAAAATTTTAAATTTTTTTACCCAACGATGTAAAAATGTCTAACTAAGAAATATACAAAAAATGAAAAATTAAATTACGTCGTCCTTACACCGGTGTAACAAAATGACTATACAGATGTAACCCAGTTAATATCTTATTTAATATTTTACTATGGTTTAATTACAACCACAAGTTAAATACACAATTAATTAAATGTGTGGCTGATAAGTGAGTTCATATGGTTCCCAGACCATGTGTAGTGGTCAGCCAAAAGGCCGTGAAAAAGGGATTTGGAGCCCTGTTTCACTTGGCTACATCGTTCCCAAGGACGCTAAATGTGAAAGGAGGATTTTGGCGTGAATTTTTCGGGCAATGGAGATTTGATAAACCAATGGGCATTTTCCAATTTTCATCCACTAATCATATTATTTGTTTTAAATTAAAAAATATAAATAATATTTGGGTAATGATTGGAAGAGGCATGAAACCACTACATCCTTGTTAAGTTCAAGCCCTTTCAAACCCCATGTAGGACCCATATCACACATGTCACAAATTGCATAAGACCATACGTAGTGGAGCTTGAAAAGGGGCCTTAAACCAATTTTGGCGCACTCTAGTGCCCCCCACACCACTAATGTTGGGCGCTAAACAAGAAAAGGGTTGGGGCACTTAAATAATTAGCGCTACTCAACAACACAACCCAACCAATTAAATCATGCCACATCTCCCTTCCCTCGAAAGCTTCTGTGATTGTTTTTGATGTTTGTGCCCAACGTCTCTTTTTATTATTATTATTATTAGTTTTAAATTATAAAATAAAATAATAATTGGGGTCTTAAATTAAAGCCCCTACTACACCCCATTTCATTATAAGGCCTCATGTTGACTCACGTGCCACGTGTCCCAATCATTGAAGCCCCCCCCCCCCCAACCATTTTTTAAATTTAAGCCCCCCTTGTAAATGGTGTTTGGGGTGCTAAAAATGATTTAAGACCCCTTTTTACGCCCCACTACGGATGGTTTTAAAGGAGGAGTTTAAAATTAACCCACCACAACACATGGTCTCACATACAACATAGTTCTCATTTTTAACCCATCTTTAATCATAGAACTCACATAATTAACTAGTCAAAGTTCATTAAGTGTTTAGTTAGATCAACCTTTACAAAAGTTTAGTTGAATTACCTGGCTCAGATTTATCTTAGCATATAATATGAAATTATAATTGCGTCTATGTAAGATCCATCATGCCAATGACCTCCAGCCCAATTGGGGAGAGGTGGGAGGGTTTACCTCTTCGAAGGGTTCCCGCCCGGGCTTGGTCTTGAGTTCGAATCCTGCACACCACGAAAAAATTCCCTGTAACGGTTTGAGATAACTTCAAAGTGGACACCGGTGCGTGGGTAATGATTCGAACTCGGATCGAGGGGTTGTCTGTCGATTGGGTTTACCGCTGAAGCACACCTTCCAAAAAAAATGTAAGATCCATCATATAGTACGTATAAATATAAAGATAGATACTTGTAATTGGTAACTTAAAATAAAAATTGTACACCAAAGATTTTGAATTGTATGATGATTGAACTATTAATGATGGCCTACTTAAATTCTTGATTTATTTTTGAGTTGTCTTTTAATGATGAAAAATTCTTTTTAAGTGTAAAGAAAGAACAAAGTGCCAATTTTAGACTCAGAATATAATCATTACCGAAACTCGTCTCCTTAATTGTTTCATGAGTAATACAACTTTAAAATACTTCCAAAATAATAACCATTATATATCTATTTATGATTTCTTAAATAAAAATAGTTATTTTAGGAAATTTTGACATGTTATAACTTACCAAAATGTTTTTTTTTCTTTTAAAGACGTACAATGGTATTTTAACTTTAATGATATCATATCATCTAATAAAACTAATGCAAAATGTATGATCTCGTTAACAAAACTACCTTGTCTCTCTGACCGTGATTATAACTTGTGTATAGTTTCATAAAACCTACTTTAATAGGGTCTAACATATGTAGATTTCCAAATAAAAAAAATACTATAAAATTACTTAGAAAATAGTTTATCCTTTCTTCGTATGTTTGTCAGGGTATAAATCCAATGAACTGTCTAACCATATAAAATTAATTATGATCGTTTGTCGCTCACTTTGTCAAATTTCACTAAGCTAAGCTAAGCTAGCTTTAGAGTTTTTCACGTTTCAAACATAAGATCTTGATACCTTCTAAATGGTTTCCACATATAAACCAACCCATAATTTCCCATACCAATGTAAGACAAGGAGCAAATTTCAATTCCAACACCGATGTGACTCACATTCACACATAAATCCCAACAAATTTTGTTTTATGTTTGATAAATCTCGCCGAAGGACCTAACCTCTTATAACCATCACGTTCAACAACTCTCAATTAACTTTTTTTACCGCGTCGCATCCACCCGCCCGCCATCATAAATCGATTACTATCTTCATTGATATTTAGTTTCCTAATCATTGAATTTTTATAAAAAAAAATGCAACAAAAACCAAATGTTTTCTAGTTTTCAAGGTTATAAAAACTTCACGCTAGCCAATAGGCAATTATCAACCAGTGTACCATACCTTAACCCAAACAATTTCCACGTGTCAACCTTCCATTGCAACACGTCACCAAAACGAATTTATGCCTTGCGTGTTCGAAGCTACGTAGTGGGCCCTACTTACAGACAATCCATTACCCCACAACAGTCTGATCTTTCGGTTCTTAACATAATAAAACATGATACTGTCAACGTCAGTCATATGTCCCTCCAATCTAACGGCCACGATCATACTCCACAAAAAGCACACATAAGATCTCAACCGTCCATCTTGTACAACACTATGCAAGGTCCACATTGGGAATGTGACACCGACGGCAGCCACACCTACCCCCCCCCCCCCCCCCCCCCCCTACTTTTTCTCCCTTCTTATTTACATCCACTCTCACCACCATAGTCCCCATTGCATCCTTCACATTTACGCTCTAAAACATACACACACACTCTAAACACCCTTACTGTGTGTTAGGGTTTTGGCTCTAACTTATAAAAGTATTCCACTCGTTTATATCTCCTAATATCAAATGGGTTTAACGTCGCTTCAAGTTTGCATGGACTCGCCCGACTGGTTTCAGGTACTTTGATCAGTATGATTCAAACTAGTTATATAATTATTAATATCTAAAGGATTGTGTTATCATGTTGTAAATTTAATCTAGCTTGGTAATCCGTCTTGCTAGTTGTTTTCTTAATAAGTTTTCTAATTCTTGGCAAATATCGTATCTAAAAGGTGACCTAACCTTATACCACACTCTCGATATACAATACATTTACAAGTTTATAATTTTTTTGAACAACAATTTTCCTAATTTTATAGTATAAATACATCTTAACTGCACACTTTAAGATTTGAACTCTCAAGTTTTTTTTTGTTGTGAAGTAAACCACTTAACCATGCTTAATTACCAAAATGTCCACTTATGGACAATTACTTACTTGTTTATATCCCGGGAGCAAAACAGGCTGGGCCTAGTTTTACTAGGTCTTGTACATTTAGGGGCTGTTTGGCAACTTTTAACGAGGCTCTGAACCATTCAGCTCTGAATAGAATGGTTAAAAGTTGAACCATTCAGACTTGGTACATAGCTGAACCATTGAGCACTTAATCATTCAGAGCTTTTTAACAATTCAGACATCTTAATGATTCAGCACTTAATCAACCAAAAAGCCCCTTAGACTTTCACCATCCGCATTGTCAAGATAAAAAATGAATATAAATTATAAAGAAAAAGATAATAATAAGAATGTCTTTTTCTTTCTGTACATTCTGAATGAATGTTCTGAAAGTACAATTCCTGACACAAATAGATAACAATAATTACTCAACTTTAACTTATTATTATGTTTAGGGCACACTTCCGGAGGAAGCAGGAATGGACTCATCGTCACCATCAGCAATGACAGATCCTATGCTTGCATGTTCCCCGCCGTTAATGGAACGCCGTCTCCGACCACAACACGACCAAGCCCTCAAATGTCCTAGGTGTGACTCCACACACACCAAATTCTGTTACTACAACAACTACTCACTCACTCAGCCTCGTTACTTTTGCAAAACGTGCCGCCGTTACTGGACCAAAGGCGGCACGCTTCGTAACATCCCCGTTGGTGGCGGCTGCAGAAAAAACAAAAAAGTCTCTTCAAGTTCCAAGAAAACCAGCTCAGCCGCCACCACGGTTAATAACAGTAACAGTAACAATAACAGTAATGATATTATCATCCACCACCATCAGCAAAACTCACATCTTTTTATGAACTCTAATACAAACCCTAACCCTAATCATAATCACAACCATAATCATAATCATAACCATCACCAGTTGATTATGAACTCGACTGATCTTCAATTGTCGTATCCGGAATCAACGATGCAGTTTTCGGGGTCGAATTTGTTTGGCATTGGGAGTTCTAGTAATATTCCGAATTTTATGTTTGAAAATTTGAATGGGAATGTTACTAGGGCCATTGACTTCATGGAGAACAATGGTGGTGGTGGTGGTGGTGGTCAGTTGATGGGAATAATGGGTGGTGGCGGTGGTTACGTGGCGGAGATGGCTGGTGTGAATGTGATGGGGCAAAACTACCATGGTGGTAATCTTTGTTCACCTTTTGGTGGGATGACACTTGATTCAATTAATAATCCTTTTATGGAAAGAGGGTTAATTGCATATAATCATGATGGGAATGATGTGAATGAGGATGCAATTAGTTCTCTTGATGTAAAGCCAAAGCTTTTGGCTTTAGAATGGCAAGATCAATCCGGTGGTGGTGCGAGTTCTGGTGGTGGTGGCAATGGCAATGGCAATGGTGGTGGATACCTGACGGGTATTGGGTCGTCATGGGGCGGGTTAATGAACGGGTATGGACCGTCGGCTATGAACCCATTGGTGTAATGGGTTCGGATCATGGGTTAGGGTTTGAAGGTTTTAGTATGAATGGGAGTCCAAAAATGACTGCTTTGGTGGAATTTGGATCTTGGTTTTTAATTAATGTTATTACTATATATTTAGTAGTGTTGGTGGATGTATTTTAATCGGCATTTAGGATTATAGGATTTTGTGACACGTTAAGAAAGGAAATTAGTGTGTTTTTTAATGTTTTTAAAGCTAATATCCAAGTGATATATGATCTCTTTAAGATTCTATCTAGAGAATGTCTTTTCAATCATATATTGTGTTTTTTCTAGATTAATATATATCTGTCTTGATCTGCCTATGTTTTGTCGTCTTTCATTAATTCATAAACTAAAACTAAATCTTATCACATCAAAATGTCACTTAAAAATGTGTGATAATTGGCTAAATATTAATGTTCAAAAAAAAATTGGCTAAATATCATGATACCATGAGTTCATAAAAAATGCTTCATCCTATAAATTATGTACAAATTTTTTGAAGTTCGAGGGGACGAAACTTTGACATGTGCGATTATATAAAAAAGTATCTCCCCACCTCTATGAAGTGAGGTCTTTTTACTATTTTTTTTAGTTTTATTTTTGTCTCACTTAAAACATAAAGTTGTATAAAGACTAAAGTATATATGTGAGACAAATGAACAACATAAAATCTTATCAGATATAAAACGGTTGTGAACTTCTCTCTAGCTTTATCACCAAGTCAAAGTGATATTAAGGCAATAATCTTCTTAAGATGCATGTGCAATTAATTTGCTCTACATATAGATTCATTAAACTTAAGATGATATAATGATACTATGTTTCATACAGATTAGAGCTTTCTTCTACTTTATTTTACCATAACACAAACTGTTAATTATTTGATCCTGTTGCTAAACAAGATACTAATGGAGTCTATTTTGTACTAACCGGTGTGTTACTAAAAAAGATTTAGTTTTTTTTAATGGAAAAATAAGATTTTAAGGAGTAGAAAATATAAAAGTAAAAGGGAAGGGTGATGAAAGCAAAGCTAAAATTGTCTTGAAATGTGCGTTCTCATTAGCATTTGACTCCTATGTCTCTTTGTGTTTTGACGGCTCTCGGAATTCCATAAACAATCAAACAATTGAATTCTTTAATCATTTTAAGACTATGGGGTGTGGTTCCCCTTCCCCCTTCCTTCCCCTTGTCCACATCACCGCCACATCATTTTCCCTTTCTTCTCCCCCTTCTAGGGGAAATGGTTCCCCCTTCTTTCTCCTTCCCCTTTCCTTTATTTTAATATTTTTATAGGAGAAAAGACAAAAAAAATATATATATATATAATATTAAAGGAAGAAAAGACAAAACATATAATAATATAATATAGATCGGGGAGAAGGGGAAGATTTCCCCGTTTACACCGAAGGGAAGGGAGGGGGGCGGTGTTCCCCTTGGGGAAAAGCTCCATGTCATCTTCCCGATGGCTTTCCCCACCCCACACCCCATAGTCTAATAAAGACAAAAATCGTAGTTGTTAAAGGATGTCTCTGATCGAGGGTTTTAGAGTGAATATTTAATGTGAAAGTTATCTTATAGGCCTGTTTTGTTTTTTTTATCGGCAAACAACTCTTTTATTCCATCCAAAGATATACAAAACCGTAACTAGGGACACACTAGCACCGGCTCAACAAGTGGCAATCCTTTTAAGGGGCAGGGAGGGGCGGTCGACCCACCCCCCAAATTTTCGCTCAGAAATTCTGATTATATAGTTTTCGTATAGAAATTTTTGGTATATAAGGTTTCGACCCTCTGAAACTGGTTTTCGACCCCCCGGAACTAGTGACTTCCGACCCCCCGAAGTTTCGGGTCAAGATTCGCCACTGGGCTCAACAAGTTCACCCGATACATCACCAAACTACAAATTCACCCAAAAAAACATACAGACTAATTAACCTGACATTCGAATTTAGCCCAGGTCTCCCACGTCCATCCATTAGCTTTTAGTCGATGTTTAACCCAAGCGAATGTTGCCGACTGAATTTCACCAAAAAGAACTCCCGGCTGAACCCGGTTTTCTGAGAAAATACGGTCGTTTCTTGCTCTCCAAAGTTGCCAACAAGCTGCCAGAATCACCAATCGAACCAGCTTTCTTTTCCTCTGATTTTCATTAATGATCTTGTGTATATTGATTAAGTCTCGAACAGTGAAAGCAAAGATGGGTGGAATCTTGCACCAGGAACTAATCTTTTGCCAAACAATTGCCGCGACAGAGCATGAGGTGAAGAGGTGGTCCGCATCTTCATCATTCTCCTCACAGAGCTTGCAAATGGTCGAACCATGAATAATTTTCCTCCTTTTGAGGCCCAAAAGTGTCGGCAATCGGTCTTGTTTCGCTCTCCAGCACAACAAGTTCACTTTTTTTCGGCACACCTTTAACCCACTGAAAAGGATAAAAAGGAACCGAATGTTGGGAAAGGATCTTCCGGACACTTGCAACTGTAAACTGCCCATCAACGCTTGCTGACCATGACCACTTATCCCGGGTCTGATCTAATACCGTGGCCTCCTTGATCTGAGTAACTTCAGCCAGCTGCAGCAGTTCCAGCTCTTCTGCCGGTGCACGTCGCCAATCCCACTCCAAAAACCTGCAAGCAACGGACACGTTTTTTTTCTTCTCGAGCTCAAATAAGGCTGGGAAACGGAACATTAGAGGACCGTCTCCAGTCCACCAATCAATCCAGAATCGAACGTCTTCCCCACTACCAAGTCTTCCTTTAATAGTCGTCTGAATATTAAAATTTCTTTCGAGAAGGTCAATTCCGACTTTATATATCCCTTTCCAAGTGCCAGCAACCCCAGCTTTGATTGGAAGATACGGCCACGAGGCTGTATTTGAATGAATGGCATCGACCGCTCTGACCCATAATGACCCCTTTTGATTTTTATATTTCCACCACCACTTCACAAGTAAGCTTTTGTTCATGTGCCGTAAGGAGCCCAAACCGATACCGCCTTTATCAGTCGGACCAATTAGCCTTTCCCATGCAACCCAATTGGTTTTCGCCTTATCCTCGTCCCCTTCCCAGAAAAAAGCGTCTTCTCAGTGCTTTCAATGCATCTAGAACATCACTGGGCGCCTTATACAAAGAGAAGAATCCATAGGCCTGTTTTGTTAAATATAAAAACAAATGATGTGGGGTTTATAAAACTTATTTAAGATTTATACAGCAACATTTGTTTATTATTAGTGTATTGAGTTGGAAAAATGAAAATAATCACCTATAAGGAATTCAAATAATGAAATTCATAAATATTTACACCAATTTTATTATTAAAAATATAGATATAATATCTAATATAAGTTGTTTATATAACTATATATATCCGACAGAAAGGAGTTTGTTGGTCGACTTGGGTAAATATATCTATTTTCTCCTTTATGATAGCAATAAGTTAATGATTAATAAGAATCATGTTTAGTGTTTAATTTTATTAGCAATGCATAATTCTTTTTTCTTTAATTTGTACGTTTATGTAGTAATAACATGTTAATTGCTTGAAATAGGTTTAGAGGTTATGGTTCGGCACTTCAGGCTGGGTAAAATCTTGCTTTAGCATCGTGATAAAATCTAAGCACTAAATGCTTGATTTCATCCTCACTACAATTACGGAGATAGGGTCAAACCAAGAAGTCCCTAGTGATCGGTGGAATAAGTCATATATGACTAACTTTTACTTACTACTAAACCCCAATGATGGATAGTTGCCATGTTGATGTTGTTTAAAGTGGTTGGTTTGATTCCAACCTTGCGAATGGTTTCCCTGCTTCTTCTTTCCAATATGGTTGATATGTGACAACACCCACAAAATGAGATCTCATGATTTTATGCATTAACATACACAAATGACCAGATCTCTTCTAGGAGACCACCAGTACAGATGACCAACACCGAAAATTTCGCGGACGAAATTCCTATAACAGGGGGAGAATGTGACACCCGTCGAAATCACAAGTCATATCCGTACACCTAGCTACACGTATACATTGTGCATGACATTACATTTTGCATGTTTCATTTCAATTGGGCCATACAGGGTTCCAACAAGTCAATCCCGAGGCATACAGTCTAACAGTAAACACACTAGTTAACACAAAGTCCTATGTAGTCAAATAATTCACGACGGATTATAGGAG
This sequence comes from Ambrosia x helenae, assembly GCA_030844895.1. Lineage (NCBI taxonomy): Eukaryota > Viridiplantae > Streptophyta > Magnoliopsida > Asterales > Asteraceae > Ambrosia > Ambrosia x helenae. Next base: position 97,562 of record JAUTDX010001504.1, read on the forward strand.
ATCCATACAAACTAGGAACATGTGTGTATAGCCCTTGGTAGAAACAACTCTCATTCACCATATATATATATATATATATATATATATACACACATACATACATTCGGCACACACACACTCACAATCATGTCACCATTCTTATCCTTGGAAACCACCAATCTTGAACCCTTATACAAACATGGAACTAACATAAACTTCCACAATCTCCAAGCTAAGTTGACTAGCCAGAATAACCTTCCTTTCCCCATGATTTTCGGCCCACAAGATTTCTCACACAACCAAACAAGAATACTAGTGAACCCCTTATACTAACATGGCAAAACATAAAACACATGAACCTTTACACCTTGTCAAACTTGCCAAAACATTTTGCCTCTTCCCCATGCATTTCGGCTGCTACACTACCCCTATATATCCAAACAAAACCTTCAAGTCAACCATTTTCACCCTAAGAGCCTCTAGTTGAAAGCACACCAAGAAAGAAAGGTATTGACCTTCCATAATTGTGAACCAATGAACCCATGGCCTCCTTCCTCGCCTTAGGCTATATATAGGAGCACAAGTCCACTTGTGATCACACCACAACACCACAAATCTCACTAACACTTGAAAACACCCCTTTCTCTTTTTGTTACCCCTCGGTCGAAGACAAAAACCACCCCCAAGGGCTTGGTTCGATCGATCGATCACCATCATCGTTTGGGAGTTACACATCACTAGCAAGCATCTAGGAGTCACATTGTGGGAAGTTAGCTTATTTTCTTTTGCTAACAATCAGCTACACACATAAGGTACTAGAACCGATTTATTTTCCTTATTTTTCACAATAAATCGGTCACATGTAGTGTCCACCCGAAGGCACCCACTCGCACACATCACAAAGCTACAAGTTGTCAAGTAAAACTAACTTAAACACCTAAGTTTTATGATTAAAGTCTAATGTTTTCACTTATTGATACACACACCCATGTATACGGTTACATACCTCCAAGAACACATATATGGACATACACGTACACCCACACGTACATATGTATGTATGTATGTATGTATGTATGTATGTATGTATGTATGTATGCGTGAGTGTATAGGGTCAAGGCCGACCCAAAACAAGTCAATTTCGCTTATTTCATAACATATACTAAGGCTTGTTTTATAAACATGTGTTAAAGACACTAAAAACATGTGTTAACAAGCTTAACACAAGAGTTTTCTTGAAAACCTATGATAAACACTAATATGTGTGTATGTACAAGGGCAAAATACTTAAATATGTTGTTTTATACAAAATTTCCAAAAAGACATGTCCATATCTCACCCTAGACTTACATAACTGAGGCATAAGTAACACTCAGTAACATTAAGTAAGTCAAGACATTTGTTCACCATAAACAGACTAAACATAGTCACATTAACGACAAAAACGAACATTTTCTAACACAAACAGTGCGTGACACACCTGGATAGTGGTACAGAAACCCTAGTCCATAGGTGTTCCAGTCGGATGAACAATTGCATGGTTGTTAGAACCAAACATACACTTAAGTTGCCTTTAATTGAACTTAGGGCATCCCAGACCAGACACACCGCATCAGATTCAGTTCAGTCTAGCATCCAGACATCAAGTAAGTTTTTCACAACCCCTTTTTACTGTTTTTACATTTTTTCGGGGAAAAAACATGCGTACAGTTTTCAGTTACAATCATGAATATTATGTGAACATGAGACATTAAGGTTCAGGATCCATTAAGCCATCATGTCATACATCATACCATAACCATTAGCTATGGACTTAGCCATAAAACACCGGGATAGATCTATTGGGTTGACACCCCCACTCTTGGTCAGTCGCTCTGACCGGTTGACAGATATCAAAAGAGTGCTTGTATTTCACATTATTTTCATTATCTTTAGTGTATAATGGGCGAGGCACAACATGTCAAGGTTCGGTTATGGGCTCATGTCAGATCACATATTAATTATTGCCCTAGCTAGGTAATGATTTAGTCGGTTTTGGATTACATATCCATCATATAGAAAACCCATGAACTCACCAACTTCATGTTGACCTATATTTTTACATGCATGTTTTTCAGGAAATTAGCATGGATCATGGAAATTGTGGGGGTCATGTGCGAGCATTTATGGGATACCTCCTTTTGAACCGTTATGTTGTTGTTTTAACTCTAAACATTTTTATACAATGGTTTTGAAGTTGAACAATTATCTTTATGTTTGACAAACTTGGTTGTTTAATGGAAGTTCATATTTTATTTTAATTAATGCTTGTTTGACCTTTGTGCTTGGAAATCATTCGAAGTCGCACCTCGCGTTTCCGCCTTGGCGGGGTGTGACAACCACCACACACACAATACACACCTTATTTTCTAGTTAAAAGATTCCAAAGAATAGCCATGTCTGTTCTAGAGATGGTAACGATGAGTGATTAAAAATTGAGATAATAGGATTATGAGGCTCAATATACCACAGGTTTCTAAGCTAGCTACTCTGGTAAATGATAACAATAATAATAATAATAATAATCAACAACACATTAAAATGTTTATCTTGCATTTAGAAACAATAACAATAATATTCAAAAGAAATCGTAGTTAAGAGAGAAGAGGCCAACAACCCTTAAAAACCATCTCCTCTAAACTCGCCTCATGTAATTTGGTCTGTGTGTAGAAAGGAAGTTGTTTGCATTACAATCTGTGTTGCCTCGCCAACATACACACAGCAAGTCGTGAGAGCTGCTAGGTTGTTGTGTTAACCAAATGCAGAATAGTAAGGGAAGCTTTCTGTCAGGGAAGATTTTGAGTATGCTTTTAATTTCTGGGGAAGATTTGGGGAAACCGACCCACTTGTATCAACCAAAACGACGCGCCAGGTCAAGTGTATGAAATTGCACATAATAATATGTGTTTGTTTTAATTAGAAAGAATATTATGTGACGATGAAGCTTTCAAGAATCAAAACTTTATTTCGTCTGAGTTTCCTTTTTGGAAGAGAAGAAATGGTTCTGATCATGTTTTTGTTGCTTCTCATGACTTAGGTTCTAGGGCTCTTAATTGGGGAAGAAGATGGAACCAAGGAGAGGAAGAGGAGAAGGGGGAGGGTGGTGGTGCACGACCGCGGCGCCACCTCGTTACCGGTCGCTGTCCTGGCGTCCAAGGGAGGAAGATTTGAAGGGGGAATCGACGGCAACGATGGATGATAGTAGGATCAAAGATTAAGGTAAACCCAACACCCTTTGGTTCCTTCTTTTATGTTTAAGATATAGGTTGAAGGGATGATGATGGTAGGTATTTACAGAACGGAGATGGTAATAACGGTTGACGATGGCAGTGATGGTTGTGAACGGCTGGTAGTCACTGTTGATGTGGTGGGGATTGGTGGCTGTAGTGGTGATGGTAGAACAGATGGACTTCAGTTAACCCCTGACTTATAAAATACTTTAAATACATGGTGAATGGATGATTTTGCCCCTGACTTAACATCAAAAAGTTAACTGGGTTAAATCCTTGGACTGTTTTGGCCTATTTTCTCAAAAGTCAGTGACTGTTCAAATAATTTTTAAAAGTTTGAACTGGAGTGGCATATTGGCCCAAACCACAGGGACCGTTTTGGTAATTTACTCATTTTCTAACTATTGTTAAGTTGGAATGAAATGTTGATCTGAAAAAAAAATGATATTTTAGCCCATAAGTTTATTAGCCCAAAGTATTTTTATAAAGACCGTTAAGTTAATTGGGCCTTACAAATGTAGCCCAAAACCCATTCACTATTCTAATCTAATCCATCAGTCTATCACAGAAACATGAAGGTCTTAAAAAGTCACTAGATAAAAATTTAAGGACCAAACTACAATTAAAATATACATACATTGGTTAAATACAAACATTTCGATCGCTCATTTAGTTTTCATACAATAGGCGGCGACTCTCCTTCGAGCTTCAAGTAATTTGAATGTTTTGGATTCAATAGAGGTTCAAGATTCATCGAATCATGGTTTGTCGAATGATATAAACCCTTGCTTCATTTGTTACTGTTTCATTTCTTTTTTAACTGCATCTTTTATGTTTATGTTGATTGTTGAGTAAGTTTGTGTTTTTCTATATTATTTTTATGTTATTGTTTGTGTATAAGTATGAAATCTGTGATATGGAGCTGGCCCATTTGTGATTTCTGGTTTTCTTGTGTCATTTGAAAGATGCACTCCAAGTGTTCGATTAAATGTTTAATTGAGTTTGGGGTTATTCAATTGAGTCATTGAGTCTTGTTATGGAAAGATAGATTAATAATTCTAAGACTTCTTAGTAAACTATGTGCCAATTTAATTGTTTGTCATTATCTTTTTTTTATATGTATATGGTATTGATTCTTTGTGGTTTGTGGTGCTGTTTAAGATGCACCCCATTTGTTCGATGTAATGTCTCTTATAGCAATTGCAGCCTGTTAAAACACCACAGTTTGATAATTGCCAGCCGTGGGCACAGACGTGTCAATGATGGATTGATTGTGTCATCAACAGACGGGTTGGCATCAACATTCGGTTCTTTTGCAACAAGTTTAGTAAAATAGTTCTCCACATCATGAACATAATTCTTCGCAAGCCACGTTCAAGACACTAGTTCCATTTTTATTATTAATTTTTTTTTTTAATTTTGCATGTTTAGGAAAATGCATCACCCCACATAGCCACCGTGCGTGGGTTATTCCCGCTTCTTTTATTATGTCTCAGTAGTTTATTTTCTAAGCTTTGTCTAGTTGTATTTCTTGCTTAACATGTAGTACTTTAGCTTGTTTGTCTCCTTAGATGTAGGACCTGAGGTAGTGATGCAATTCTATATGTAAACATCTTTGAATGTTACTTAATGAAGGCAGTGTGTGTTTATGAGAAAAAGTCGTGTTAATTTATTCCACGCGATTGTGGTTAGAATTGATTCTCCATTGCTAGTTCAAGTGTGGCATCTTGAATGGTGTTCTTTGGACCCTATTCGGAGCTAGGTGGTGTATCTGTATCTGTATCCTATCTCGGTGTAGGTTTGCCCTACCGTACGTTTATGTGGTGTTTCTGTATCATAAACGGACCGTAGACCTATCCGTTTTCTATTTGATTTCAAATATTCTACACGTTGCCTACTCTGATTGCTATCATTCTCATTTGTTGTTAGATGCCAAAATAGATTAAAGAATGATGGTGTGCACAATATGTGAAAAACTGAATCTTTTAGAGAGGATTTTTTCAAGTAAATTTGCACTTATCAGAAGTACATATGTTAAAGAGGTGTTATATTTGGTTGTAGCTCCAGTTCGAGACTGATTCCAGATAAAAACATGTTTGCAAATGTCTTTTTCAGGTATAAGAAGATTGAGACCAGTGTCATGCTGTTTAATATAAACATTTGCTCTCAAAACCACTGCATTGCTTGAGTTTTTTTTATACTAAAAACTAACGAAAACCATGAAGTCTTTGACACTGCTTAGATCCATTCGCATCCGGGCCACTCACCGTGAGATAACCGGCCCTCTGCAATCTCGTTCTTTTCAACATGATTTTGTCCCCGCCGATCCCAAAGCCAAACCAAAAAAATACAAACTGCCTCCATTTTATGATCCATATGGCCCAAGACCGCCACCTTCTGATAAAATTGTTCAACTAGCTGAGAAAATAGCAGCCTTACCCCTGAAGAACGTATGCAAATAGGCCCCACTCTCAGAGAGAGATTAAGGCACCCTAAGATGCAGTCTATTTCGGTTGAAGGGGTTGACTTGAGTGCCCAAGGTGGGTCTGGGCCCGGGTCTGCCAAGACTGAAGAGAAGGCTGAGAAAACGGCATTTGATATTAAGTTGGAAAAAATTTGACGCGGCTGCTAAGATTAAGGTGATTAAAGAGGTGCGCGCGTTTACTAACCTTGGATTAAAGGAAGCCAAAGATATGGTGGAGAAAGTTCCTGTTTTGATAAAGCAAGGGGTCACTAAAGAAGAGGCAAATGAGATAATAGAGAAGATAAAGGCTGCTGGTGGTGTTGCTGTAATGGAGTGATGCTTTGCAACTGTGTTGTTTTTTGTTTAGTGTTTCTTAATTGGCAAGATTTAGAATGAAATCAAAACATTGTTTGCCAGATCTGATTATGGTAAAAGATTTTGTATTAGTATTACCATGAACAAATTATGTTTTTAATTATATTTGCAACATCCTGAGTTTCGGATTGGTTAGGTACTTCTAAGCATTGTTCTTGTAATGAAGAACTGGGGTGAGCATGGGTCCGTTTGGTATTTTTAAGAAAACCATAACCAATAAGTTCTCGGTTTTCAAATGGCGGTTCCGATTAAATCATTTAACCAATTTTGAATAATATGGTGTTTTTTGTTTGGTTAAATAACTTCTTTTGTTAAATTTGTTTGTTGTTCAGTTAAATCGGTATCTTACGGTTATTTTGGTTAGATATACATACAAGTATACAACTGAAATTAAGCGACTATAATCGGTTGTTAGAAAGCAACGAACTAACCAAAGGTTTCTCAATTGGTCAATTTTTTTCAATATTTTTAGTTAAATGTTTTTAACAAATGATAGAATTAGAAACAGATTTACAAACCTAATATCTGAAATATAAGGCCCTATTTGATTGACCATCAGTAACTGTAAACAAACTGAAAGTCTTCGAATCAACATTTTGAAAACACACATCTAAACTTGTAGTAGGGGTTTAAAAGAGCCGGGCCGAGTTTTTAGCAAGCTAATCTCGAGTAACTCACAAGCAGCCCGCTCGTCTGCACCACAACTTCTAGAATTATTAAAAAAAAAAAAAAAAAAAAAAAAAACAGAAACATGACTCCCACAATCTCTGTAGAAGCACAGGCATGCATTTAACATAATCTCCATAAAGACACTCATGCTCTCTCAATGCAATACAAAACAATCACAAAGAGAGATCAAAACAAAGATTATAAAAAGGCCCAACAGTTTTACCAAATTTATTCATTGGCCCACCAACTACATGAAAAAAAAAAAGAAAAAAAATTTAAGTTAACAAATCATAGACAAGAGGAGGAAGAAGAGCCATCCAAAGCACTCAACTTGCTCATCAACCCTTTAATTTCACTCTCCAATTTCCCTCTCATCTCTGGTGACAAACTATCCCCAGATTTCTCCAACATTGAATTCATCATTTCAAGATTTTTCTTAATGACCCCAAGATCTTGAGGTGGTTTCAACTCTAAACAAGCGTTTAGCGGATTTTTAACCCGAGCCGCAGATTGACCATTAGATAAATGATGAAGTTGATAACTTAAAAGCCCCAGCCCGAACGGTTGGTCTTTGTCCAGTCTATGAATCGCGTCTGCAGCAGTAGATGGATTCACAAACACGACTTGACCTGTGAAGCTTTCGCCTGATACCTGAGTCTCGCGTTCATTCAGTTCCCCGTATTTACAAAATACCAAATTTAAATCTTGAATACTTGGTAATGGAAAACTTTGGGAGAATGTTAAAAGAAGAGCTGTGCCTGTAACTTCACTACCCTGATGAGCTTTATTGTGACTCAGATTATTATGATGGTTAGACGGTAGGCGAATTTCTTCAATTATTTTACTTCTTTTGATAATTTGAACTTCAGTAGAATTTGTGTTCAAATCCGGTATCATGGTTGGACCAACGATAGCTTTGAATCCACTGGTTTGGGCCCGGAGGGACTCTTGATAGGAGTCTTAAACGGAACCATGGATTCAGAACTCGCGAGATGCTGAATCTTGTAATTAACAAGTACCGGCCCAAACGGTTTATCGTTTTGTAAACCCCAAAATGCCCCTCCAGCACTAGAAGAATCAAGAAACACAACTTGACCACTTAGATTTTCGTTCCATACTTGGGTTTCAGATTCAATCAATGCACCAAACTTTGAAAATACTGAATTTAAATCTTGAATAGATGGTAAAGGATAATCTGATGAAAACTTCAATAGAAAAGCAGTACCTTTAACTTCTGAATTATCCTGCTGCACTTTGTTATACCTGAGTTCGATGCATGGTACACCAATTTCTGTACTTCGTTTCACTCTTTTTTGTTTTTTTCTGCCCAGTGACATTTTCGTTCAAATTTGGGTTTATGGTTAAACCAGGGTTCGCCTGTGAGTCCATGGTTGGACCAGGGTGAGCCTGCATGTTCATGGTTGGACCAGGGTAAGGCTGCAAGTTCATGGTTGGACCAGGGTAAGGCTGCAAGTTCATGGTTGGACCAGGGTAAGGCTGCAGGTTCATGGTTGGACCAGGGTAAGCTTGCAAGCCCATGGTTGAACCAGGGTAAGGCTGTAAGCCCATGGTTGAACCAGGGTAAGGCTGCAAGCCCATGATTGAACCAGGGTGAGGCTGCAAGCCGGTTGGACCAGGGTGAGGCTGGAGGCCCATGGTTGGACCAGGATGAGGCTGCAGGCCCATGGTTGAACCAGGGTGAGGCTGCAGGCCCATGGTTGGACCGGGATGAGGCTGCAGGCTGGTGGTTGGACCGGGTTGAGGCGGCACGCCCGTGGTTGGACCGGGTTGAGGCGGCACGCCCGTGGTTGGACCCGGTTGAGGCGGCACGCCCGTGGTTGGACCGGGTTGAGGCGGCAAGCCCGTGGTTGGACCGGGGTGAGGCGGCAAGCCCGTGGTTGGACCCGGGTGAGGCTGCAGGCCCGTGGTTGGACCAGGGTGAGGCTGCAGGCCCGTGGTTGGACCAGGGTGAGGCTGCAGGCCCATGGTTGAACCAGGGTGAGGCTGCAGGCCCATGGTTGAACCAGGGTGAGGCTGCAGGCCCATGGTTGAACCAGGTTGAGACTGCAAGCCTATGGTTGAACCAGGCTGGGCCTGCAAATCTATGTTTTTCCTCTTTCTGCCTCTTTTCTTGGGCACACGGGTCAAACCAGTTGGAACAAGACCCACTTGTGGTTGACAATGGTTTCCTGTAAAATACGGTGGGATTGGACCAAATTGATTTGCGAAATAAACAGGAGCTTGATATAATCCTCCCATGTGGTTCACATTTGGGAGGGCGTTGACGTTGGCATTCCATGTGTTCATAGATGTAACGTTTTCAGCAATATTATTTGGTCTTATAGGCTCGAGTTTACAGGGTGGTGGTTGAGTCGGCGGTGGATATCCAAAAGTAAAGATGGGAACTTGATTTGCTGCCCATTCTGTTCTCATGTTTGCCATTGATTCCGCTTTAAAATTAAATGACCCAACATTCGGAAAATTTACAAACTGTGAGCCATGATTCAAGTCGTTTCCTGGTGCCGGTGAAATGACAGATTTGTCTTTCTTCTTTCTCACCTTCTTGGGTAAAGTTTCTTGCAAATTTTGGTGATTTAGCACCTCAACCGGGATTTCACTCGAGGAATCTTTGAATGCCCTTTTCCTAAATCCAGATATAAACCGTACAACCGAATCAAAATTCTTACTTTCACATGGAAAAAGACAATCTTGAGCTGCAAATTGAAGCTGGGAAAGCACCTCAGATGTACATACATTTGCCTGTACACCTTTATTCTTTTTAGTCCACTTCTTTCGTGGCTTCTTCACAGGTTGACTTTGACCACTAGTTTTATTTACATCAACTCCTTCATTAACATCCATTCCACATTCACCAAAATACCCATTTGCCTCTTCAGTCTTTATCTTCGACGGAGTCCCGTTTTCTGGCTTGAGTTGATGCATGGGAATCTGAAGGTGCCCTAACGACCGATAAAAAGCAGATAAGCAACTCTGCTTGACAACATGATCAATCTTGTGGGTCATCGAAGTGTCTTTTCCAAGATCTTTTATAAAATCAAGAAACGTTGCAGGCTCAAACCGACTAACCGAAAAATCACCAACATTACCTGTTTTCTCCATTTTCATCTTAGAAAAACAAGAACAAGTAAACTCTGCCTTTACACGGTGACCAAGCTCCGTTACAGCGTTCTCCAACGCAACAAGAAACTTTTTGCCTTTACTTTGATTCGGTAACTGATCAAAATACCCGACAAACGGCCTCACTTCATAAGGAGAGCACCAAATAAAACTACCATTACCAAAACACCTAACCAAAACATCATCTTCTCTTGTCGGTCCGTTTGCAACTTCTTTCGGTGCATCAGCAGCATCACAAACAATCCCAGGCCACCATGACTGTTTCTTGATTATAGCCCACACGAGATCACCCACATTGACCCCAGATTCCTGTTCACCAACATCGACGTTAACCTTATTACCATTCAATAAAACAATTCTTCTCTTCGCGTAAACTTTCCCCATCCGGCTTTTTCATCACTCCGCCCGTCAATTCAACGAAAAGCGAAATACCCTTTATAGCACCATCTCCATCAATACCCTTTACACTACACGAGTCAACGCAACGACTTTCTGCAACCGACGCAAGCGCAGATTCCTCACATTTCACTTTCCCCAAATCAAACGACTGCGAAACTCCCGAAAACTTTCCTCCTAACAAATTCCCATCTTTATCTTGTTTAGATGACACTAAACCCTCAATTAGGGTTTCTGATGCTTTTAATGTTTCCATATAAACACACTAACCCTAATACAGTTTCACAGGTAGCATCATCATGACATCATCATCATCTTGAAGCTAAACAAAAAAAGAGCAAAAACCCAAATAAATAAATTATCTTTTTTGCAATATAAACCCTAATAATGTAACAATAAACTAAAAAGATTCAATCTTTAACGTAATTAGAAGCAAAAAACAAGAAAGAAAACAATGTTACATATGGTTAAAACAAGAAAATAAAAGATTGGAAAGATTAGGAGAATAATAATACCTGTTGATTATTATATGCATTTGGGGAAGATGAATTGTATAAAATATTAGGGGTTTGATCAGAGGGTTTGAAGAGAGATTCGATTATTGTTATTATTATTATTAATGTTGTTGTTGAAGGTTAAGGAGTGAAGGGTTTTTAGTTGTATCCGACTTGGAAACTGGATCTCTACTATACTAAGAAGGTGTTTGGGAAATTTGAGTTACAAGAAGGGTTTGAATTATTTGCTCGTTCAAAAGCTAATAAGTTAATAAGCTGGCTGTTTGTGTAAACCAAAGTAATTTTGTTTGGGACAAAATTACACTTTGTGTCCTTAATGTATCATTGAAATTATGAAACGTGTCATTTTTTTTTTTTGCATGTTATGTCCAAAATCCAGTTTTTGTTACATTTTATGTCCTTTCTGACTAACTGGGTTAGAAATCTCAGTTAACATCAATACAACCAGGGGTATTATTGTCCATTCATGTCCCTTTGCTATAAAACCCCCATTTTAACTCCTGATAACATCATAACCCTCACACACAACTTTTTCCCCAATTCAAAAACCCTAAAATCTCAAATAAATAATAATAATAATAATAATCTAAGCAGTTAATATCGGCGATATATCGGTCCAATATATCGGTTATCGATGGGTTAGCTCTGTATCGATCTGAAATATCGGTCATAATATCGGAGCCGATATGACCGATATATCACTGATATTTTGAGTTTAATATTGGTCATCTCACCGAGTTTATCGATTTTGGTCTGGATGAGGCTGAAAATTTGATAGAGGGGGTGAAGATGGGGAAATTAATGCTTACCAGATGTGACGTTGTAGAAGAAACACAAAAGATGACATTTAGCATGAACGATTTGGAAGAAACAAAGCAAATGGAGTCATGGAGGTGACGGTTGTATCAACAATTAGGGTTTCTTGAAGATGGAGATGATGGGAGATGACTATTAGGTCTAAATCTTATGTTAGTCATGTTATAAACTTTGGCTGCTATTGGACTCATTTTTAAAACCTGGGCTCACTTATAAAAATAAGTTTTTTTTTTTTTAAACTAGGCCACCTCTAAAACTGCATCTAAATCGGTGATAGACATGTCTTGTTTGTGGAATGCATTATCAATGCTGATTATGGTTCTAAAAATAAGCAAATTTTGACTTAGTCTAATCATTTTCTGAAGTATTTTTTGGAATTTTGATATATTATTTTATTTTTAAAAGATATAAAATTTTCATATTTATTTATTAAACATATATATCTCACCGATATCTCACCGCGATAACCGATATCTCAAATATCGGTCCTTGACCGATAACCGATATTTTACCGCATTAACTGCTTAGATAATAATAATCCTACTGTCAATACCACCACCACCCAATCATGACATAACCCTTTTATATTCACCCTCAAATAAAATGAGCGGCAAGCAGAACTTCAAATTTTTATTTTCCCTCTATCACTCTCAAACACGTATAACCAGTTCATCCTCAAATCGTCCTCAAATCCGTGATAGTCTGATGTGCAATTGATTGTGTGTGTTTAATCGCAGGTTAAAAGTGGTTCGACCCTCCTTGAGTCTTAGGTCGGTGTTAAAGGAAACTTACGTTTCATTGATGTTATACCAATAAGTTTCTCCGATTTAGATTATTTCGCTGCAAGCGTAATTGACTGTGTACAGAATCGGTTCAATTCAGTTGGTTTATGTGATCTGTGAATCAGTATTTAAGAGAACATACTACATCAGTAGCTAATGCTTCTCCCTACTGTGTTTTAGCAGGTAATGATTTAATTACGCAGGCTTCAAAACGACCATTTGTGTCATCGTGAATACTTAATCGCTCCTAGATCCAACATTAACCGATCTGACTGGTAGTATCTTAATTCTTGATCTTCTAGTTTAATGAATTTTCGTATTTCTTGTTTTTCTATGAATTACTTATTGATGTTCTTGATGATCTAAGTGAACTGATTCATGGATAAATGTTAGGTGTGCTGTTAATTTTTATATTTTTGTAGCCAGATCCAATATGGGATATATAATCTTTACCCACAATTTAGGATATGTTAAATGTCAGTTGTTTGTAATATGAAATTTAGGTTGCTTCTTGTCATCGTTCCAAAAAAAAGGTTGTTTCTTCTCATATGCTGATGTCGAGATATCATTCATCACTTCATCAGAAACTTATGATTATGACTGATTTTTGGATTTGTGCATAAAGTAGGGGTGTTGATTTGAATGGTTTTTAATATATGAAAACCGAAATCAAACAATTAAATGGTAAAACCAGACCAGACCATAAACCATTAATAACGTTTGACTTTGGTTTAGTGTGAGGGTTATGATGTTATCAGGAGTTAAAAGGGGGGTTTTATAGCAAAGGGACGTGAATGGACAATAATACCCCTGGTTGTATTGAGGTTAACTGAGATTTCTAACCCAGTTAGTCAGAAAGGACATAAAATGCAACAAAAAACTGAATTTTGGACATAAAATGCAAAATAATAATAATAATAATAATAATAATAATAATAATAATAATAATAATAATAATAATAATAATAATAATAAAGGACACGTTTCATAATTTCAGTGATACATTAAGGACACAAAATGTAATTTTGTCTTTGTTTTGGTTTTTCAATAAAGATGGAAAAACTGTTTTCAAGAAGTCAGAAAGAAATTCTGACTATTAGCTTTTGACTTTTGCCTCTTGATTATTTTACACTGGGCCAAGTTATTCTACACTGTAACAAAAATGAGAAAGGTGAGAAGGATACAAAAAACATAATAAATCATAAAATATAACACAATGAGCCACAAAATATAATACAGTGCCAAAAAATATAACACAATGCTGAAGAAAAAAGACATCATGAATTGAAAAAATGACACAATGATAAAAATAAAAAAGACACAATGGTACATAAAGACACAATGATATAACGCATATTCTAAAAACTATAAGCTAAAACCCCCAAAAAAGAAGACCTAAAAACTAACGTCGGTTCGATAAGACGGTTCCAATGCCGCTTGAATGAGTTCAATCAGAGTCCGTTTGATACCCTTCCTACGACTTCCTATTTTTCTTTCACTGTGTATTTGATCCTAACCCTACACTAATAAGCTAAACCAAACATTAAAAAAAACAACTTATTGACTTTTTCCACCACAAAAGTTAATCCAAACATTTTTCAAAAAGTCATAAGTCAATAAGTACTTCTTACCAAAAGCATTTTTGAAGTTGAATAAGCAATCCCAAACATAGCATATGGTATATTTTATATATTGCAACTAAATTTATTTTGATTTATTTATTTTTAATTTTAAATTTTTTATTTTTATAAAATTAAAAAGAAAAACGTTCTTTATTCATATCTTTAATATCTTTCGAATAGAAATTTATTGTATACAAGCAAGGTGCCCCGTGACTCACAACTTGAAACACAAACATTTGTAAAGGTATGCATGGTTCGGTTTAATTTAATTTGGTTATTAGCATCAACCGTAACCAAGGTCATCAGTTAATCGATCTTATTAACCAATTAGTTGATTGGCTTTAAATAGTTGTTTGGTTTGGTTTATTTATTAGATTATCGTTTTCAATTCGGTTCAATTAAGTTTGGTTAATAACCAAAACCAACCTTGACAAAAAAAATTGCTACAAGTAAATGAAATGAGGGTTTAAATACATAAAGTAAAGATATAAAAGCTAAAAATACATGAATATATGAATGGTTTGTTTTCAGTTCAGTTAATTTCGGTTAACTAAAGGTACAAAAGAACTGATAACCGATTATAAGTTATCTCGTTTTTTTTTGTTAATTCAGTTACAATTTATTTCAGCTTGGTTTTGTCAGTTGTTGTTCAATTTTGGTTAACGATTCAGTTATCGCTCAACTCTAGATATTGTTAATCACGTAACACAAATCAAATTTTTTAATAATGAAAAACAATAACAAAGCTATACTCAAATTAAAGAAAATAAAATACTTATTTTTATGCTGTATTTTTTTTTAAAAAGTACTACCTATGAGGAAATTATGATCGTTTAAAAATTGTGGTGTAGTTAGCTTAAAATGAGAAGAAAATGTATAACTATTACTTAAATAAACAAAAACTTGGTAAAATTGAGATAATTAAACTGTAATTAAGATAAGATAAATATGGAATTAGTATTTAAAAAACAAACTTATTCTTATTTTAGGGTTGTATAGATGCCAATGATTTCCAGCCCAGCTGGCTTGAGGTAGGGTGGGTTTTCCCTTAGGGGTTCCCATCCTGGGGGTAGGTCGCAGGTTCAAATCCATGCACACCATAAAAATTCCCCGTGACGGTTTGAGTTAAGGCAAGGAGGACACCAGTGTGTGGGTAGAGATTCGAACTTGAGACTGCTAGGTTATAACTGTACAAAAATTTTCACTGGACTAAACATTTAAAAAAAAAATAGTATATATAGATAATTGACTTAGTAAAGTAAATGTTTTAATTTGTTCTTGGCTCAGAGAGCTCCACTATACAATTAATTCATCAAGCTAAACCATGATCAAGTCTCGTCCCCCTCTAATGCAACCCAATAAAAATATGACTTTTAGTTTTATTTTTCATTTAATCTCAAAGATATTAAACTTAAATTAGTGTACCTAAAATATACCGATCAGTAGAATAGATCGACATTTGAGATTGATAATTTAAATCTTAGTAAGAATTGTAGGGCTGTGCAAAGGGTTCGGAGTCGACCCGACCCAACCCGGACCTACAAGAACTGTATACCCTTTTATTGTTGAAATTACGAACCACAAACCGAACCTTAAAAGGCTATGTGGTTTCTGGTTCTAAAGGTTCTGATGGGTCGGGTAAAGGGTCTGTCCCTCTAAAAACTTTTAATGTAATAACCCCTTTTAGAGGATTACATATTCCTATTCTTTTACTATGCTCGTAAAAGAATTTCTCTATATAGTTCTAACAATAGCCAATGAGTTTCTTTTTAAGTCACTTTTCGTTTCTCGACTTATGTTTTCGTAACAATTTTGTCATTCTCATCACTCGAAGCATTATGTGAATCTGTTATGTATACATTGTAAATACACACA
Source organism: Ambrosia x helenae (assembly GCA_030844895.1). NCBI lineage: Eukaryota > Viridiplantae > Streptophyta > Magnoliopsida > Asterales > Asteraceae > Ambrosia > Ambrosia x helenae. The sequence goes on from JAUTDX010001504.1 coordinate 113,462, forward strand.
CACACATCAGAGCGACATACAATATATTTACTTCAAATTTGGATATAATATATATTATACATATCACATCTATGCATATACATCAAGCCGAAAAATATTCAAGAAAAATACATTGTTATTCTTATAAATAATATTTTTAATATTGTATTAACATTACATGAAATTGATTACAATAACAAATAAAAACGAATTGTGAAAAGACTAAAAAATATTATTTTTTATTTTAATACAAACGGTTCTTGTGGTTCTTATATTAGAACCGTGGGTTTGGAACCGACCTAACTCGGAACCGATAATTCATATAAATCTAGAATCTGAAACCGACCTATATATTTAAAAAGGTTCGGGTCCAAAGTTCTCACGGGTCGTGTCCAAGGTTCATGTAGGTCTGAACCACAAAATGCTCACCCCTAAAGAATTGGATCATGATATTTTTGTGATTTATGAAGAGATAGAAATATAAAAGTGTTTTTGTATATGTCAAAATCTAAACCTATCTCAGTTTATAATGCTAACACTTGACTACTTGAGTAACCTAAGAAAAATGAGGAGTTATATAAACTACTGATTACCATTAACACTAAATAAACATAAAGGTTAAAATAAATTAGATTGGTGATGAGAGTGCATGTGAAGATTTTAAAAATAGTAAATGTTTTGTCTTTTTCTGATTTTTTAAAACTTTTTTTTTACTTTTAACCTCTATATTTTTTATCTTTTATAACTTTGTTTCAAAACATTTTTCATTTTTAAGCCTAACACTTTTCCACTCTAAACTTTGATAATCTATACATTTCGTTCGGTTTGGTGGTCATCCCACAAAACGCAGGTCCTGAATACTAAATACTTGTTTGATAATATTTTTTGGACTTTTTAAAAATATATTATTAGCAACAGTAAATGTTTTGCCTAGTGGTATGGTGTCCCTCCTTACAAATGTGAGATTGTGAGTTCAAATCCTTACAAGTGCAAGGTGAGGTGGATTAAGTTGTAATAAAATTTGCCGTTAAAAACAAGCAATAGTAAATGTTTTGTCTTTTTCTGATTTTTTTAACTTTTTTTTTTACTTTTAACCTCTATATTTTTTATCTTTTATAAATTTGTTATAAAACATTTTCATTTTTAAACATAACACTTTTCCACTCTAGACTTTGATAATCTATGCTTTTCGTTCGGTTTAGTGGTCACCCCACGAAACGCAGGTACACTAAATACTAAATACTTGTTGGATAATCTTTTTGGACTTTCTAAAAATATACTTGTTGGAACGGTCATCTAACCATCTACTTTAGAGGCTAGCCGGCTTTAAAAATATCAGATTACCTCAATAAATATTTAAAGCATATAATAATCTATAATAAAATATCAAATTGTTTTTATCGTTTTTTATTAATCATCTAGTTGCGATCAGATTACCTCAATAAACATTTCAATATATAAATAATTTATAATAAATTATCAAAAAAATATCTTTTGTAATTTTCGCTTTTATCAGACTATATAAGTTAAATGTTCTTATTAAAAAATTGTTAAGGTAAAAAAATTATCAAAAAGAATGGGACGTCTTACGAAGAGCAGGGATTTCAGCTAGGAAATAAGCCTCGGTTAATTTTTTGACGGATCCACTTGAGGGGCGGTCCACCCTAAGACCAGCGGATGTCCTTGTGTTCGGGTGGGCGCAGGGAAAACACGCGTGCGTTGATCTCACAGGGGTGTCTCCTTTGGTGGGACTCCGGGATTTGGGGTTTGTGGCAAGTCTTAAAAGCTGAATCCAAGAAAGTTGACAAACATGAAGCTGCTTGTCTTGAAAACCAACACGTCTTTGTGCCCTTCGTTTTTGACACATTTGGGGGCGTTGCTCCCGAAGCAATCCGGTTTTTAGATCGAGTGCAAAAGGTGGTGCAGAGTAACTCACCTGCAGCCAAGGACACAAGCTTTATATTTAATAGAGTAGGTTTTACTATTCAAAAAGGGGTTGCGGCGCAGCTTGTTGCCCGTCTACCCGCGCCTCACTTGTAATTCTTGTTGGTATCGATATATTAAAAAGTTAAATTATAAAAATTAATCTTCTAGTTGCACGGAAACCGAAACATTGTTCCTAGCTCCAACCTAACCTATGCGTCCTTTGCAATACAGAAGATGAGACCATTGATCATCTCTTCTCCTCTTTTGCAGTTTTGGCCAGTATATGGAGTGCTATAGGATCTTGGTGCAAACTTGATCCTATTTTTTTCTTTGAATTCCGAGATGCCATGACTTTATACAAGTACTTGAAGAAAGAAAATAAGGCGAAAAAAGTTATTCATGGCATTCTCTTGACCTCGGCTTGGTGCATTTGAAAAGCTCGCAACGATAAGGTTTTCAACAATAAAGATCCGAAAGTGGTAGAGTTTATTGCTTATATAAAGTCTCTTTCGTTTCTTTTGGGCTTAAATGTAGGTTGAGATATAATAACCTTCTTTGAAAGGAGTGGTGTTTATTTTCGTTATAAATGATATAACCGGTTTTCAGCGGGTTTTAAGTCTTTAAGGCCTTGCTTGTCATTGGTAGTTTAATAAAAAAAATTTGTTAAAAAAATTGCACTGAAGTCATACCTAATTTAGTGAGACATAAGTTGAAAATGTTAGGGGGTGTTTGGGATTGATTATTTTAAATAGATTATGCGTTTTGGAAAAGCAAGGTGGAGTTGCTTTTAGATTATTGCGTTTTGGTAGCCTAAAAAACTGATTATCTACGTTTTCAAAACGCAATCCCGAACACTAAAAACTGATTTTCTGCGTTTTCAAAACGCAATAATCTAAAAATCAGATTCAAAACGCAATCCCAAACACCCTCATAAGAGGGAAAAATGAGGTCAAAAGTGCGGAACAAAATTTTTTTATGTAGTATTATATGTTAGAAAACTTACATTAAAATCGAAGACGAAATCATCAACATAAACCGGGCTTGTGTTTGACACAATTCCCTTAAACAGATTCGCGGTCTGTTCCCAGGGTACACCGGTTCTTAACAGTGGTGGTGCACTGCCGGACTTGCACACTTGCCTGAAAGATAACCAGACTTCGATTTACTTCTGTATTTGTTCTCTGCGTATGTGTGTGTAAGAATGTTCCATTCTATGTAGTTACCCAACATATGGGTTTTCAAAATGATTATTGGATCTTCAAGTAATCACTTCTTTTAGAACTCTTCAAAATTATATCATATATTTTCTTGTATGTTTGTCTTCCCCTCAAACTAGGCACAAAGCTTACCACATATACAAGACCAATGGGTGATGAAGAGCCTCACTTAATTATATAATTAATTAGAGACTTAAACTCTAATAAAAACTAATTAAGTGAAAATGAGAAACCTCTACTAAAGAGTTAATCACCATACATTGAAGAGTTTTATTAATAATTTATTGTATTAATTTCCATTCACAACTTAGAAATTTCCAACAATCCCCCACATGAATGGAGATTTATCAAAACACACACAATTTCCAACAAACTCCCACATGAATGGGAGTCATTCTCAGAATCAACCTCATTCTGATTAAATTTCAACAGTTGAGTTTTGCATACGATAGGTAGGTGTGACCCTTTGAACCTTCGCTTATGAAACGCACTTAGCCCACTGGCTCTGAGTAGAACGCGATGTCTTTGAACTCGTCTGCCGTTTGTGTAGACGACAATACGCTTCACACAAGACTCTCCCTGACAACGTCAAGTCCTCATAGTTCTGTCCGTTGTGGTCATGGACACGTGCCTGGTTCTGCGAGAGCTCTTAGGTATTGTGCCCCAACAATACCCTTCGAAGCGACCCCACTTCTCTCTCACATAGGTGATCTACTGGGACTGGTTACCTCAGTCAAATCATTAAAAGCCATAGGCTTAACCTCAACCTTGTCACTTTTTAGGAATGGACTAGGAAGCTTATTTAATTTATAGTAAGCTCCCTTTTAATACGTGGGGTTTCCACCAACTCTCCCCCACAGTGACCTTCGCCAGTTCATACAATTAGGTTGTCCTATTGAACTCAGATCTTGGGATCTCCAGTCAGCTGAGTTAGGTTTCCTTCGCATAAACCTAGCCTTTCATGGGCTTTAGCCCCATTCCCATTGACGACTTCTGAACTAACTCTATGCTTAAGCCTTTTGTTAGCGGATCCGCGATGTTATCCTTTGACTTCACGTAGTCAACAGTGATAACTCCTGTAGAGATTAGTTGTCGTACCGTATTATGCCTACGTCTTATATACCTGTTCTTAATGATACACATTGTGATATGAGCTCTGCCAATTACCAATTGACTATCACAGCGTATGCATTAGGCCAATGCCGGCTTCGGCCACCTAGGTATATCCTTAACAAATTGACGTAGCCATTTTTCCTATTCATCCTCTAAAGCGATGAATTTTGATTCCATCATGGATCTAGCAATAACCATTTGCTTAGATGATTTCCATGTTATCGCAGCACCTCAAGTGTGAACAATTACCCACTCGTTGCCTTGGAATCATTCGTGTCAGATATCCAATTCGCATCATAGTAACCTTCAACGACTGCTGGATATCTTTTATATTGCAGCCTGTAGTCTCGTATGTATCCTAATTACCAAAGCACCTGTGTCACGTAATTCCAATGAATTGAACTTAGGTTGCTCGTGTATCTACTTAGCTTGCTTGCTAAGTCTGGTTTGATACAACTCATCAGATACATCAGGTTGCCAATAATTCTTGAGTACTCTAATTGGTTAACAGTGTCACCTCGATTCTTAGCTAGACGTTGACTCGTGTCAATGAAAGTTCTAGCCACATTAAAGTCATTTCCATTGAACTTCTCAATAATTTTGTCCACATAATAGGACTGACTTATAACAAGTCTGTTCTAGGTTCGTGTGATTTGTACTTCCCAAAATCACATCGGTTCATATCAAACCTTCTATTTTCAAATGCAAGTCACTTTCACACTTAAGTGTTATTGGATAACTACCAAATGGGGTGATGAAAGTTTTTCCCTTCATATGTAGCTTGAAAACTTCTCAAGTACCATTTTTACATCCCTACGGATTGTTTCTTAAATGGCTCTTCCCCCCACATTGCTTGCACTTTGATTTAGTTTGAGTAATATCACTCATGATGACATTAGACACCCGTGATAAGATAGAGACTATCTATATCATTGTGTTATTGAGGTCATCCATTATATTACTCAACTCATATTTTCCACACGAACCGTTTTCTTAGCTATATGAGTTCTCCTCATATTCAGCTAACTAGTATCATAACCAATGAACTATTTATTCGGTCCTTTCGAGTCATCCTTTTTAATGAATTATATATTTGCTTTTTACAAAATTCATTCTTATGTCGTCACATATGTTTGAATGTTCAAAGTTAATTTATTCTCCGTGGAGCATCTAAATTAACAAGTATTAGTCTAGCATGCTTTAGACTACGAATACTTAGCATGTGAACAGAAGATGCCTCATTCTGATTCCTCACAGCCTTAAGAGATAACTCACTATCTCTTTCTAACATTCACGTCTTAGTTTAGACACAAAATGAGATTTTGTTTACCATTCCAAAACCTTGGTTTAAAGAATGCTTCAAAACCATAATTAATTCCATCCATTAGGATCAAGACTCGTTTGCCTTTAATCTCCAAGGCTTCACCATTAACTCTTTAGGACTTAAACATAAGTCTTAACATAAGTCACTTTGATGAACATATTCATCATCAACAAGTCAATTAGATTGACACTCAACGACATGACTTCCACATATCCCTAAGTGATATGTATATATTTTGTTGAACCTATTTATTGGGTAACTCTCCCAAAGTATATTACGAATCCTCCATATAGTTCAACCAACATTGATGGTTTGTAGAAACTCTACACGTCCATCACTATTCTAAATCTTTTATAATAAATCTCGCAATATTTATCAAATACTTATGAATAATAACATATATTTCTATCATATGTTATAGTCATCAAAACTGCATTTGTGCATTTCTACGTAAATGCTCTCAACATTAGATGACATATCTCGTTTTCGTGCATTAACTTCAATACACTTGCCATGTTGATCATGATTATCTCAATGGGGATGGTTGAAGAGTCTTTTTTTTTCATTAGTCACTTAATTAGAGACTTAATTTTATAAATAAAGGCTCTAATAAATTGACATAAAAGCTCTAATAAAGTGACTTAAAAACTTTAATTAGAAAACATGAAACTCTACCCAATAGTTTACTCTTTATTCACCACATTAAGATTCCAATTAATAATTATAATTTACCAAATTATAATTTCAATATAATCCAAAATATATATAACATATTACATATATATTTAAACGGATTCATATAAGGATATATAAATATCAAATCTCAAAGTGTTATTCTCTTCAACACTTTATCGTTTGACGAAATAATAGCAATTATATCGTCTCGTGGCATGTTTCGAGGTACTCCCTCATACACTGTTCAAAAAACAAAGTTGTTTATACTTAACTACTTTCAAGTAGTCGAACAAGTAAATATGTCCAAAACAACATCAAGTTGTTTTACACTAGACTATTATATGGTTAAAGTCATCATACTTCTTATACAAATATCAAACCATATATAATTTGCAAAAGACATGTTTTATTCATACAAAACATTTCTACTTTTACAAGTATTTTCCATAAACTATATATATTTATGTTTTGATTACAAATCAAAAACATAAACTCTAATATAGTTTTATTAGTTAAACCATTCCTAACTCACTTGTTAGAGTATATGGTTTTCATGATTAACCGTTTCTAATTCGTTCATTAGAAACTATACGTGTACCATATAAACATATACGGTTTCAAAATTAACCATTTTTAACATACTTGTTAGACTGTAAACGATTACACGTTTCATCATATATAGTTTGCTTATATCAAATAAACATTTTTTTAACACACCCGTTAGAAATAAACGATTACCAAAATCATTTTAAAGGTCATTGGTTTATATTCTCAACCGTTTCTAACCTGCTTGTTAGAAATACACGATTATGACAATCGTTTTAGACCTTGTTGGTTTATATAAAATAAACCGTTTCTAACACCCTCGTTAGAAAATTAAACCATTTACATAAATGGTATCAACTTTGGATTTTCCAAAATATACCCGTTTCAAACGCACTCGTTAGAAACCGTCAAATTTAACCAAACTGGTTTAATGTTGGAAAAGGTTGAAACACCCAATTCTCCATAAACCCATGAGTTGAAACACCCCATTAAAACCTTTAAGAATATTTGACCCAACTTAATGGTATTCTTATTATTTTAAGTTTCAACTTTGAAGTTTTAATTAGTATTCTTACTAATAACACAAAATAAGTTTATAACTTTTTTTTTTATTTTCATAAAATTTTCCAAAATAAAAATTTCCAACACGTTTGTATATATTGTACAATAATCTTTTCTAACACACCTGTTAGAAAATATAAACATCTTATATTGTCTTTACAAAATCATCAATCTCTAACACGCCCGTTAGAGAAATCAATATATAAGTTTACAAATTAAACTTACTATTTTGTAAATAATAATTTCTAATACGCTTATTAGAAATGTTTCATGACACGTTATTCTTTCAACGTCGTCGATTCTAACACGCTTGTTAGAAGTACATGTTTCAAAACCTTAAATTTCGAAACTTTTTATTTTCCAATATTCTCATTAGAAAAGTAAACATTTCAAAACCTTGAATTTATCTTTCTAATACGCTAATTAGAAAGAAAACGTAAGCAAAAGTTTTTGCATGGGTTTACAAAATTATGTCTTTTCTAATACTCTAATTAGAAATTCAAACCGTGTATATACATGTTAAAATGCTAATATTTCGGTTTATCTAACCACAACACAACACCCATGATCCCCAAAAATGTTGAATCAAATTTGTTTTGTAAAACATTCTTACGGATGAATGATTGCATTCCCATTATGAATGTAATCAAATTTGATGTACCAAAAGGAAAAATTCTACAAACTTTCGCGAACCCAAATTCCTTAAGAAAAAGGTTTAAGATCGGTTTCCAATCTACACGAAAGTTTGTTTTACAATCTGTTTAAGTTTGTTAGAAAACTTACATAAAAATCGAAGACGAAATCATCAACATAAACCGGGCTTGTGTTTGACACAATTCCCTTAAACAGATTCGCGGTCTGTTCCCAGGGTACACCGGTTCTTAACAGTGGTGGTGCACTGCCGGACTTGCACACTTGCCTGAAAGATAACCAGACTTCGATTTACTTCTGTATTTGTTCTCTGCGTATGTGTGTGTAAGAATGTTCCATTCTATGTAGTTACCCAACATATGGGTTTTCAAAATGATTATTGGATCTTCAAGTAATCACTTCTTTTAGAACTCTTCAAAATTATATCATATATTTTCTTGTATGTTTGTCTTCCCTCAAACTAGCACAAAGCTTACCACATATACAAGACCAATGGGTGATGAAGAGCCTCACTTAATTATATAATTAATTAGAGACTTAAACTCTAATAAAAACTAATTAAGTGAAAATGAGAAACCTCTACTAAAGAGTTAATCACCATACATTGAAGAGTTTTATTAATAATTTATTGTATTAATTTCCATTCACAACTTAGAAATTTCCAACATTATATTTAACTTATGTGATGTTACCTACACTTTTTTTTTTTTTGCAACACGTTAGTAAGTTGGGATTTTCACATCGAATGTTTTATAAAATTATTTTTACTTTGTACTTGCACCTTGTTTTGGAAATATGTTATTTGATTCAAGATATAATTGAACTGGTTTGGATTTACAACAGGTCCAAAGTTTGCATTTTATTTTATAGATGGCTAACCAAACCACCTTTTATAATAAACGAATTAACTTAAAATGTTTACAACTGAAGTTTGAAACCCATCAATTATGAAATTCTAAAACAAAAGCATCTGTCATGGATTCGGTTATACCTCTCAGAAAGAAAAATTTTGTTTTAACCCAAAACTAAATTAGCCACATGTCACCTTCTATTAGTAATACTATACTCAAATTAAAGATAAGAATGTTCAACTTTATTGTATAAATTAAAAAGATGATGTATAAAAAGATATTTCTATACGTTCCCTTAATATATTTATGTGTGAACCGTTCAATTTTTACGAATTGATGAACCCTAGTATTGTTCAAATGCTAGAAGTAACAAATTTGTTAAAGTGGGAGAAGACAATGAAGGAAAGATGAGGTTAAAAGTGCGGAACAAAATTTGGGTTTCGAAAAAGGTCACTGAGTGCAACAACAGGTATAAGTCAGTTTAGACCAAATCACGTAAATTATTGTGTCATTTGTATTTCAATTATTGCGTGTGTGTGTCTTGTGTGATTTTTGCATGTGTGTGGTTTTGTTTGCTGGTTATGAAGTCCATACTAACCCCTACTATTGACAAGTAAATCGCAGCCAAGTCAACACAGGTCAACATTGACCGGGTCAACCTATTGGTCAACAAAAGTCAACAATAGTTGATGTTCAGATAGAAGCTAATTACGATTATCGGATTCCAGATTTGACCATATTCAATAAGATTTGACTAGAGATAAAATATCAAACATTTAAATATCCAACATAAAAGTAAAGCGATTTGAACAACCATGATACCTAATCCTAACACTATTATCTCACGATAAAGTAGATTCATGGGAGGGTGAGAAATGAGTAAGCCTTTCCGCAATCCCATAGGAAAGATAGGCTGCTTCATGAAAAATCTAGGTTATCAACCCATTCCATCTAATGCATATTAATGAAAATTACGAGAAGTTTTGGATGTGTGTGTAGAAGACACCGTTGTTTATGATAATACATATCTTGGTATGAATTTGAGGATAAACCACTCTTAAGGTAAATGAAGATAAAAATTTTTTTTGGCTAGAATAAAAAGCATTGGCATGTTGATGTTTTTATAGGTGGTAGAATGAACGGATTGAGTAAAAGGTCAATTCAATGAAATTTTTATTTGTGTTTAAAATCGGATGGTTGAGTAAGCCTTTCCTCAATCCCATAAGAAAGATAGGCTGCTTCATGAAAAATCTAGGTTATCAAACCCATTCCATCTAATGCATTATTAATGAAATTACGAGAAGGTTTGGATGTGTGTTTAGAAGACACCGTTGTTTATGATAATGCATATCTTGGTATGAATTCGAGGATACACCACTCTTAAGGTAAATGAAGATAATTTTTTTTTTTGGCTAGAATAAAAAGCATTGACATGTGATGTTTTTATAGGTGGTAGAATGAACGGATTGAGTAAAAGTCAATCAATGAAATTTTTATTGTGGGTTTAAAATCGGATGGGTTGAGTTGATCGATTAAGAGGGTGTTTGGGATTGCGTTTTGAATCTGTTTTTTTAAATTACTGCGTTTTGAAAACGAAGATAATCAGTTTTTAGTGTTTGGGATTGCGTTTTGAAAACGCAGATAATCAGTTTTTTAGGCTACCAAAACGCAATAATCTATAAGCAGTTCCACCCTACTTTTCCAAAACGCATAATCTGTTTTGAATAATCATCCAAACACCCCTAATATATACTCCTTATCACCTTCCTTATGACTAAAAACTTGACAGTAAATACATAAAGAAACACAAGTCTAATCTCCGATTAGGGATGTTAAACCGATGATACCACAAGCTTAATTCTTCGCTAAACACTTAAGACCGAGAGAAGTGATTAACGTTTTAAACAGATAAGTGATGTAGATAGTTGACTGCTAAGATCGAGATCTTGTTTAAGGACACAAAAATGATGGATGACACTATGTGGTTTTCAGCTGTTAGCCGAATATCTTGTTTAAGGAGAGGGAGCTCACTTTAAATAGGGTTCATATGGGCCTCCAACACTAACTCCTAACCGAAATGGGTCGGGCCTAGTTATAGGAAGCGCCCGTGTGCCGTACTTGTCTCTTATGACGCTGACTGTTGGTAGAGACCATTGGTGATGTGGCTTCGTGCAAATTGATTGGTTGAGGCGCCCGTGCGCAATACTTGTTGTCCCATGCGTGCATAGCGCGCTTGCGAGGTGTCAATTGTCATTGGTATTGGTATTGTCGTTCCTTGATTGGCCACATATCCTTATCATGTGTACCTTTCGTCTCCATGTATGGAAATCGACATTGAGGATCACCTTATGTGTCACACGCCCCTTAAATTCTTGGCTCGTACGAAATTGTCCTTTCGTACTGTTGCCTCCTCAGCGTACGCCACGCTTTACTCGCAAGCAATATTGGAATGATAGTAGCTCATGACAATGTGCGTCTGCACACTATCCACGCTTGTGCTCCCGCACGGCCAGACTTCTTTTATTGTTAACTTTATTTGAGTCTTTTTGGGTATGAGCTTATCCTATTTTCCATACAAGCCCGTATCCCATGGCTGCCTATGTAAACCTAAGCCACACGCTTGTATAAATTAACAAATTAAGTTCACACGAAAATATTTAAAGCATCGTTAGCAAATGTATTGCAACTACAAGAAACAAGACATCCTATTTCATAATTTTTTTAAAAATATTTGCAAATCTTTATGCCCCACAAGGCCACAAACCACTAACCTTTCATGACATCTATAAAAACACTCATATGAACCATCTGTAACACCATATATGATTTCAGTATAGTTTTTTCATTGTTATCCATGGTGGATATATAAGCCTATAAGGTTATTTTACATATAAACGATGATTTATACCTACATAGTGGAAATTTCTTTGATAATAGTTCCAAGATTAGAGAAAACTTCAAAGGATATCAATGGTTACAAAATGGTTAGAAAACTTCAGAGAAAACTTCATAATTTTTTTAAAAATATTTCAAAGGATATCAATGGTGTGTTATTTTATAACTTTATTCGATAATTAGATTATTATGTTACAAATAAAAATTTAATTTTTAATTTTAAAAAGCATAACAACATGTAAAAATAAACAATTTTGGTAACAAAATAGTTTTCTTTCTGTTTACAACCTATATTGTTATTAACATATCCAAAAATTGCTTTCTTGTAATTTTTAATGTTTATTATTACCATTATGTCATAACCAGTAACCACTAACTACAGCCATGGGGTTACCTTAACACCAATGGTGTTAACGTAATGTGACATTTTAACATTCATTTACACCATCCTTCAATGTTTAAGGGCGTTAAAGTTGGTCATAGGAAGGTTAATATGTTAACAAGAATCAAAGAAGAAAATTAAAGGAATGAGGTAAAGTTAAAAGGTGTTAAAAAACCATTTCCTTGAAGTGAAATAGTGTGAAAAGAGAAAAAATAGAGAATTTAACATCTAAATAGAGTTAAAGTTATACTTCATGACCATTGAATATAACTTACCTAAGTTTTCTAGAATCTAAACCCCAAC
>JAUTDX010001505.1:0-84991 GCA_030844895.1 Ambrosia x helenae
AACATGAGCTTTACGCGCAAACTTGTTTAGCTAAATGGGTCATGTTGAACGCTTCACCCATTTAATACATTTTTTTTTATATTTCAAGAAAAATGTGTTTATGTCATAACTTAAACTAATTGACTATTTATACCAAATTTTTAAAACTTACAAGGAAATTGGCATTATATTTTATAGTTTAAAAACGTAATTGTTTTTTACACATTTATTCATGTGGCTGTAAATATGTAAACATGCATGCCAACACTCAACCCATGTATAAACATGCCATGCTGAACTTTAGGCGTCTTTAACACATTTCACGTTGGTATCATCTTTAGATACATGTCAAATTATCTGGTTACCAGCACTTAAACATGACCCGATTAACAGTTTAACACCCCTAAATTAAATAAATGATCTTCACACATTAGGTGACAATTTCAATTCATTTAATTACCAATGAGTAGGTTTGAGTTATGTTCTATCTATACCATATATTAAAAAAAAAAAAAAAAAAAACTGAAAAAACTGAAAAGGGAAATAGGTTAAATGCAATAGATAATGAAGTCATTATAACAAGGGCATATATGTCAAAACACCACTTCTTGCCATTAAGAAAGCAAATCTTTGCTAACCTCTACAAAAATGAAGTTAAGTTGCATCAAATCACAGTGCAGCAGTAGTTGTGGCTTCCATTACTGAATCAGCAACTTCCTTTTCTTCTCATTGCGTCTTTGCTTGTTCAAAGATTTATCCGCTTTCGACACAATTTTAGAGACCGTGAAACCAGTGACTTCAAAGTTATGTGATCGGTGAGGGATCAAAGCATTGCGAAGGGTGACATCGATGCCCTCGTATGTCCAGACACCAAGCAAAGCCTCCCCCTTTAGTCCGATGGCAAACCAACCGAGACCAGCAGCTGCAATGTCAACACAACTAGAGTCCCACCAGTTTCCACTTACGCGAAATTCCTTTCTTACCCATCTTCCAAGCTCCTCGACTCTATGCTTCCCTATAGGTGGCTGAGACAAACAAAGGGTAAAAAATGGATATTGTAGATCATATGTCGCACTTGAATCAAAATTAAAGTTATCAAGAACATAAACATGTAACGGAGTCGGCTATATGATTTCACCTGTAATTGAAGACCAAAATGATCTTCCACCATTGTAGATGCTTTTTCCGTTTTCCCCATATGAAGTGGGAGATTGGGGGATGCCCATACGGTAACATATATGGAATCAACCGACGTTTCTTCTATGTCAAGTCTCATGAGACCTGCGATATGAACTGAATGGCCTGCCTGATTTGATAACATAAGTCTTATAAGTTGACAAAACACTAAAGTCAAAAGCATTGACTAAATATTGGCTTTCTTGAAATTTTAAATCAGAATATGAAATTGCAGCCAAAGAGAATCCAAAATCCAAATGAAAGCATTCATATTTCTTACAAAAACAGGTTGTGTTTGGATGCGCTTATGTCAGTTTAACTACACCCAAAGTCCCAAAACACTACAAAATGACTATCTGCAACTTGAGAACACAATAATCATATAATCGCTTTCAAAAATGTAATGCCAAACACCCCTCTAGGATTGTTGGAAACCATAGGTTCTAGTTCCTAGCAGATGCAAAAAGAAGCATAATAAAGCTAAATATATATTGTGTTTTTAAGCAGAGTTACTCACTTTGATCCTATAAGTTCTCGGTTTCATCTCTTTAGTAATATGAACCAACTTCTGTTCTTCCCGAGTCAACCGTGTAGTTATCTGATGCGGATGCAGCAACCCCGGTGTATCAAACAACTTAGCCTGCCCAGGAAGCACGCCCTCAACCCTAACGATCCCAACGTAGTCCAGGCACCGGAGCCTCAGTCAAAACACTCATCTGACCTCCAACACACTTCCCCATTGCATTAATCAACGTACTCTTCCCTGCATTCTGCGCCCCAATCACCCAAACATGCCCCCTCGGCCCAGCCAACGACACCATATCATCCGCAAGATCCTTCAACCCCCAATTCCTAACCGCGCTCACCAAATGAACTTTTCGTTTAACTTATTCGCTCCACCTTCCTAGCCCGAGTCCTAACCCAATACTCAAACCCCGTCGGCGACACAGACGTCGGCAACAAATCAATCTTCGTCACAACCAACACAACTCTAGGCAAATTCCCAGACTTCCCTTCCTTCCAAGCCCGAGAATTCACATCAATCGTATTCGAAACCAACTCCGCAACTTTCCGCGGAAACGACCCGTCAAAATCAACCGCATCAACAACCATAACCACCACTGTCCGATTACCCGAAGCCGAATTCAACCTCCTCCCAACCGTATAATCAAAATCGAAATCGGGCAACAAATTTTCAACACTCTGATCCTTAACCCTCCCATAATTCCTCAAACTATGACACCTAACACAAACCAAAGGCCTATTTAAAGATTTACAATTAGGGTTTATAAAATCTTGATCAGATTCAACCAAGAAACCATTTTTAACAGAATCTGTGATCTGGGTATTGTCTAAAACTGAATTTTCTGTTAATGGGTAACTTATTATTTGAATCTTTTACCCAAACAACCGGTCTTTTTAAAGATTTAGGGTTAGGGTTTATAAAATTAAAATCTTGATCAGACTCAATCAAGAAACCTTTTTTAATAGAATCTGGATCTGGGTCTCTTCAAGATTGGATTTTTATTAATGGGTAGCTTGTAATTTGGATCTTTAATGGAAGGAGTGATGAAAAAGCCCGGTTTTTTCGGGTCGGATCCTTGCATAGGGATACCACAACCAGGGCATATTTGAAGGGTTTTGGAAAGGGTTTCATCGAAATTTCCGTCTCTGGTTAGGGGTAATATGGGGATTGTGGTTGGATTTGAGGAGAAGGGTCTAGAGATAGGGAATTGGGTGGGTAGGGTTTTGGTAGGGTTTAAGGGGTTTGGTGGTTTAAGGGGGTTAGATACAGGTTTTGTGTATGTATAGGTGGTGAAGGGAGAGAGGGTAAGGATGGTTTTGAGGTTTGATGGAGTTAGTTTTCTGGATATCATTGTTGGTTGGGTTGTGTTGTTTAGAGGTTTGGTTCCATGGAGGTTTTGATTGCTTAGGGTTTTGCAGAGATGTGTTTGTAAAGTTTGTATAAATTTGGATATTTTTTAATTGTAAAACACTAAACTTAAATTCACCGCCCTTAAAGCATTCACAGTGGAACCCAAATTAAACCCTATAATTTTAATCTACAGTATGTTGGTAAATATTGGGTTCTTTAGAAATCTTTTAGGAAAAACTGGAAAACTGTATTTATTTTTTTAATACTTGTTGAAAGTGGTTGTGAGTGGAGGAGAGAGAAAATTTAACGGGATTTAGTGTAATATGTGATTGTGATTGGTTGTGAGCAGATAGGGGATGAGGATTCTATTGTGAATGCATACCTTACTAGATTTAGGGGTTGTTTGGTTGGACATTTAACGGTTATTTCTTGGCTCACATTGATAGAAGAACTTCATTTAAGGTTCAGCCTAGTTCAATGCTTAATGATTCAGTAACATCTCAAATCTTAATAATTCACCCTTAAGCATTCAATTCAGAAGCTGAAACAAACATGCTAAATGTTGAATCATTCAGCACTGAATGGTTCAGAGTCTCATTAAGAGGCTTACCAATCAGCCCCTTAAAGACATAACCACTTAAAAATGTGGAGGAGATGTGACTGCTCTTAAGGTTATATAAATTTGGATATTTTTAATGTAAAACTCAAATTTATCACTCTTGGTATTTCATGTATTTTTCTTGCGTTTTCATATATTTATACTCTTGAAAAAGGTTCAAAACACTTTACTAACTCTTTTGAGTTTTTAATTTTGCACAAATTTTATGTTTGATAATTAATCAAATATAAACCGAAACCAAACTGATAATCGACATATTAACCTAATTAACCAAAACGACGCAACCGATCGGTTTCAGTTATGGTTTTTCCTGAAACCAAACTTCGGTTATCGGTTTTGATTATATATAAAAACCGAACCGAACTGATATTTGTCAGCCCTAGATGACAATATAAAAGTTATTACATCTCTAAGAGGGTGTTTGGGATTGAGTTTGAGGATGTAAAAGTGCTTTTGGTCAAAAGTGCTTATTGGCTTATGACTTTTTGAAAAGGAGTTTTAAAAAAAGTGTTTGGATTAGCTTTTGAGATGAGAAACGTCAAAAAGTCAATAAATTGTTTCGCTTAACTTATTGCGAATATTGGTTGTATGAGTGGTAAATTTGTAATTTTTTTTCCAAAAGTCAAAAGCCAAAAGCTAAAAGCCAGGATTTCTAACTTTTCAAAAACAGTTTTTTCACCCTTAAAAGCCAAAAGCCAAAAGTCAAAACAGAAAGTGCTTTTGGGTTACACAAACAACTTATTGACTTATTGGCTTTTTCAAAAAGCCAATAAGTCAATAAGCAGTTTTGAAACTCAATCCCAAACACCCTCTAAGTTGTTGCTTACATTGATGAATGTACACATTGAGGTTAAGCCTGTCCCAGTTTTGTAAATTGAATTGCTCAGAAGTTTGAACTGTTAACTTTAAAGTTTAGCGTGTGAGTACTTTTTTGATGTTATTTATTGTTTGCGATTCAAAAAGGTAACTGGTTGTCCGTTTACCTGTTATCCTTTTGTGATTTGTCATGGTTTTTTCCTAAATATATCATCAATCCATTACTTTATCATGCATATTTTATATAGTTAATTTTATTGTAAATAACAATAACTAATATGTAACAATAAGTGTTATGTTAAACAAAAGATATTATTTTTATATAAATAACAAGTTTGTTTAGGCTTGCGAGGCTTATCACGCTTGAGCTCGTTTATTAGGTGTGCTTCAATCTAGGATCAAGTTCAGCCTCATGCTTGTATATATTGAGCTCAATTTGAGCTTTAAGAAAGTCTGGTCTCAAGTAGTAGATGAGCCTAGCCAAAATCATCTATGTAAATATATAAAATGATATAAAAAGTATCTTTTTATATTTATTATATTAAATAAAAACCATAATAGTTTGTTTAGGATCGAGCTTGCATATTAAAGGAGCTACCATATTAAATGAGCTACCATTTAGGCTCGATTGTGTTCTTTTGAGTTCGGCGTGGTTCTATCTTTTAGAGATCTCAAATAGCTCACAAACGGCTAAACACGTTTACACTGTGACCACTCAACTCCGCCCCTAGTTATATACCCAATAACTCTTGTACACCAAATTCAGGGTGTTAACCGATGTATTCATGAGCTAGTGGGTCGAACATGGAAATCGAGGTAGGCACACAAACTAGAACACGTCTTGAGTATTCACGAGTACAAACATGACTTGCGTACTCGTGTGTTAAGACCTATATGAAACAAATACACAAATATCATCATCAAGTAATAATTTTTGTGTTGTTTCATTCCTTTTTAGTGAGTTTAAGTTGACTATGTGAATTTAGTGTTACTAATGCTAACATATAATTGTCCACAATAGTTAAAACCCATAAAAAAGTTTCAAACTTTTCATATTCTAAAGTGAATTCTGCAAATATAAACCAAAGATATTAAACAAGAAAAGCATCATATATATATATTTTGAAACAAAGTGACCTCTTGCTTAAGATCATCCAAAAAGCAAAAATCTTCTCTATATCTTTACAGAGAGACACAACCTCTCAGACAACCCTTCTTTCTTTCCTATTTTACAAAAAAAAAAAAAAAAAAAAAAAATACCAGTGCTGTGTTGGGAGGGGTGGTGGTGATTAAGTTTGTTCTCTCCATATCCGGCCGGCCACTTTCAGCTTCAGCTCCCGCCTATCACCACCGGAAAAGAACAATGCTATATTCCTTGTTATGATCAACCCGTCTAGACTATCTCTAACCGTTTTGTGACTGTCACGAATGCTACGTGGGACCCCTTGCCATTTTAGCTTTCTACCATTTGCCCCCACCTCGAGACTGTAACTGAATTTGCTGGCATCGTTTTCATCACCCATAAAACGCAAAAACGCCATGTAAACAGGTGCCATCCCTAGATGAAACGCCTCAAAGTGCAAACAGAATTGGTACCCATAACAGTTGAAAATCTACAGTCCACAAACAAAATCAAGAATGTAAATATCAATGGAGTTCTATCTAAATTGATAAGCGCTCGAATTGAGTCAAGGTTAAATGAGGTAGAGCTTGAGCCTAAATTGGAGCTCATTAGCTCGAGCATGAGCTTCACATACTGAGCATGACGAGGCTAGTGAGCCAACACCAGCCAGTTATTTAAATAGACAAAAAAGAATTTATTTTATATAACAAATATATAATTACACAATATAAATCATTAAATATAAAATTATAATAAATATAATAAATAAGTAATTTTTTACATTTGAAATTATTATTCTACTATATATAAATAAGCTCGAAACAACCCGAGTTCGAGCTCCTTTAAACTAAACAAGCAAAGGTCAAGCTCGGCTCAGCTCAGTTCATTTATCGTGATGTGTTGCAACTCGTATGATACTATTAATTAGACCAATTATTTCTGAAGCAGAATACAAAAAATGATTATTGCAAACTACGGTTGCAAAAGGTTCGATTTTATGCTAAGTTGTAATAATAAAAACAAATAAGTGTTAAGAGAAAAAAAAAAAGAAGAATCTTACTGTCAACATCCAAGTAGCATTTTCGATTTCATGAGGATTTGGTTTCACATAAACGGTGGTTGAAAGTGGCACCATCATGCATGTCAACATTATGATCAGCCTTAAGATGTGCGACAAGAAATGGAATATCACCCGTTACAAGGCATTCTGTGCCTGCATACGGACAATTATATCCACGATATTTGCAATGTTCCTCATGTCTTATTCTAGTATGGTAAGGAAAAATATCTTGGCAACCCAAATAATGGTATTTGCATGGTAATTCTATCGACTCTGCAACTTTCTCCAACGCTAAACACCGTATGTTTCCAAGCTCTTGACGGCATATCGGGCAGGTATTTTGCACTTTAGATTTACAAACAACGCATATAGTGTGGCCGTTCGGACACTGCAAGATATAATAACATATACATCAGAATCCAACATGAGTTTAGTTCTAAAATTTCAAACATCATATGTAATCCATATGTTAAATAGAGAGTGTTTGGATGTGCGTTTTAAAAATGATTATGCAACGTTGAATAACCCTAATTAGATAATCAGTTGTAACACATCGGGCTGTAAAAGATAGTGTTTGGAACTTGGATGCGTTTTTCTTTTCATACGAAGTTGTGACAACCAAAGTTTAAAAGAGCGGAAAGAAGCCTCGAGGCGTTTTTCACCTCATGAGGCGTAAGCTCGAGGCGCAGTCAAAAAATAAATATAAAAATTATGTGTCTGTAAAAAATAAAATACTTGACCTAGAAAAGTCCAAAACTCAAAAACACACATCAAAAATAAAATAATTGACCCAAAAAGTCTAAAACACCAAACAAGCACATCAAAAACACCCTAAACCACCCGAGGCGCACCTGAGGCGCACATTTTCTTAGCACCTCAGCCTTTAGAGGCGTATGTACAATCTGAACCCCATGAGGCGCGCCTCAGACTCGTTTTCTTAGAGTTTCGCCTCGAGGCGTACGCCTCACCCGTTTTTTAAACCATGGTGACAACCAGGTTTGTTTTTGTGTGCTACAAATTCTGATAATTGAAAAAAAATAATAGGTTTTAAAAAGGACAAAAAGGTATAATCAGTTTTGTTGCAGCTGATATAAAGTTGATTATCCAAAATTGATTATGATTAGATACTCAAAAGCAACGTCTGCGTATCCGAACATAAAACTCGTGTGCCAACGATTAAAATAACAAGTTACATAAGAACATACTTGATGAATTGGAGGGTGCATTATGCTTAGGCAAACAGGACACTCAAGTAACTCATGAACCGCGCTATTTGAAGTCATTCCATGCCTTGCACCAGCTGATCCACATAATCTCAAACAACTTCGGCCTTCAACATTTGCAGATTTAACACCATAATCACCCACCCGATTCAATAACATCTTGATAAATATTACCATTAGATCCCATATTTAATGGCATTACACTTTCACCTTTTATCGCCCTTAAATCGCGCCTGCGAAATCACAACCAAACCATCTTCATAAATTTCAAACCTTTCAATCCAAATAGCAATCTTTCCTGTAAATCTACCAATCCCTAAACCCTAATATGAAAAATTGGAATTTTATAAAAAATATACAAAAAATTAAGAAATACAATTTTTTTATTATTACTATTTTTTTTTGCAATACAAATTGCAAAAATAAACAGTTATATTCATTTATATCAAAACTATTCACAAATATATATAGACCTAGAGTAACCCATCTGACACAAATCAAGCATATATTCACAAGCAAGTCATCACAAAAGATGCTAAACCTAATACACAAGCAAATGATCAAGAAAACCTTAAAATTCAATAAAAAACAACAAAAGATGACAAACCCAGATACAAAAACACTTTAAATCAATCAAGAAACACACCAACAACAAAATCATAACCAAAATAGCAAAAAAAATCTGACCTTGAATCACAAACCCTAGATGATCAATCAATCAATTAATCAAACAATTAACCATTAATAATTGGGGGAAATGAATTGATTCATGTTGTGATGAGGTGGAAGTTAAGCAGGAGAGTTGGTATAAAAAAATACATATATATGTGTGTGTATATATAATTGGATGAATTGATGATGAAGAAGAAAGTCAAAGATTTGGGTAAAATAATAATAATAAACTTAGTAATGAATGGGAACAGTAATAATAATAAGAAGTTTTTATATAGATGAATGAAGGAATTGAAAGATAGATGGATGATGTGGTGTGTACAGCTAAGAGGATTTAGGGAGCATTTGTTTGTTATTTATGGTTGTTTTCTGTTGTCATTTTCTTCTATACAGAGTGTTGTGCTAATGTATTAATGTTTTCCTCTTCCACTTTTTATATTTATTTTGTTAAATTGATTAAAATATTGGGATGTATTTGTTATTTGATATGGATTTTTTTTATAGTTGTTAAAGTCGCAAGACGTGGCAGAGACACAAAAGGTTCGTCTAGATACAAGACGTGAAAATTATATGTCTAAACGAAAAGAAAAACGTATTTTGTAGTTGATATTGAAAATTAAAAATTAAAAAAGTTACTATCATTCCACATATAAAAAAAAACCTAATATGACTTTAGAGTTGTCTGATTAATATAAAAAACTAATAGTTACTTACAAAAAAAATCAATGCTATTCAGAATCTATTTTTCTATCATCATTGATCTATTTGTTAATACCTAAAACTGATTTGACCACTAGTGTTCGTCTCTGTTATGTCTGGAGAAAAAACTCTGATTGCATCTATGTGATACATATTTACCTTGTTTGAATGCCTTGTACATGTTTACTACTTTAAGCATTTTAAAAGTCATGTATACGAAAATTCACTTAGATCTTATTTTAAAATAATATTACAACAAATGGACATGTTGTATTCAATTTTGCTATCAAAACCATCTCCTTTTACTAATAAACAATTATACAAGATATTAAAATATATTATTCCACCAGGTGAGTGTTCAAAATATGATGTATGGTTTGAGGATCCTCAATGATTGATGGTGAGATCAAGTGATTAGGATTACTAATTTTTTAATTAATTTTTTCATCATATTCATCCCATGATGTATATAAAAACAACTCATGAAATGGTGACCATGTTACACTTACACATGATTCATAAATCCATGATTTTCCAAATCTCCCTTTACCTTTTGCACCACCTCTATTCAAAATTCATATATACTTTATAATTATTACATGACTTGAGATGAGCAATATAGTTTGCAAGACTTGCACTTCTCTTAAATTCTGAAGGCACGGTTTTCGGGCTTAGCGATAATACCCTTAAAAATTAGCAACAAGAATTATACTAATCTAATCTAATGGCTAACTAAACATGAGCATTGCAATTTGCAAATGTGAGGCTAACCCACGTGGTAGAAGCATATGCTTCTTAAAGGGGAAGTCCAATGTTTAATCCTTGGCAAAGGTGTAATTAGAATTATGGGTCTAATAGTAGAGTAGATGTAACATTTGCCATAAAAAATAAAAAAAACGCCATCAAGGTTTAACATTTTCACTGATTACTGATTACAAGTTTACAACCATCATTCCAATAAGTACACAGATTTGTAACAAACTTCTCAAAACAAGATAATACTAGCTTTCACAAGTCAAAATCCTAGCCAACACATGTACAAAATATCCATTCAAGGTCCATTACAACCTGGCTTATGTCCATAACTAACTGGCTTTCACTTACTCAACTGTGTAATCGGCCTGAAGTTCGGGTTGTCCTCCTTGTCGATGGGCCTGGCCCAACAGTATCAACCTCGACAGCGTTCAATTTTTCAAGCTTTGCTTTACGAGAGGTTTGTGATGGTTGACTCTGAGATTGACCAGGCAACTCCTGATCATTGTTTCCAGATCTTTTGAGCCTTTTACTTGAGGGTTCATTTGACTCCTCCTCTTGAACTTGTCTTGAACCCCTTGTCTTCTTTCGCCTTAAGGGTTCAGGAGGTTGCTGATGTACCTCGGTATCCTCTTCCTCTTCAACAACAGCTTCTTCTTTGGTCATCACATATGGCCATTGTGTACCACAACCAGGGCAGACTTTTCCGCCCTACATTTACTAATATAGTCAGCATAAATTAGTGAATCAAATTATAAAATAATTAAAAAACAGAAAGGAAAAATACCCTTGTTAGACCGAATTTCGCTTTTAGACAGTACTTGTGGATTCTAACAGTACAGCTTTCGTTCGGGCATAAATCTGCCTGGTAATAATGTATACAAAAGACCCAATTTAGTCAAGTAAATCATTAACAAAAGTTGTTGGAAGCAGAAATAAAAAAAATTATGGTCAATTCCTTAATATTGCATTTTTACAACTATTCCATATACTACTTTTTAGAAAATTAACAATCTCAAGTTATAAAAAACCTTAATTCCAGCTTCATTGCACACATCACATGAAGGAACTTCGTTATTATGAAACCAACTCCGGAGATCCAGGAATGATCTCACACCAAGTCCAATATTACCATCTGATGTGGAACACAACCATTGGTCCTGAATAAACTCATGTATAGCTTTCTCCTTTTGAGACATTGAGAAATTCTTGAGCGCTGGGGGGATTTCAGATGAACCACCCTGCAATCATGATATACAAACTCAGATTTGGTTGCCGTGGTTATTTTGCAGAATGGTAGAACACTGAAACAAATAAAAACCTGGTTTTCTAGCCGAATATTTAGAGCTTCGATATTGGAAATAGTGCCCTGAGCCATGGTATTTTGGACTATGGCTTCAATCTGTTGCAACTCATTAATCATACTCAAACATCAATAATATCTTAAAAACCATGTTTCCTGAATATAAGTATTACGCTTAATGACTCGTTTGTTTTTTTCTTTTTTATAACTTTTTTTGGTGTCAAACGATATAACATAAGAACCTCGATAGCATTTAAAAAATTATACACAACACAGTGGAATATACGACTGCAGCATGTCCAATATTCAACAATGTAAAACTGGTTAATTTAAAAATGCAAGGCAACTTACAATGCCCTTATAGAAAGCAATCTGAGGTACGGTATATTTTGTTCCAAGCTTTGATTGCTCATCTGCAACAGTGTTTATTACTCCATAATACACAAAACCATCATACTGATTCCTGCATGCCCGCAACTCAAACTGAACGTAAGACAGCTCCCTGTTTATCTTTCCTAAATACTCGTTGAATAACTGCTTATGAGAATCTGAAAAAACAGAAGACAAAGTCTTTACAGAGAACAGACAGTTTATAACTCAATGCCACAGCCAATACAGCTCCAAGAACAAATAAAAAAGCAAAAAATACAAATTAAACTTTCTAAGATAAAAGAGAACTTCTGCAGATAATAAAACGTTGATACCATCATACCAATTTACCATCAACTGTCTACAATTGGTAATTCCTGTTAAATTTGAAATACATAAAATTGTCTACTTTTATTCTATTCTATAAAGCCGAATGCGTGTCTGAAATCTAAATGAGATGTAAACCACATAGACAAGTGTTTGATGTCAACATAGCACAGACATTTTGCTTGCAAAATAATGTTCTATCAATACCATATGCTTAATTATTAGGTAGGAGTGGCGCTCCTTTCTCCTACCCTAGAACCCACCAATCATGCACTACCAACTCATTTTTACACACAACTACCCAAAGTTTAAAAGAACGGAAATGAGCCTCGAGGCGTAAGCTCGAGGTATAAGACTCGTTTTCTTAGAGTTTCGCCTTGAGGCGTACGCCTCACCCGTTTTTGTTAACCATGCAACTACCCTAAGACCGGGGGGTGTGGAATAACTCCCCCAGCCACCTCAGCCAACACCGCGCCACCTCCACCATGATGGGGCACTATCTTTCCCACCACCAAGCCCTTAACAGGTGCTAGAGGGTGTTTTTAGTGGAGCCCATTTGCATAAACCAATCAGAGCTTTTAGTTTTTTTTCCCTTCATATTTTTATTAATAATTAAAGGGGGCGCTAAACCACCCCAGGCACGTGGGTCGCGCGCGTGTGTGAGGGGGGGGGGGCATAGCTTACGTCTCGCATAGTGGCGCTATACCGCACAACCTAATACCACTAAATCACCGGCATCACTCCTTTCATCTACTCATGTACATACCCACAAACCCGTACACGCACTTTAAGACCCATAGCTTTATTTTCTTGCCCGTTTACCTGTCACTTTATTGTAACTGTTTGTTTTGTTTATACAATGACATCATAAAAATTTTCACAAAAAAAAAGAAAGAAAAATAATAAAAAACTAAACTTGAACAAAACCCTAACAAAAATCGCATAATACTATAATAGGGAAGGTAATATAAAAAAAGTAGGATAAAAAAGAGAGAATGAAGGGCAAAAGTGTAATAAGGTACCTAAAGATTTGCCAGTGACGTCAGAGAAGATGGATTGAAAGTCCTTCTCCTTGAGCGGGCCTCGTGATAGGACAGCTTGAATAAGCGTATGGTGCCTCCAGGATAACGGCGCCATTTCTACAACGTAGGAACACGGTTCTTTAAACCCTAATTCTTGGAGAAGAAGGAGAAGAAAAGGGTTAAGAGGAAAACCCTAATTTTTGTTCGTAGCTTTTTTTTTTTCCAGGTAGCATTTGGGGGAAAATGATGATTTGAGCAGTATTGGCGGGAAAAAGTAAAAACATTATAATGTAGCCAAGCTATATTAGACATGAGCGTATTACACCGAATACCGAACCGATATCGATCTTGAACTGATCGTGTACCAATTTTGTACTGGACTAATGATGTTTGGTATGACGGTATCGGTACTCACATTTAGACATTTTCGGTTTCGGTATTTTCGGTATCGATACGGGATCAATTCGGAATCAGTATTTTAAATATCGGATCGATATCGTACATTACCGTATGTTTTCGGTATCGGTATTAGGTTTTGGGAGTTTTCGAGATCGGTATTTTCGGGATCATTATCGGTTGGTACCGATACTGTCCCTATTAGTATGTTTATGCGGTGGGAAATCGGTTGTTATCGATTCGTTTGGTGACGGTATGAGTATAGTAACTCTGTTTAGCAATTGAAAAAGAAAACCAAAAAGAATAAAATTTTGATTGTGTATGTGAGCGAAATCGAGCAAAAAAAAAAATTAAAAATGAAAGTCGAAGTAAAATAAAAAGTAAATAAAAAAAACATATGAAAATAAAGGACAAAGCTACCAAGAAGAGATAAGAAATGGAAAAAGGAAATATTATTAAAGTTTAAAACTATTATGGTAGTTTATTAAAGTTTTAGGGCAACATTGGTTTAAGGGTGCAACTAAAACATTTGCAACTACTAAGAACAAGTTGTGAACGACCTTCCTTGGGTTGAACCTGTGTCCCACACGAAAGCCACCAAAACACTTGCAAGTTGCAACCACGTCGGCTGCATTTTTGTATCTAAAAGTGTTTACGCTTGTAATATAATTAGTTGTGGTAATATGTTGTCTACCAAGTTGCGGTTAGTTTGTATAAACAGATTTAGGGTTTGACATTATTAAGAAAAACACTGAGTAATGATTTGAGATATGGGAATTGTGTTTTTAGTGATAGTTTATGATTAATAAGATTGAGAGTTATTTAATCCAAGTTTATTGTGTGTTATAAAGATGGGTTCTAGGATTCATACACCCCGTGACATCATATTTAGGGTGTATGACATCACATTCTGGGTATGTGGCAGCTTCCTATTGGTGTGTAGTGTGGGCCAGGGTGTATGAATCCTAAGGTAGGGGGTGTATGAATCCACAACCCCTATAAAGATTGATTGTCTAGGGTTTGATAGATAAATCATAAAATTTACACGTGTAGTTATCAAAGAAAAAGGGAAAAATAAGATTTCTATTTATTTACATCGGGTCGATTTGTTCTTAGTATCATCATATGAAATTCTTAAACTATATAACTTTATTAAAATTCTTATGTTTTACAAACTTACAGAAACTCTTAAAACTTATTAAATAAAAAAAAACAATTAAGAAAGATAAAAATAAAGAAAAAAAAATGTATGTCTAGTTTCCTTGTAGGTTATCATGTCAACTAGCGTCCCTAAGCTCTTATTTCTTATTTGTGATAATAAATTGTCTAGAAATTTAAGGAGAAGTTCAATACATATAAATCGTGAACAACAAGAAACTATATGTTGAAAGTATGCTATACAAGAAAAAACAAACTTATAATACTATAATATATTATCTTATAGAAATTTAATCAGTCAAAACCTAATCCACATGCAAATGTAGAAGAAATTAAAAATCAACAAGGCCTCAATAATGTGGTCTCTTTGATACATAATTCTTAATTTACGTAAGAGTTTAAGTAGGGGTGCAAATGAGCCGAGCAGCTCATGAACTACTCGAGATCGATTCGATAAAAGGCTCGAAACGAGCCGAGCCTTATCGAGCTCGAGCCGAGCTTGAGCCAAAAACTAAGCTCGTTTACCAATCGAGCCCGAGCTCGAGCCTGACATATGAAGCTCGCAAGGCTAGACGAGTCTTATCGAGCCTTGATATAATATTAATTTTATTAATATTTTACACTATTTACCCCATTTTTAAAGTTGTTTAATAAACGAGCCGAGCCGAGCTTTTGACTTATCAAGCTATCGAGCCTATTATTTTTATTATTTAATTAATATATTAACTAATAAACACTAAACGAGCCGAGCTCGAGCTTGAGAAACTACCAACGAGCCGAGCTCGAGCTTTAAAAACAAAGCTCGAATCGAGCCGAGCTCGAATCGAGCCTTTATATGTTAATCGAGCTCGGCTCGGCTCGTTTCGTTTGCACCCCTAAGTTTAAGCTTTTATTTTTGAATTTAAAAGATATTTGTTTGAATAAATAAATCTTGTAGCTTTCACAATGTATAACTCTAATATTAATATCTAACCTAAAACAATGTATAACTCCAATGCTAACGCCTAACCTTAAACAATGTATAACTCTAATATTAATATCTAACCTAAAACAATGTATAACTCCAATGCTAACGCATGTTGAAAATAGAATTCATATTTACTGATTTAAACATAATTAGTGACTTGCCTATACATGATTAGGGTTGGGTTATTCTACAAAGGCTACAAAAAATGAGAAAGGTGAGAAGTCACTAGAAAATGACATGTGTCCAAAGGATTAACAAGTGGGAGGGGTAATTTTGTCAAAAACATATGCACATGCAAATCACATGCCATTTCTACCTTCATTTTTAAATGCCCGTAACTTTTTTATACGTCATCCGTTTTAAAAAAAAAATTATACCATAAAATTGAGCGTCGTTTTATCTTTAATATGAGTACCATATTGCTATACTTTTGAAAAAAAAATTCAAAACCCACTTGCATAAGACACAATGGAATGTAAAACACAATGAATACCAATTAAATATAGGGTATAAAACATAATCAAGAGTCTAGTAAAACACAATGGACGACATACTAAGACACAATGAATAGAAGACTAAAACACAATGAATACTTTAGAAAAAAAAAAGTTGAAAACCCAGTTACATAAGACACAATGGATGACATACGAAAGACACAATGAAAAAAAGACTAAAAACAATGAATACTTTTGAAAAAAAAAGTTAAAAACCCAATTGTGTAAAACACAATGGACGACATAATAAAGACACAATGAACAGAAGATTAAAACACAATGAATACTTTTGGAAAAAAAGTTGAAAACCTAGTTGCGTAAGACACAATGGAGATAACGTAAAACACAATGAGTACCAATTAAATATGCAATGAACAATATGGTATAAAACACAATGAACAGTCTAATAAAACACAATTGACGACATATAAAAGACACAATGAACAGAATACTAAAACACAATGAATAATAGACTTAAACACAATGAACAACATATTAAAACACAATGTACGCCTAAATACAAAACTCATTTGCGTAAAACACAATTAAAAGCATACTAAAAACACAATGGACAAAGTTAAATCATGTGTAGACTAAAAAAACATAAATAACATATTTATAAAGCACACATGCATACTATAACACAATGAACGTGCAGAAGACACAACGGAGAAAAAAAATCCATTTAGCATGATTTTTTTTTTCAATTTTAATGTAGCAATTTGGTACTCATATTAAAGATAAAAAAACGCTCGTTAATATGGTGAAATTTTTTTGAAAAAAAAAATGTCGTAAGAAAAAGTTATAGACGTTTTAAAATGATGGGGGAATTGACATGTGCATTGCATATGGAGAGAGAAAGTCAACAAATGTGGTTTTCCTTTTATGCCCTTTCTCTAATTTATTATTTATTTTTTTCAAACAAACTAATCTCAACCCTTCAAATATATGATCAATGGATCACAATCCTTCTCACCCTTCCTAGAAAAAGTGTCTTGTGTATTTGATCCTAACCCTACATGATTAATGATTTACCTAAACACTCTGTGTTTTTTTCCTGTATGAACAAAACCCCACAAAAAAATAGTCGTTTTTCTTCTCCGTTTTTTATATAGCACTATGGTACTCGTTGGAAAGATAATAAAACGCTCGTTAATTTAGTGTAATTTTTTTCTTCAAAAAATCTCGTATATAAAAGATACTAACGTTTAAAAGTTATGGGATGAAACATAAGAGAGAAAAATCCAATTTTTTTTTAAAATTTTTTTTTTCCTAAAATATCTCAATGCCACATGGGATGACACATCAAAGAGGAGAATGCCTCTTTGAGTGTCATGTCATTAAAATAGATTTGGTTTATTATATGTATAGACTAGCTTTATCCCGGGAGTGTCCCGGGTTGAAAAATATAACCATTCTAATAATACTAATACTAATAGTAATAATTATTACTCTTGTAATTAAATAAATAAAAAAAATAACTTTGCTATAAGATGACACCATACCTATCCATCTTTAGAAGAGTAAAATTCCAATGATAGCATGGCGATTGGGCTAAATTTCAACATTGTATATAAGAACCTGGTTTAAAAGAAAAAACATGATTAATGAATAACCTGAACACTTTGTGTTTTTTTCCTGTATGAACGAAACCCCATAAAAATAGTCGTTTTTTTTTTCGTTTTTTATATAGCACTATGGTACTCGTTGGAAAGATAATAAAACGCTCGTTAATTTGGTGTAATTTTTTTCTTTAAAAATTATCGTATATAAAAGATATTAACGTTTAAAAATGATGGGAGGAAACATTAGAGAGAAAAATCTAAATTTGTTTTTAAATTCTTAAAGAGATTAGGGTTACATAAGTGTAGGAGAATGGATGAAAACAAAATAAAAAAATAAAGAGTTAATAGCCAAAATCGTCCCTGAGGTTTGGTGGGTTGTGCCACTTCAGTCCAAAATTGAAACGTGCTACAACTGGGTCCTTAGGCTTTTGTTTTTTTGCCAATATCGTCCCTGACAGCAAACCCAGTTAATTTTAGACGTTAAGTCTGGGGTAATTTCGTCTTTTTGGGTTCCACACTTTCAAAACCCCTTTAAATCAGACGAGTCATCTTCTTTATAACCCCATGAACCCTAATCGAACTCCAGCCATAAAACCCTAACAATCAGCCCTAATTCGACCTCCAATCCACAACCCGTTTCAAACATGCTTTGCCCATGTGGATCAACAACCCGGATTCGCACATCGTGGACCGTGCAAAACCCAGGAAGACGATTTTACTGCTGCAATAACCAGGTTTGTGCAATTCAACTCTTTATAATTTGGGGAAAACAATGCAAGACTCTAAATTTATGTCAATTGATAGGTTAGAAGATGTGGATTTGTGGCTTGGGCTGAAGGACCAATGTGTGAAAGAGCTCTTGATGCCATTCGTCAACTGTTGAGCTCTTTGAACAGACAGGAAGAAAATGCAAGGTTATTGGCTAACAAAAACTTGATGCTTGAAGATTATGCAAGAAAAATGACCAAGGAGAACAAGAGGCTCAAAACAATGTTGTTCCTAAGTTGGCTAATTTTCATCCTGTATTATGTATTACACTGAACATGATGTGTAACCTAGTAGTCTAGAATGAAATGTAATGTTTAAGTTAGGGATGATCTAATTATGTATGTTTTGGATGATCTAATTATGAAATGTAATGCAATGTTTATGTTTGGGATGATCTAAGTAGAACAGAAACAAATTGACCCATTAAGGCCATTAAGGCATACAACATACAAATAACAAATTGACCCATTAAGGCCATTAAGGCATACAACATACAAATATCAAATTGACCCATTAAGGCATACAAAGAAACATGCACATAACACTAAGTTCCATTAACCAAAAGAAGGTCTGAACATTGTTCATAGTTAACAACCAAAAGTAGACACTGACCCATAACATAAAACAGAGTTAACAACCATTGTGCATGACCCTTCAACATAACATATTAGACACTGACCCATAACATAACATAACAAAGTAGACCTTGACCCATAACATAAAACATAATAAACCTTAAACAGTTTGACACATAACACTACCAAAATGACCCAACATTAAACAGTTTCAACCAGCTAAACCTGCTTTCCAGCCCCAGCATCACCAGCCCCTTCCTTTCCACCCCCTTCCTTTGCAGCCTGCTTTCCAGCCTTCTTCCCAGCCTTCTTTCCAGCCTTCTTTCCATCAGCAGCAGCAGTCTTTGCAGCACCACCCCTTCTTTTGCAGGTCCTCCTATTATGCCCCCTCTGTTTACAAAGATCACAAGTGACAGAATTGCCCTTTCTTGGAATTATACCAGTACGTGGAATCTGTTGGCTTAACTTTTCAACCTCCACATCCATCTTCTCTTTGGCTTTCTTTTGACTTAACTCAAACATCTCTTCTGCAGACTTCTTCCTCTTTTTCTTTGGTCTACCAGCCTGCTTGTGAAATTTGGGAGGAAGTAAGGTACTAGGGCATCTGGAAATAGGCCACAAGTCCATACCTGCAGTGAATTGATAATATTAACATTCAACATCTAAAAGTCTAAGTAAATTGAACATAAAATTGGCCAGCCAAGATGATTGAACATACCATTAATTGGGTCAATGGTGTTGTTGTACACACTCTTCCATGTATCTAACCAGTAGACCTTATCCACCCATTTCTCTATAATGCCATCACCTTTTCCATGCAATGCTAGGTTCCATATGCAGGCCACTGCATGCCTACATGGAATTCCAGTAAGTTCCCATCTCTTGCATGCACATGTCTTCATGTCAAGATCAACAGCCCTCTGTTCAATACCACCACTGACTTGAAACTTTGCAGCTCCAGTCCAAATTACAGTATAATTTGCTGCTTCAGTCTTGATCTCATTCAACTTCTCTGTAACATTAGGTGTCAATGGTCCTTGACATTTAGCAATGGTTTTTAGGATCACCAATGACCTTTTCATTAGGTATTCCCTAATGAACTCCAGGCAACTGATAATGGGTTTGTCCCTTCCATGAATCAGTTGCCTATTGAATACCTCACAGATGTTATTCAATAAAATTTCACATTTAGCATCACCTGCAGTGGATTGATAATATTAACATTGAACATCTAAAAGTCTAAGTAAATTGAACATAAAAATGACCTGCTAAGATGATTAAACATACCACTAAAGAAGGCTCTACACCAATGTTTGGATGGTATCTCAAGCAACCAAGCATGTAGGTCTTTGTCAGCATCTTGAACAGCTTTCATATTCCTTTCAAAAAGTGATGGTGTTTCTCATCCTTTGGCTAACATAAAATGGGCAGTCATCAGTTGTTTTAGTCTTTCTCATCCTTTTCCTAACTCTCTTAGCAGCTCTTTGCAATTTGGTATCATTCTCTTCATCACTAAGACTGTCAAAGTTTTCAAAATCAACCTCCTCACCATCAATTCCATCACCTAGATCATCTGTCTCTTTATCACTGATGTCAAAATCAACAGCAGCTTTAAACTCAGCCATGTCTACATCAGGCTCATTCACTAGGTTATCTTCATCTACAATGTAATCAGAATCATTTTCATCTTCACTACCACTAGCACTACCCTTTTTAGCCTTATCTTTGCCTGCATTATCACTACCCTTTTTAGCCTTATGTTTGCTTTTTTTGCTTTTTTTACCCTCATCAGCCTCATCAGTTAGTTCATCATCACTACCCTCATCACTCTCACTACCCTCAAAACTTGGCTCATACCCTACATCTTCACTATCACTCCCACTTCCACTTCCCTCACCATTGCCAATACCCTCATCATCCTCCTCACTTTCAGAATCTACATTTACCATTTCAGGTTTTTGTTACAGGTTTTGTTGGAGTCTGACTTTTCTGACTTTGTCTAACATGTTGAACATATATTTGAATCACTTTGTTACTTTCAACATACTTTATCAACCTAAGAACATCACTGTCACATGTCAATGGTCTTAAACCTAAAAGTAGGTCTTCTCCAGGAATCCTAAAATGGTAAACGATTTCATCTTCCTCACAATAACCTAATGTCACCATCATATCGTTCAAAATAATCAGAGAAAATAGGTCAGAGTTAACCTTGTCAACATAGTCAACAGTACCCCCTTGGTATGTTAGGTATTCTTCTATGAAATCACTGAAGTCGCCTTTATGGTGTATTTCCAAAGTGAAACGTTCAGGGTTCTTACCTGCATTTTGTCAAGCACACTGATTATTATTAACCCTAATAACATAAATCATCAATTTTTTTAAAAGAAATTACACGAACATACCATATTCAGATACAGGATCGAAGTTGGAATCTTTAGGTCGTACACACCACATCTCATCCATCGTTGCAGTTCAAGATGATTTGGAAGTGTTTTTTTGGATTAGGGTTAAACCTCAGGGACGATTGTGAAGGGTTATGAAGAGGTTTGTGATGAAATCGTCTGATTTAAGGGTTTTTAAAAGGGTGGAACCAAAAAGACGAAATTACCCCCAGACTTAACGTCTAAAATTAACTGGGTTAGTGTCAGGGACGATATTGGCAAAAAAACA
Organism: Ambrosia x helenae; assembly: GCA_030844895.1. Classification (NCBI taxonomy): domain Eukaryota; kingdom Viridiplantae; phylum Streptophyta; class Magnoliopsida; order Asterales; family Asteraceae; genus Ambrosia; species Ambrosia x helenae. The sequence continues at coordinate 21,614 of JAUTDX010001505.1, forward strand.
AAAGCCTAAGGACCCAGTTGTAGCACGTTTCAATTTTGGACTGAAGTGGCACAACCCACCAAACCTCAGGGACGATTTTGGCTATTAACTCAAAAATAAATTAAAAACACTCACCTCAACGTGCCATGTGGCACAATCAAAAGAGGGTTGAGGCCTTCCATTGAATGCCACCTAATTTCAATTCTTTTATTATAAGTTATAGATAGATTATAGATATTAAAATTCAAATTTCCACTAGATCCTTATATGACACGATTTTTTTATCCATATATTATTATTATTATTTTATATATTATAATTATTATAAGTAATCCATTGGGCAAGTAACAAGTTGGTGGTTCGAAAGTGAACCCATTTGATCCGAACCATCCTTCAAGTTTCCTATTTCAAACTAAATCCAATAATCTGGTCAAGTCAAACCACCTTCCACGTCACCCACCATCCTATAAATACCTCTTCATGCATTAAACTTCTCATACACTACAACAACTTTTATTACAAACACAACTTACATTAATACCTCAACAAAACAATATAGTTTGTTATGGCATTGGTTGAATTTTCGTTAGAAAACTTATTGATCAAAGGTGCTGTTTTCTTGATTGTTCAAGCTTTGGTTTATCTCATTCTGTCTAACTCATCTGATTTGTTTTCCAAGTCAAAGATGTCGCGGTCGTTTAGCTTTAAGCCTGCGCGATCGGTTAGTATTCGTAGGATGTTTGCTGCCATCGCGGATATGCCTCCTGGTGTGAGGCGTCTCCATCATCGTCCACAAGGGGGTTTCCGGTCTCATCGTCTGAAGATGACTTAGTTAAGTTTGAATAGATTCCGGAAGAGGCGAGGCGGAAGATTCAAACCGTTCATGGTTGCAGATGCACGAGTATTTAGGAGTATGTTAGTTTGAAGTTAATTTTATTTATTGTTGTTTGGTGTGTAAATTATTCTGATCAATTCTTTCATTGATGTAAAATATATTTTTTGGTTTAAAGGAGGATAGTTTGACTCATGTTTTAATTACTAGTATAAGATGTATAAATTTTATCTAAGTTGTTAAATTTTTGCTATTTTGCAAGTTTCACATATCATGCCGTGTTAGAGCATTCACAGTAGCTCCCCCATTTTATGTGAGTATGTCCCTAAAATTATATGGGGTGAGTGTGAGTGGTTGTGAGTTAAGAAAAATGGGGAATCTACTGTTGATCGGTATAATTGGGGTTATTTGGGAATCTTTTGGGGAAAACTGGAAGGTGTATTTATTTTTTAGTCTTTGTTGAAGGTGGTTGTGAGTGGAGGAGAGAGAAACTGTAATGATTTTTAGTGTAATATGTGGTTGTGATTGGTTGTGAGGGAATGGGGGATGGGGAAGCTACTGTGAATGCTCTTAAGTAAGGGGTAATGTATTTGTATTTATTTTAGGGGTATGGTTTTGTTGGGTCGTGTAATCTAGACACGACCTGTACGTAACGATCAAATTTTGCGAGAGAAAAGTGTTTCAAACGAGCACGACAAATGCATGTTAAAACCTTTCGGAAAAGTTCTCACATATCCACTTTACCCTTCCACAAAACACAACATATTATGTCCAACTCCCAACGGGAGTTTTTTCTACAAATCTTACTCCCATTGGGAGCCAGATCCCTCACGTGGTTCCCGAACCGGGGAAAACCCAATCCCCCACTTGCCCAAAGGCACGACAGTGAGAAATTGGTAAAACCCGAATGAGATCAAAAATCGAACCTGAGACCTCTCAGTCCCAAGCCTTATCCATCACTTCCCATGCCACTCCATAAGGGTGGGGGCTTCCGCAACACTACTCAAAATCTTGAAGAAAAGAACACATTTTTCAAAAGAGTCAGATCCAATAGGTAGCAACATAAGTGTTCAAGTGATCATTGTAATGTTCTTATCATACACGCGAGATGAAAAGTATTGAAAACCTGTCAATAGAGACATACCTAAAGATAATCACTACCTATATTAATATTACTGAAAAACAGTTGGTGACATCTACCACATGAGAGAGAGATAATCAATAATACCAAAAAATAACACATTCGGTTTTTAAGATTCGACGATTACAACTAAATTTACAACATAATGTTTTATACAAACTGCAAATAAAAGATCTCTACCAACAGCTAGTATGTAAAAAGTTAAGCACTCTACATGTACAAAATCCGGCGTAAATAACTAAAAACCAGTATTTGGGTTGTTTCCTGCAAGAATTAGGGAGATTTCCAAACCTCTACTGAAAGCCTGGTTGAACATTAATCGGGTTTGGAAGGTCGAGATGAAAGGAAACCATGAACAGAAAGCTATGGGAACGAATATCAGCATGCCCATTCCTGCATCGTATAACCGAGCAAGAGACCTCACTGATTTCCATAGTCCTGTCTTCTTCACCACGGGTTTCCAAGCCACACAGATCTGGCACAAAATGACAACAGTTATATCTAAAGTTCTAAACTATATATGCGTGATCCACAAAATGAAAATGTTAAGGTAAATGAAGAAAAATATATATTACCGAAAGTATACCCCAACCGGTGGGTATGAAAGCCAAAATGGCCGCAAATATGTCGGTAATAGAAAGGTCTGTAAGTACAATAGCAACGGCTATACCAGCAATTGCTAGCAAGAAAGCTACGCCTTGTATAAATCGCAAGATCAGTTGGAAATTGACTGATATTTTCTGGCTGAATGTGAAAATCTGTAGACGGAAAAACAGCATTTAAAATTCAATCTTTGGAATATGTGCAATTTTAGGGTTTGATATTAGAATTGTGTGTATACCTTAAAAAGTAATATAAGTGCCAGAAGCACTAGCCATGAAAGTCCATACACCTGCAGAAACATCTATTGTTTAGCACTCTATATGTATCAAAATAGTGAATTGGTAACAAACAGTATTATTAGCGCTATACCGATAGTGACGTATTTGATCCTTGCACATCCAATTTGTAAATAACTCCATACTGGAAGATGAAAAACCGCAGGCTCAAAATAGTCTCCATAACTCTTCCTCCAAAGTTTCGAATATGAGACTGCAAAATATGTTCACTAACGCTTAGCAAAAATATAAAAATTAAAAGAAAAATTAAATCATCATTAGTCTAAGAGAAAAACAAATTCCCCTGTTCTCCATTTGCCATCTAGTGGTCCCATCTTCATAGTAAATGACTAAATATGACCCGCAAATACATTTGTATTCCACATCATATGATATGGGGCATAAAACAAAAATGAAATTGGTAGCAAAATTATTAGGTTATATTCATAATGATAATGTAGATCTATATCCCACATCATACGTACCATTTCTTCATCCACCATGCTTCCCAACTTTCTTCTCCTTTGACACCAATTCCTCCCCTATAAAAGAGCCAATTTGTCCAATCCCGAAAGTCCTCGACTGTCCTAAAAATCATAAAGTGAAGATAAAACTAAGGTTTTATGATTATATTAATTTCTGGATATTATTAGTTTTCATTTCAAAACACTTACTTTTGCCACTCAAAACCAGATGGATTGAACAAATAGGGAGCAAAAAGCCATGAAAGTGCCATGAACCAACTGCTAACACTAAGAAGAACGTAACCTACTATGCCATCGTTGTACCCATAAGAAAGGTACACCACTAACAATAGAACCACTTCCAATCTGTTTCAATAAATAATAAATATCACACACATAAAAGCAATAGTGCGCAAGCGTGTGTGTAAAAGAGAGAGAGAGACCCTTTAACAAAATGACTGCGTGAATAAAGCCTGTAGTTCTCCGCAAATCTGATATGGCGCACAACAAACCCACGTCCAGTTGCATGATACTGTTTTGGAAGCAGATTATGTTAGATTACAGTAATTGAATAGAGTACAAGTGAAATTTTGACCCATTTACATATGCAAGAGTTGGTTTAGGTTATGTTTTATCTATAATGAGTCAAATATGTAAGACCAAATTTTTTTTTTAAAAAGGAAACAGGCCAAAAACGTCAAGAAAATCAAACAGCTTGAGAGTCCCTAAACGTGAAGCATTCACCCTCCAGAACCATTTTATTCCAAAATGAATTACTGTTAAAATCATGCAACTTCTGTAATTCATTTTGACACACTAAAACCTCAAAAATTGTAAAATGTTATTGGACAACAAGTGTTCCCGACAACCCAACTGGTGCAAAAATTCCATGATTTCACCTGTTATCCAGCCCGTATGACCCACCCATTTTGCCACCTATAAGGAAGAGAGTATGATCAAACCTTTGCACCACCATGAAGAATGGTCCGTCCAAAGTAATGTGTTCTGGTGCCCAAAGAAAATGTGAAGAAAACAGTACAAAGCTGAAATTGCATTGTGATAAAACTAACAACAGCCTGCATATGCAAACACCATTTAGGCATAAAAAGGTTAAAAAAAAATGATATATATGTGTTTGTGTGTGTGTGTGTGCGCGCGCGCGCATGCACATGTGTAGAATTATATAAACAATCCACAGTCACAAAAGCATACCCTTAGGAAACCTTGCTCTAAAATAAAACCCAAAACCATGGGTATAGCCGTAAAGACACCAATTTGAAACAGAAACTGTGTATTCAAAGCTGCAGTTAAAGCTTTGTTGTCTAACACTGAGGATCTGTTTTGAATATCTTCACCAACTCCAGATAACGCCTGAAACAAAATAATATACCAGTCTCGAAAGATGCTACTACAAAACAATAATAAAAACCATCATAACTAAAAATTCAAACCTTACCAAATATAACTTTCCATACAAAAAAAGCCACACCGTAATCACTGTTAACTGTCACAAATCAAAGAACTTGTAAAGTGAGCAACTGGGCTGTTCTATAATTAATTAAAATTATAAATATTTAAAAAAAATGCATACCATGGTACAAAAATAGAATCCAACGGTTGTAAAGTAGAAAGAAAGCATTCGGAAGAAATCGAACAGCTGTCCAAGTCTGTAAATGTCTCTACTAAGAACCTGCTCGCCATTTCCACCAGCAACTTTACCTTCAAATAGAGCAATTTGATTCAACCCAACATCTCTTCCCTTTCCAACTTGAATATATTCATGATGAGTGATATTTCCTTGCCTCAAAGTTGAGTTAAATCCTGCATTTAGACACGATTTATTATGATAGGAAAAGAAAAGAAGCAATAAAGAGGCAAGAAAGAAAGGCATACCAGCAAAAATATCTTCACTAATGTTGATGACACGTGAGGCTTTGCTAATACCACCACGTGTTATGTGGAACACTCTATCAAACACATCAGGATGGCCATAATGCATGCGAACCCTGAAAAATATATTCAAGTAATATCATCATGACATTAGTGGTTAACTAAATACATTTTATAAACAGAAAAGATATTATTTAAACATGAAAGCATACTTTAATGGACTTGCAAGAACACGCTGGCCAAGAGTTACAAAACTAGTTTCTTGATTGGACATGAAAGATGCTAAAGAAGAAACACTGCAAAAATGGTATGAAAGAAGTTCAAAAATAAAATAAAATATAGAATCTTGCTGTAAAAATAAGTAACTATAATAGTTATTGTTATACCTTCCTGTAAATACATGCTCCCTAACACCAAGAATGGTGGCAGGGCGGATACCGTGATAAGCATGGAACTCTTCCAGAAGATTTCTCATCTTCAAAGCTTCCTCAAAGTAATTATCCTGAAGCATATTACAAAGGTTAATAGGAAAATTTATTACTGTATCAGTACCTAGTCGACTACATGTTATATGTTCATTATTTAGTTGCATACCTGATTCATATCAATTGTTTGGACAGCATTTCCACGAGTAAAGACGATCGCATGGTTCTGATTTTCGGGTTTTCCTTCCCCAAGTTTGGGGTTCCCTGGCAATTTTATAGAATAAACTTCCTGCACAATATTTACTTCTGATTTAAGTAAATAAAAATTAATCCAACATATCTGTAATATAAGACTTACAATAGAAAAAGAAAAGAAAGTAAGAAACATAAAAAAAAAATTCTTAACCTTGTCTTTTCCGTTGATATCACCTTTCACAAGTTTAGAGAAATAAGATTTTTTAATTTCACCACCAGACAAAGTCTCCACCTCATCAATGAAAGCAACTCGAAGTGCTTCATTTCTAAAAAGGAGACCCAGCATTAGAACTACTTGCACATGTAAAAATTACACATTTGGTAAAATAAATATAAAAATTATTAAACCTTTGCATTAACAATGCAATATCAGCAGCCTCGGGCTTTTGCTCTTCTTTTTGTTTCCCATATATTTGACATGTGACAACATAAGTAAATTTTAGGTCAGCATGAGCCCGTGCTTCAGGAGAAAACTCAAATCCTTTAGTATCAGTTGCTTCATTAGCAGGAACTGCAGCTTCGATATCTAGCATAACCCATGTGTATATTAGAACAAGAATAATAATACAAAATAAATACGAATATCAACAAAAATAATCTAGACAGTAGAAAACCAAAACCTCCAACAGTCATTCTTTCCAAATAAGCTTGAAGCATCAGGGCTTTTCGGTAGTACATCATTCCTCGAACTAGATAGATGGTTAAACACAAGATAGATGATGAAAAATAGTCAGAAAAAGTTGCAAATTTCAAGAACTATGTATAACCTAGATATGCTAACAAAACATAATAATGTTCTATACCAGTTCTTGATAATGTTTGTCCACGATATGATGCCCAAAACCTAAGTTCAAGGTTATCGTCTTCATTATCAATAAGAACCGACTCATGTGTATTTTCATCACGCCCAATTCGAGCAAGAAAGTTTTTCCATTCGTCTGCAAAATCCATAAAATGGCATTTTAGTCCTAAGAATCAAGAAATTCCCGTCTTACGGTGTGATTGGACATTTGGACTTATGATTTACGTTTAGGAACAGATTATTTGATTATCGCAAAGAAGTAGAAATAGCAAGTTTTGAAGTTTAAATGATTAGATTCTGTTATTATCTGACTACTTAGGTTCACATGATCAGTTGTAAAAAGCCTGACTATCAAAGGGTAAAAAAGATTCAACTTCAATTAACCTAATTTGAAAGACTTCGATTTCCATACAACAATGTCACTTTAGACCTATTTATCTACTACATTTTTAAATATATTAGAAAGTATCGAACACCAAAACATTTGACTAATCCAATTGTTAGAACTTCAAACAGTATAAGCACATCCAAATTCCAAACACTAGTTCTACAGCCTGTCAAACAACTACTCATCAGATTCTAATTATTCATAATCACGCGATCCCTTTCAACCCACACACCCAAGCCACCCCCTAGTTGAGCATGAAATCCAAAATACCTGGGTAAATCTTTTGGAGGTAAAACAAAACTGAAATCCCATCTTCATTTTTCTTAAGAAGCTCATCGATACTATAAAGAACAGTCTCTGAATAATATGGAGTAAAAACACTGGAGCATTGAAATTCTTAATCAGTACCCAATGACGGTTTATTACAAGTTAAATTAAAAATAACAAAAATAAAGACTTGACCTGAAAGATAACATTTCCCGAACAGGTTTGGTTCTAGGCATGTCCATGAAAAGTGAATTTGTGAAGAACTCCAACCTACGCCTAGCCTCTAGATTTCTAGGGACATTTACTGCTGAATCTTTGATAGTGAAAAGTGAGTGTAGCCTCCGAATTTGTAACCTCTTCATAAAAGATATATAACTTTTTAAAACTAAACTTAAACTTAAGAAAAAGAATATATAAAAAGGAAAGCCAATTAGCACAAGTTTGACTTGCATAAGAGAGTCAATACCAATTCAGGGTCTCTTGGCCACTTCAACTTTGAAAACAAACGACCTTCCTGCCGTGCTTTTTTCAACATACTCCATGTGGCATAATTTTCTCTGTTAAATGATACGGAAATAGTGCCAAGCATATGTTTAGAAAATAATTACAAACTTGACAATATATAAGAAATCAAAACTTATTGTTGGCACACACCTCATATTCACACTAAAAAAATCAAGCTGGATAACATCATAAAGATCTAGAGCAGCATTACGCGCACCAGTCTCCAGTTCAGGTGTCCCAACTTCTTTCTGCGCATGTGCCATGCCAACAACATTATTACAGAAATAAACTAGCTGATGGGTGGACACAAGTGACAGAATATATATTGTCCAAGACTAAAAGTTAAAAATAAACACCGACCAAGATTCCCGTAAGCGCAGTAACTTTTTGAATAACAAGAGACAGTTTTTTCAGTTGGAAGTCAGAATGAGTGGTTCCTTTCACTATACTTCCTCGAATGTCCTCATATATTCTATTAACCCTGCAGAAGAGAAATAGGGTAAACTGGTTGATTACAGCTGACAATTTCAACATTCTGGTTACACTTGTCTCCAAGGCTAAATGGTTGAGTTTTAAAAACTAGCTAGAAAGGGAAAGCAGGTAAGCCACCCAACGTGTAATGAACATGAATAAACCTCCTAAATCATTATATTTAAAAATTCAGATTATCAATATAATACAGCAATTTAAATCATTTTTAACACATTAAATATTTGTATAACTCAAGAAAACTAAAGAAAAAAAAATGTGTTTGCACGTCATTACTCATTCCAACCCAATTTACTTGCCAATTAATTCATCTCTAGCTTACAAAACTAACAAAATATACAGTCCAAACACTTGACTGTGCACTTACCACTCCTGGCCATCTTTGTCAAATATTGAGGTCAAAATCAGCTTGATGGTGTAAAAACATTCTTCAACTGCATATTTCATGTAATCGTCTCTTGAAATCCTATCCCACAGTTCTTCTTGTGAGTCACTACTCTCTGCGGCCATATCTTTAGCAACGAATATCTATATATAACAGAAAGAAAAAAGTTTTTTAGATAAAGAGACTCACATAAGAAAGAAAAAGAACCAAAATGTGGACCAAAGAATTTGAATAACCTTGCTAGCTAGAAGAAAAAGAGGCCATTGAACCATAGGAACAGAGTCTGTATTTTTAGGCATTTGAAGCAATTCCATTTCCCTGAAAACAAGATGTATCATAAAGTAATTATGGACAGGAAATAAACATTTAAATGTGTTGTAGAAATAATATACTCACAAATTAGTAATATAATCTTCTTCTCGAAGATTATTCACTATCTCATTCCAAAAGGGTGAAAATCGGGCAGCATCAAACTTATTTTTCTCCTGAACCTTTAAAAGAGGAAAAGGAAGTGGTAAACTGTTAACTCCATCTTAGCAAAGAGAACATAACATTTCATGTGAAAACGGCAGGAAAGTAACAATTATTTTGAGATGATGTCATGCCAAGACACAGATTGCGTTTAACCAAACGTTCATATAATTAAAGTGATAAGGAGTAAGGAGTAAGGACAAGCATGATCAACTTGCCTGGCCAGTTATTGCATGGGAATTCCTACAAAACATAATCGAACATTAATACAACACAAACACCATTATAATCAACAAATATCTGTAGCAGAAAGAACTCTCAAGAACACCTCTTAGATAAAGGAATGTGTAAATTATTCATAAATGCCTCAGGGAACCTCTCAAAGAGTTTGTGGACAGCATCCAAAGACCTAATCTGAAAGCATTAAGACACAAAGAAACAGTCAAACCTTATGTCAACAAACATCTACAGTGAAAGAAAAAAAAAAAGTACGAATCTTTATATATCCTAACCATAAACTGAACATATAAGTAATGATAGATTGCAAGTATTACAAGTAACTGAGTAAGATTATTGTTCCTATCAAGAATCAACAGAAATTTCCAAAACCAAAGATAACTGGGTGAGCACAGCAGTTTCTTTATCATGTTTACCTCTCCAAGACGATCTCTAGCTCCAAGCAAGAAACCAACAACAGCAGATATAATTGTATAAAAGATGTGGACGTCTAAAAGATAGATCTGCAATAGCACAATAGCAGGATACCATATAGTAGTGAAAGTTAGTATCATTCATATGTGTTGGGTATTTCATATATAAAAGTAGAATGCCAACTTACACTAAACACAGGTGCCCACAAGCTAGCAATAGTCAAGGCATTATGGTTGTCTGTATGTCAAACCATGACGTAAAATATCAAGGAAAATCCAAAGACTAAATAAAGAATGGTAGAAGCATACAAAAAAGGGTTTCATTTTGATAATTTCAACTATATCTTCAAATTTCACAAAGTTACTTACTTTTTGATACAAAATCATGCCAAGAATAACGCACATCTTTAATATCAATTATGGTCCTTGTTGGTTCCACCAAGGGTTTGATCTGCATAATCATTCAATGACACACATATATATATCAATAAAGCAAAAACAATATACTGCATGCTGACGATTAAAGCAGTTTAATCACCTGAAGAAAATAGGCAAACGCAAACTTTCCTCCCAATACAACAAGCCAAAAAAGCATATACCTAAATTTACAACACATTGCCAATATGTTTATTACTTATAAAAGCAAGTATTAAAAAGAAACAATGAACTAATGAGATCATTACATGATATAATCAGTCGTTGCTTCATACATGCCACGTCCAACATAATAATGTTCCTTAAAATACAAATTAAACAAGAAACGTTACCATCTAAAAACAAAAGATTCCAAAACACAATCAAAAGAAAATAAAATGCCAACCTGATGAATCCACTTGACTAAACGAACTACAGACGAATTATCACACCGGTTGAACAAATGGTGACATGATGGTAACCGTGCCAAAGAGCTCCAAAAGAATTGAATTCCACCATAGATGCCTAAAACAATTATATATATTTTGAAAACAATAGACCCTGAAATCGAATTAGTTGTGTCTTGGAGGCCTTTCCTGAAATGAGACAGCATAAAGCAAATCTTGTTATGGTTAAAAATTTAATTAAAAACAATTGGCATATATGTAGAAGAAAACTAAACAAAAATTAAGTACTTACACGTAGAGGAAGCATATAAAAATGGTAACAAAGCTAAACCAAATGAAGCGAACAAAAATCCTTGAAACAGCCAAGAGTCTTGTTGTCGAATAGGCACCATACATTATCAGAACGTCCAATGCACCTAAAGTTAGATAATAAGAAATAAAAATACAATTTTATTAGAACACATTGTTTATTAAATGAGGGTGGAAAAAAATAAATACAAAAACCTACTTTGAAAAAGCTTCATAACAAAAATGTAGGGCCTAGACTAAGCAATAAGCGTATTGTCCTAGAGTCGACTCTTCCATCATTGAATGCTATTATTGCAAGTGCCTGTGAAGAAGAACAAAGTCAAGTATCTGAAAATTCAAAAAGTATAAAGATGTTTTGATAATGCGGTCAACCTGAAACATCATGAAAAGGAATATCCACAAGCGATGAAAACTATGATAAAGATGAAAGAATGTCCTGTGTTCAACGAATGAGGTCTTTCCACGACGCTTAGTAACATTGGTTTTCAATATATTCTGTAATAGAAAAGTCAAAGGTGGTCAAAGAAAGTTACATGAGAAAGCAACATGTGCTTTTTGAAAGAAAATATGTTCAAGATACCTTTGACCTTGGTGATGGCCTCAAAAGGAATGATGAATTATTGTCCAGAGGCCAACCAAGTTTAAGACAACTACGGGACCTGGAAAAAAAGTAGAAACAGCATGAAATGTGATAAAATTATATAAACCGTAGGAACATGTTAATTATAGTTGTTCGTAACTAATATTAATATTAAGGTTTATTTAAGATAGGTTTCTCTAGGTTTATAGGTTTGTCTAGGGTTTCTGATATTTTGGGGGTTCCCCTGTGTTACACAATTAACTTATTTCCAATACAGTTTACAAAACATAAGGCTCACTGCTCACCAGAAGTATTCATTGAAATCATCATAATTTCTCCATGCAGAATGAGGAGCCTTTCCGTTTTCATTGTTATTAGCCTCCTGCAAAATCGAGTACAAAGGGGTTGACATCAAAATAGTCAATCTTTGGGTATGGGTTAGTTTTGGCGTACCTAAAACACCTATTGTCCAAAATTTTAATTCAATATAATTAGTGTGTCAAACATCATTACAAGCTTGGTTTTTAAAAAGCGTGTATCCAATGCGATTTGATCCCAAAACCCAATGCGCAAAGCGTGATACGTGCGCATCACGTGTCGAGGCGTCCGTTATTAAAAAAACTTAAAAATTATTATTAGATAATATTTTAACTTGTTAACTTTTAAATACTAAACTATAACATATTCTCATCATCACTAGCCAAATATGTTCAATTGATGGTCTTATTTGTTCAAGTACTTAAAACCATTGCTCAATCGATGGTCAAATTTGTTTAGACCACATCATGTGATCCGCGCATTATGCACTCCTACACTCCTTATGTGCGCATCTTAAAACGAAGGAATTACAAGAATAACTTTTTCAATAAAATAATTTTAAAGGTTTATGACTATAAAAATACAAAATGAGCAACTTTTCCTTTTATGCTATTATTATTTTAGTGTTTAAATCATAACCCAAATCAACCAATTCGTAAATGAATGTGTTGAAGTGACCACCTTCATTAATATTCTTCACATGCACAACAATACAAAACTAAAATCTAGAAATAAAAATGGTGTCTTTCAACAACTCCTCAGAATCTCAAATTTCACTTACAAGCAAGTAAAAACAATAAAAAGGTATAAGGTGCTTCAAATATCTACTAGTATAAAAGCAGATATGAATATTGCGAAATGACAAGATAAAAATTATATGAAATACAAATGACATACCGCTGCAATAACATTATAAAGTGGGACAATGACTTGCTCAAGAAATGAAACGCCATCTTCAGTAACACAACTGGCTGCTGGCTTTGCAAGTGGCTGCCTCAGTATATGATCATTCAATTCTTCCCCCATCTGTTGATTAAACTTGTTACGGAAATCCAAAACGTCTGAACCAATTTAAAGAAAAATCCAAACATGAAAGATTCTTACACGATGGAATATGTAGCATAAGCATTCTGGAAGAAATCTAACATTGGCAGCTTCACCCCATATCAAAAAGTACAAAGAGATAACAAGTAATTTGTTTTCCTTGCTGACATCCATACTGCAAAAGCAAACGATAGAAACTAAGGGATTTACAAACTGCCAGAAGGAGTTTAATTTCAATATAATGGAAGTGTGTCAACAGGTATTTAAAATATTTTTAGATGCCATACTTGCTCCACATTAGTGGGATACCCAAGTAGTTGCACCACTTGATGTAGTTATCAAGAGACTTCAAGAAGACATTCTCCACGGCAGTCTCATCCAGTTTCTAGAACAAATTATAAACAGCTTATAAACCATGCCATTTAACTGGTTATTAATTTAATATTTCTTTCTTATTTAAAATGTACTTTTTAAAAAACTGACTATATACCGGTTCATGTTCGTCAGGAGTACCAAGACGGCTTTGCTCATTTGAAAGAAGATTAACTATATTCTCCCGTTGATTCGACACGTTGCCTTTCTGCCAAACAACAAACAAATAATAAAACAATAAGAAAAACTTGGCCAATATATAAGTTAAACCAACCAGCCAACTCATCTTCAGAACCTTCAATATTTATAGATCCACATAAATTTCAATAATTATACATCATGATGAACTTCCAAAAAGAATTAATTTTCCATGTAAAATTATAAAGATACCAAAATTCTAGCCTTATAATGCAAACCTTTTTTATTCTTTATTTTTCAAAAAAAGATTGAAAAGGGAATTCTCATAATACTATTTTTCTAATTTTTAAACACCAGCTTTGGTATCCATATCATCAACTACCAACCTGGAATCCAAAAGTATAGTGCAGAAAGTCAAGAACATCAGCACTCCTGGTAGCAGGTATAGGGAAATTTCCTGGCAATTGAGGGAGACCTCTAAAGTACTTCAGTGATGCTATTGCAGCGCGTACCTGAGCATATATTTATTGCAAGTTGTATAACAAAAACAATAATAAAAAGAATAAAAATTACAGGATCAAGTTAGGATATAGAAAAACCAAATTCACCTCAGGGAACGAGGTGATGGCATTTGTCAAAGCAGGTGCATCAAGAGGAATAATGTTATAGGCAATTAGGTCTTCTGTCATAGCTGCATCAGATTCCATCACCCGTTTTAACTGAAAAAATTGAAGCAACCAATAGAAACCGGTTAAGTTCAAATTTTCAAAATATTAAAAAGGTTGCATTATAAAAGGTATTATAACTTTATAAGTAGACAAACCTCTTCGGGAATTAATCCTTCTGCTTCCTCAGGAGAAACTTCTTTAGAAAGCTGTTCTAATACAGTTCCCAAGACTTTAAGAGTTGCAAAAACCTTTTTTCTCTTCAGGGTTTTGCGTTCTAGTCTGTTTTACATAAATGTGTGTACAAAAACGTAAGAAGATCAAATTTGAAACAAAGGAAGATTAGATACTAAAAATGAAAAAAAAAAGACATACTCTTGAAAGTTTCCACTAAAAGTACCCGATTCCCTCAATTCCATTTCCTCCTCACGCAGTTTGTCTACATTATTTTTTTCTCTGTATTGCTTATAAAACTCACGTAAGCGAGTTATGTCTTGACTTCGGTCAAAGTCAGCACCCTCTCTCTTTGCTAGTTTTTGCTGTCAAATAAGTATTAGAACAGAAGGGAAAACATGTCATTATGTACAATTAATTAACGTAGGAAACTTTTTTCACTGGCATGAAACCTTACCTTGATCACTGACATCAAGCCAGTTTTGAACTGTAGCACACCTCTACCTTCACTGTTAGGATCTAGATTTTGAGCAAGTGTATAAGCATGCTCACATACTGCAACAATATGACAGAAACACCAATTATTAGTAATGAGAACATACAAAATAAGTCGATAAAAAAAACTGAGATTGAAATACATACAAATTCTAGAGATGTTGGGATCTTCATCTTGAATTTCATCAGCTGCTCTTAAAATGGGATCAATGTCCCTACTATTTGAAAGTGAAGATGGAACATTTCCAGCAATGCCGCCAGCTGGCCGCCCATAAGCATCAATTCCTGTTCTCTCCCTACGAAGTGCAGCACGAACCAAACGCTCCCAGAGAGGGCCCACGTTAGACATTTTTTGCCCCTGTATGTGTAAAAACATAGCCTCTCCAGTTACAATTTAATCTCAATATACACTCTGTAAGTATATAGCAAAAAAACAGAAGGCGGGCATAAAGGGGCATTAAAGTTTAAAATAAAACATGAAAATTATACATTTATATTTTATACTGAACTAAGAATGCCTTATTATTCTGTAAAACCAAAGTGTAAAATCCAATTATCAACATATTGGCCCCAATATTAATGCAATGTTTTCTTAATCTGTAAAACTAAGTAATTAATAAAGCATGTAAAACTAACAAATTAAATCCCATATAAGAGGTCCCCCTAACATTATTCGTTTATCGCTCCGAATTTCAGTTTATCCAGTTTTTTCAGTTCGATTTATTCGGTTTAAATTTATATCCCAATAGTTCAAAACCGAATTCGAATTCAGTTCTGTTCAAATATAACAAATCCAACAGCAAGAACTTAAGGTCCAGGAATCATGCAATTTGGATTCACAAGATATTATTTAACAACTTCAAAACAGACAGAAATTTTATTTATTTTTTACATACACATCTATACCAACCAGAACATATAAACTTTAACTAGCCGATGATGTTCGATTGAACAGCATAACCTAATTTAGACCTTCAGTATTCAGTAGTGCCTTATAATTGAAAAAAAACAGGCCTAATTCCGATTATCCGTCAATCTAGGGTTTATACAGCAAACCTTACCAAGAGACAGCTAGTAACACAATGGCGTATGATATGATGAACTAAACACAACTTATCCAAAAACCTAATATATCCAATTCAATCGTATGTACGTGTCTATAAAGGTGAACCACATCATAAAACCCTAATTCGAGTAATGCTAGCAATTCATGATCAAATATGTAAATACACACAAACAAAAATTAGAAACTCACCGAATTAGAAATCGTAACAGTACAAAAGATCTGGATTCACAAATACATATGAAATTATTATTATTATTATAAATAAATAATTTGTAGTGAGAGAGAGAGAAAAGAGTTGAATCTGTGTAGAAAGGGGAACTTTTTTGAGGTTTTGAGATTTTGAATGAAACTAAAAAACAGGTGAAGGTGGTGGTATAGTGGGTGTCTGGTTTACCGGCTATAGCCGGTCGTACACGGGGTTGATTTGTACACGACGCGTGTTTAGAGGCGCCTGTGGTTAACCGGTGACTTGTTAAACACCACACATGAAAACTCTCTCTAAATCGTTTTGCTTTTTGGACCCGACTACTAAACCTTCGTGTGTAAGCAAAAACCCGGTTTAAATTTGTGAACCAAAAGTTATGAATATAATATGGTCATCTTGTGTTCTTTATATAGATCTGGATTGTGATAAGTGACAAACATCAGGGGCGGATCCAGGGGTTTTAGGGGGTTCCCAGGAACCCCCTCGGTTTGGAAAAAAATAAAAAAAATTAGTGGAAAATTTTGAAAAATTAGTGAAAATAAGTGAAAATTAGTAAAAATCTACGAAAGGAACCCCCTGGAAATCCGTCCTGGATTCGCCACTGACAAACATTACAATGTCAAGTTATCGTAATAAAATAAGAAATATGAGAAGAATACAAAAAACACAATAGATCATCAAACATGACACATTAAACCACAAAATATAACACGATGCCGAAAAATAACACAATGCTAAAGAAAAAAGACACAACGAATCACAAAAATGACACAATGATGAAAACAAGAAAAAGACACAATGCTATATAGAAGACACAATGATATAACGTAAATTCTAAAACATACAAGCTAAAGTCCAAAAAAGCGAAAACCTAAAAACCAAGATCGTAGGGTTCGATGAGACGGTTCCAATGCCGCTTGAATGAGTTCAGCCGGGGTCTGTTTGATACCCTTCCTACGACTTCCTATTTTTCTTTCATCGTGTATTTGATCCTAACCCTTACATTACATTACATTTAGGTATTGTAGTGTTAAGAGAAAGATTTGTTATTTGTTCTAATGCCTCTAGTGTTCAAACGTCTTTGTTGTTATTATTCTTTTTATGTGGTCATCATCCGGTTCTTGGTATCTCCAAGACTCCAACATCAAACACTACATTTGAGATGAAATATGGTTGTGTATCAATGTATGCAGCATGAACAAAATCATTCAAGATTATTGCACGTCGCATTGTTCCTTCAACAATTGAAGAAAAATTCATAAAATTGATGAAGAGGATGATTTGTGGTAGAGACATGAAGTCTTCCGATCCATATGCAATAATTTCACATGCAATAAGACTCAATACACAAGAGATAGCTAAAGAAAAACTATCCGAACACTATGAGATATCTTAGTCAATTAAGAGTTTATGTTGAGCTTTGTACACAACTTTTAGATAAAGTTGGTGTCACATTTTTTTAAGAAAAATCAATTTTCATTGGAAATAAATATTGGACAACTCTCTTATCGGAAAAGTCCTCCTAACAATAATAAATAGGATGTAGACTATTACCCTTTTGGCCTTTTGTCGTTCAAATGGTGGACCATATAATAGCTCCATGCTTGCTTTTTAAGAGGTCGGGTTAGGGTCAAATGCTTATCGGGGACACACTTTATTGCTTTTGCATGTGTATTTTCTTCACCTTAATCGAAGATATATGTTGGTTTTGCATTATTGGGATGCTTACACATATGCCTTCTTTTGCTCTGTAGGAATGGAAAGGAGATAATAGTTTGGGCCAATTTTATTGATGATTTTGTTGAAGACATAATGACTTGGGTTTTAGCAATGTAGATTTAAAGTTCGGACTTCGTGAGTTGCGTAACTGTCTCTCTTTCATGTATGTTGAGCTGATCACTTACATGTGTGCCTGTTGGTTATGTTGAGTTGCTTGTAAATCTTCCATGCATTTTGACACTTATTTGGCATAATAACAAGTACAAATGTGATGCCTTCTTCGTTAAATAAATGATGATATGCAACTATGTCACAGTGGATTTATAATGCCGCAATGCAACATTTTTTACCCCAAAAATACGAATATATTTATCTGTATTCTAAGTATTAGGCATACTTCGACGTTGTTTTATTCACATGTTTGACTATTAAATCATCTCTACATTGACCTCCTCCTATGTGTTTTCAGACAATGGGTCTTATTTCTAAAAAGGTGGTACTTAAAGTTGGTTTTGCAATCATTTTCTTTTTGTTGTGGAGGTTACAAAGTTCCCCTGTTAAGACCCTATGTAGTGGAAGCTCTAATTAGCGCCACCCTCTTTATAGTTATTGGTTGAAATCTCTTTATAGTTATTGGTTGAAATCTCTTTATAGTTATTGGTTGAAATTTGGTCCCCACCTGCTAAGGAAAAAAATGGGGTTATTAACATAGCGCTCAACACCCATTTCATGAATTTTAAAGCCCCTTAGCGCCATTTAAGGCCCCACCGTAGCGGTGTTTGGGCGTTAAAATGGGATTTAAAGCCCCATTAACGCCCCACTACACATGGTCTAATAAAAAACTTCACAACAAAAAGAAAATGGTCTCAAGGTTTCATAGAAAGACTAACCATTTTGTGTTATTGAATTAACATGTTATATCATGGATTAAAATTATACATTGTTATGGATCAAAATTCTGCATGATTATAGGTTAATTTTATTTTCTACACTGTTATATGGGTCATTTCTGCACTATTTTATTATACATTGTTATGGGTCAAAATTCTGCACTATTATAGGTTAATTTCTGTTTTCTACACTGTTATATGGGTCAAATTCTGCACTATTTTGGGTTAAGTTTTTGCATTGTCTGTGTGTTAAAAACCTTCATAAATTTGGGTTAAACATTGCACTTATTTGGTAAAACAACAATTATTTTTGGAAAATATTGCAATTCAATATGTAACATTTTTTTATTTATTAAAGTGGATCGAAGCATAGTTTAAAATTACAATAATGTGTTTTAAGAGTCCGGTGTATACATAATTCCCCACTTGCAAAAATGTGACATGTTCCTTTTTATGCCTTGCAAGCATTATAGATATCAAGATTGATGAGCGACATTCATGGTACTACGAGTCAGTGACATTCAAGCATTATAGACATCAAGATTGATGAGCGGCATTCATTGAAGTTTGCAGGTTTGTATTTGGCGAATTAAACCAGTAGACTTTTTATTTACTTCACCATATATAGAAGGTGCTAAGATACTTTCATGTCCCAACTACCAAGTTATATAAGTATATATTGAGAATAGAAGTTCAGGTTATGATATTATGCACTTTGTTTCTTACATGTATGAACTTTAAAATATCCATTATGGTTGTAACCTTTGTTGTGCTTTTTAAACCAATGGATGGGTGTGCAATTACATTATCTTTTTGGTAACATCTACTATTGCCGCTTTCTATCTTTATTTACTTTCATTAACGGAACAATGCCTTACCATAACCAAACTTTAGTTGCCTGACAACATAAAACTAAACATCACTAACAGGCACAAACATCTTACTTGCAGACAAGGAAGCGTAAAGAATGGAACAACCGGAACATCTTTTTTTCTAGCAAGAACCACTTTTTGTTATCTAACAACACAAGTACCAGGTGAATCTTTTGTAAGTACAAAGGCGAGTGAAGCGTAGAAAGTAGACAAAACACAGATATCACTGTTGTAACAAAGTTTGTAAACAACATCAACCAACATGCAACCAATGCCAATATGTCAAGATCCACAATATACATAGTGACGTTTGGTCACCGTGACTAGCGCTTCTTGTTGGAATAAATATACGTAACATTTGTATATTTATCGATAGCCATTATAATCATTAATATTATGATGATCAATTATTAATATTATCCTAAGCCCAATAACAGATATGTCTTTGATGGGCGGACTGTCATTAGATGGGCCTTATTAGGGTGTCCCCTGGGTATGTATAAATATGAAGAAATATTATGAGATTAGGGCTGAGACAATCATGACAACATAACACCATTAGCCATCTCCTATCTCTCTCTCTCTCTCTCTCTCTCTCTCTCTCTCTCTCTCTCTCTCTCTCTTTTAATGTGTTCATAACTCAAGAACACATAAACCATCAGAACTGTATACCTTAAAGGGAACCCGATCAAGATGATGGTGTCTTCCATTACTGAGGTTCCTGAACGGTTAATCATATCAGGTACACATGATTAATTCTTATGTTTATACCTTATGTTCTTATGAATATAATCAACATGTGGTATCAGAGCAATGTTGATTATATTAATAAATTGTTTGCTAAAAATAAAAAAATAAAATTGTTATGTGATTTCGTAGGGAAAAAAATCAACATTAGAATGATATCAATTAATTTCATGAATCATTGTTGATTTCTAATGATCGCATAATAATTTAACAAGAAAATCGGCCAAAAACATGATGTAGTTTATCCAATTAGTGATTTGCAATACTGTATAAATAATTTATGATCATTATGCCGTTATTGGGTTTATTAAATCTAATAAATTAACCCATAAAATGGTTTGATAATGAGTGATAATGTTTAGCAAAATTATGATTTTTTTTTCGGTTGATGTTCTTCAAGAACATCATAAGAAAACCGAAAATTATTATGATTTTGGTTTAAAATTGGATTGAAATTCTGTTTCCAATAATTTAGGACATAACTTTATCTCCAAGGAATTTTCGAAATCAATTATGATTAAGTTAAAGATTTCGAAATCTTATGATATCTTTGGGGATAGTCATTATTTAAAAATGGAAACAGATATTAGTAAATCCCTAAAATTTCAAACCATTAACAATATCATTTTTTTCGATAATAATAAATGTTTTCGGTTTTAAGGATTAATAAATTAAGTTCTTGGATTATCAATTAGTTCCTGAATTCAGGTTCTCGGTTTTAAGTTCTCAGTTATAAAGCTTTCGATCAGGTTCACGGACAGGAGTTCTCGGTCAAGGTCTTCTACTTCGAAAACCCATGATTTTTTTGAGATTCCATAATTTTTCCGAGAACCCATCTTATTTATCGAGAACTATCATGTATTCGAGAACCAATACTTTTTCGAGAACTATTAAAGGATCCGAGAACTGTTAAAGTTATCCGAAAACATAAGTTATTCGAGTACTCATAATATATTCGAGAACTCATCAGTATATCGAGAACTAATTCTGATATTCAAGAACTCATCATGACATTCGAGAACTCATTATGATATCTGAGAACTCATTAAGTCTTCGAGTACTCATGATTTATTCGAGATCTCATAAGTCTTTCGGGAACTCATCACTTTCGAGAACTCATTAAGTCTTCGAGAACTCATAATTTCGAGAACCCCTTATGTGATTCGAGATCTCATAAGTTTTCCGGTAACTTATTATTTTTCCGAGAACCCCTTATGCTATTTGAGAACTCATATAATTTTTTTTGAGAACTCAATTCTTTGAGAACCCATTATCTTTCGGGATCTCTAATAAAATTTACAGTTTTGATAAAACCTAATGTATCAAGTTTATTCAAAACATTATAAAACCTTGCTTAACTTGCAATAACATTTTGAGGTGTCACTTCTGCCCAAAGGTGATGTGTCACATTAGTTCGTTATAAAGATCTCGTTAAGCATTGTAGCTCGTTCACATAAGTGCCATAAGGTTTCACTTCTGCCCAAAGGTGATGTGTAACAGATTATGTTGGTGAACTAAGCGTATTGCATTAGGACTTTGAATGTTTCACTTCTGCCCAAAGGTGATGGGTTACATTCACTGTCGGCAATTTTATACTTAAATGAATAGCGTATAGCCAAAGCTAGAGCATGTTATTTAAGTAGCTTATGTTGGTGTTATTATATTGTCACATCTTCATATCAAAATTGATCCTCACAATTAATGATCCTTCATTAATATAATGATCATAATCTAAGTCTGCCTTACATCAATACCCGTAACTCGAAACTAATCTCTCATTCTTCTATAAATTACTATCTCAACTAAGTAATCCACTCTAATTATCAAAACTAAGAAGTGTTTGCTTAAATTTTGTTCTTATTAAGTTACCTCTTAAGACATAACATTCCTACGCTTTATCTGATAAAGTATTACAGAATAACATTGAGCATAAGAAAGTGGGATACACAAAATGTCTCTTATGGTAATCTAGAACGCTTTTACTGATTCCTATCAGGTGAGCTATTAAAGATTCTGAAATTCCTAAGACTAAGGTATTATCTTTGGAAATGAAAGAATATAACGAATTCCTAAGAAGCATGAAATAAATAAATCTAACTTTATGGTTAAATGGCATCTGTGAATACATCTTAACATTGAATAACATGACCCATAAAGCTAAGGGGTTATACATGGAAAACAATAAAATTTCTAGTGCATTATGATTTTTCCACCAGTACGATTAGATGCATTATGAATCAACCATAACACTCAGAAATGCCAAAGTAAAATGAGTGTGTTGATAACGAATTATGTACAGGAAAAGGAACGCATTAAACTGGAAAAGTTGATGTTATTCACCTTAGTGCCATTAAACCTAAAAGAGGAAGAATAATTATCATAGAGATGATAATTCTAAGGTCTGGAAACAAAATACAAGTACTACTTCCAGCTATAAGTTTCTCCAAAGGGAAAGTCTTACTAAGCAAAACTGTGCCATTAAGAATAGGCATAAGAAATGAGATTACCTATAAGTAAAGAGAACAACTGGCTAAGATATGTAGTGCCTAATCAAGGATATTTAACTCCACAAATGCTAATGCATTCCAATTAACACATGATGGTTGAGTCTAGTTTTATGTGTTTCCTTACCAGAATTCAACAAATACTTAAGATGAGAGTTAGTGGAAAAAATTAAGGGTCTATTAACCATTAATAACTGATCTTAGTGTTGAAGCTTTATGATACCTTATGATATTCTTGAGATTACTCAGAATTTTAGTATCAATACTAAAAGCTACATTTTTTTAACAATTACAAGGTTTTAATGACCAAACCAAAGCCACTATTAAACTAAACTATCATATTGTTTGTTGTCATTATCTGAATAGAAACCTTATGAAATAAAACTAGATAATCCAATAACGTTTTCACAACTTTGTTATCATGAAAATGAGAATTTAACAAAGGAAAATGAGACCCATGCAATTCATCCACTAAGACCAAAATTTCATGAGAAATCATGACCAGGTCACTAAAGGATGTTAGGCTATCAAATCTCATTTTAAGTGATTTTAAATCATGTGTTAAACGCCCTAAACATTAAATGACGAAAGGAATAAATGGGTTTCCATCTTAAGTCATAACTAATGACATTAGTGGAGCTTAGATAAATATCTAATTATATCTATTCCGTTTCCTACATACCAAAGTATTAAAGAAATCAATTCATATATACTTAATAAGATTCCCTCTAAGTATGTCCTTAAAATCTATTATGAAATTTGGACGATAAGGGAAATCAAGTATAAAATATATGAAATATTCTCGTTCACATGCATTGCTAAAACTTATTATGTGGTGATACTAAGAGACCTAAAAGATTAGTGGGAGCGTTAGATGTCCTACTTATGACCTGCAAAAGTTACAGAGGTGGGGGGAACGACAATTTGATATATCCTTAAATTACACCTCTTGCACTGGACAACGCTCTATCACAAGTTGTCTCCTTAGCATTTAAGGTACTCCTAACAAAGTTTTGTGGATGCCTAAACATGGGCGAACTTAGATTTCTCACTAAAGGAATCCTCATCAAGAGAAACAACAATAAACATCATTAGGTTGTTTTCTCTATTAAAATCTATGGATCTTCCAAATGTTGGACCTTAAGCATGCTGAATTCATTAAGATTTCTAAGGTAAGTGGGAGTAGTAAAAGTCCTTATTATGACTTTTCGGAAGTACAAGATGCGGGGGAGAGACTCATTAAGTTTAACTCTGAATTTAACTTTGATTATTCCTCTTGTACACCTTACTGCACCAACTCTTACACACTTAGAAACTAATGTTGCTCCTTATATACCTGAAAATAAAAACACCTAACTAAAGTTAAGTTTGTATCATAATAAACCCAATGTTCAACTTAGGAGGTCATCTGGGTCTAAAAGCCCATTAAATTTGATGATTATGTAACCTGCCTGACTAACACAAAATGGATGTTTGAAAAGTTTACTGATCCTACATCTTTTAATTAAATCATTAGTGTTAATCAATCTTCATTAGAAGAACGTTTGGGATTCGGTTGAATAACCTAAAGGTATTCATAATTAAACTAGATCCGAATGAGAACGTTGTAAGTTAAGATTGATTGTAAAAGATTGCACTCAAGAAGGGATTAGATTATCAAAGAATCTTCTTATCTGCATTTCAAAAGATTTCTTTGAGGATCATTACCGTCGTAGTAGCTCATAATAACTAAGAGCTACATTAGATGGACATTAAGACAACTTTCCATAACGATGACCTACATGTTCATTAAGCAACCTGGAAGTTCTAAAATGAAGGGTAAGAACACTTAGTCTGTAAGTCAATAAGATCCATGTATGGGTTGATGCAAGCATAAAATGTGTTGGAATCATAATGGAATCTCTTCATCAAGAACTAAGTGGATTAAAGAACCTACCTCAAGATGAGTGGGAGCAACTAATGAAAACTTGTCCTTACATAGATGACGTCTCTCTTGACAAGTATATGTTACCTAAGTCAAAGCATTGTTCATGCATAATTTTTGAAATGATGAATATCGGGGATTCCTCTTACGTGATAGGAATCAAAATATACCGAGATAGGCCCAACGGGATATTAGTTTCATCCCGTAAGTTTTACTCTAAGCGGGTCCTTAAGTATGTACCATACAACATTGCTCTCTTTTAGAGGAGAATAGGATAATTTGAGATTATCACCTTATGCTTCATTAATTAGAAGACTGATGTAAATTTAAGTCTATGCTTGTTTATGATATTGTTTGTATTGCTTGATACTAGACTTGTCTAGATTGATGAAAAGCATCTAATGGAACATTACAATATCTTTAAGAAACAAGAGACTATAATCTAAAGAAGAAGTGAGAACCTAAAGTGATTGACTACTCTTACTCTAACTTTGTTATATTCAAGGAAATCAAGTGTCAACTTCGGGGTATATCATAACGTCAGCAGACATAACTATCTCATGGAGGAGTAATAAGGAACTATTAACAACAACCTAAGTTATCATGACAGAATGTGTTGCTGATCACAACAGAATGGTCATTAAATGTTGTTGGTATATTTATCAGATGACTCATAACTTATTAACTCCATGTAAATACTAAGTTGAAGACTTACTGTGATAAAATCAGTTGCCCTAATTTCTCGAACAGTAACAGTTTGAGAGGAGCTGCATTAGAGTTCGATACGAAATTATTGTTCGCTTATGATTAAGAGCAAATAGAGGAAATCAGAATTTTGTATCGAATACATTCATGATATGCTTATGGATCCAATAACTAAAGGTCTATCACCCATAAGTCTCACTAACGGGCCAACTAAGAGAAAAGGGTATTACTAATGACCATGTACAACTGCATATCGTACTATGAATGACTTATGACTAATGATTAATTTTCCTCATTATGATTTGTTTGTCTATTAGTATGCTAAGCTAGCATAGTGGCATAAAGACAATAATATAACAAATCAACTAAGGGCATAACGTTAATTGATCCTAATGTTAAGTTTTAAATTTAGGTGTAGTATGATTAATGGGGTCTTAAGTCGAATAAAGACTTAACGGCTGTATTTCTCTGCTACATTTTGGGTTTAGAACTAAAATGAGTATTAATCTCTGCAGACTTACGTAATATTCATAATAAATGATTACTAGGCTAAGTGGGAGAATGTTGGAATAAATATACGTAACATTTGTATATTTATCGATAGCCATTATAATCATTTATATTATGATGATCAATTATTAATATTATCCTAAGCCCAATAACAGATATGTCTTTGATGGGCGGACTGTCATTAGATGGGCCTTATTAGGGTGTCCCCTGGGTATGTATAAATATGAAGAAATATTATGAGATTAGGGCTGAGACAATCATGACAACATAACACCATTAGCCATCCCCTATCTCTCTCTCTCTTTTAATGTGTTCATAACTCAAGAACACATAAACCATCAGAACTGCATACCCTAAAGGGAACCCGATCAAGATGATGGTGTCTTCCATTACTGAGGTTCCTGAACGGTTAATCATATCAGGTACACATGATTAATTCTTATGTTTATACCTTATGTTCTTATGAATATAATCAACACTTCTATCTTCCAGCCTTTGAGATTCTGCACATGTTCAAATCTAGCAATAGGTTTTTTTGTTTGTTTATTTTTCCAGGGGCATTTTGTTAGGGTTCTCTTTCTTTTATGTGCGGGCGACCCTCATTTATTTTGAAATTTCAAATTTAGAAATTCACAAGCAGTCGGCGTCGAAGCAATATTTTTGCCTTTGTTCTTGTTCGAGTCGAATTTTTAGCTGAGGGGACATATTCTTTGGAATTGTAAAAGTTTAAATTGGGCCGAATCTAGGTGTTGCACTCATTACCAACAGACTATTCAAGCCATAACATTTAGTAAACAGGCAGAACAAACAAAAAAAGTACAACACTTTGTCGACGCTGCTGCAAGTTGCATCTATGTTTTAGTTGCACTCATAAGAGAACTTGTATAGTCATCCATGCGGCAACGTACAAATTCCCCACTAATGTACAAATCAAAATCGGGCGGATCTTTATCCGGAGTAGAGCATTAACCTACAAAAAATTAAGGAGGCCCATTTAAGAACAAGAAAATGACATCTTGATTTGGATTGGATCTTTATGAAACAATCCATCAATGAGAAATTAATTGGATAATAAATTTAAAACAAAATTACACTTTTTGTCCTTAATGTATCATCAAATTTATGAAATGTGTCCTTTAATTTTTTTTTTCATTTTATGTCCAAAATCTCAGTTTTTTAACAGTTTATGTCCTTTAGAAATAACTCATTTAAGAAAACCAGTTATCTTTAATCCCCAAAAGGGTAAAATGGTCTTTTCACCACCCTTAAGTCAAAATCCCTTTTTTTATTATACTTTTATTTGCGGGACCCACTCACCACCACTTGTCTTCAACCTCCACACATTCCTTCCATAACAGGTACCACCGCCATTATTAATCAATCCAATTATCACACACACCTTACAACTTTTATAATAAATTTTACAAACTCTTCATAATTAATTAGGGAGTCTATGATACGATCATTAGCAGAAGCCATCCATTCAGCTCCCACTCAAGCTGTCCTCTACTTCTCCGGCGGTGCTTCTCAGGTCAACCAAACGACGTCGTATTCCACTCTCTAAATACACACATACTTTTTATTTCATGCTCACATATATATGTTATTATTTGTATTAATTCCAGGTGTTAGGTTGGTTAGCATCAGTTCCTGGAGCTTCCAATACGCTTCCGGTGGCCAGAGTCATCGCCGGCCATATTCCGGTGACCTTCATCTCTGTAAAAAAAATCAATATCTTTATTTTTTTAGCATAATGACACCCCTTTTAAGCTGTATAGAACCTTCTTCTACACCAATTAAATGCCTTTGTTTGGTCAATCAATCATTACTATTCTTCAATACTCCATATTATCTTCATCATCCCACCATTTTATTCCACATAATTTCCCAACTGGGTACGTTCAAAAATGTTCACATTTGTTAAATTATTATCTTTTTTTTTTCTAAGCAGCACGCCTCTGATTGATCTCTGAACTCCTTTTTTGGAAAAAAGATAAAGGCTCATTCAACTTTTTTAAAGTGATGTGTTTTGGTTGTTATTAATTTTTTGGAAAAAAGATAAAGGCTCATTCAACGTTTGATTGTGCTATTGTTGTTGCTATCTGGGATTAGAAGGTGGAGGATGTTGATGGTGGTGGGTGGAGGTTTAAGATGAAATGGGTGGTGAGTGGGTCCTACAAATAAATTAAATTATAATAAAAAAAGGAAAAAATTACACTTTGTTTCCTTAATGTGGTGAATGGACAATAATACCCCTGATGGTTTTGAGGTTAACTGAGAAATCTAACCCAGTTAGTTAGAAAGGACATAAAATGCAATAAAAAAGCAAATTTTGTACATAAAATGCAAAAAAAAGGGCATGTTTCATATTTTCAGTGATACATTAAGGACACAAAGTGTAATTTTGTCTAAATTTAATGAATCATTTTTTAATATTATACGTTATTAGGAAATGAAGACAAACTTGTATTTAGTTATAGTGAAAAATAAAAGAAAATCCGGAACTTGCTATGAATAAATAAATTGTTTGAAAATAACAATAACCGTACCCAGAAAAATCCCACAAATAGTGACGCTATTAGTAGGGTCTGGGGAGGGTAAGATGTAGGCAAACCTTACTCCTATCTTTAGTGATAGAGAGGCTGCTTCCAGAGAGACCCCGGCTCGAAAAAACAAACGCACACTATATTTATAAAATAAGTAGACAAACACAAAACACTACAAAAGTAGAGGATGCATAACATAATATAACATATATATATATATATATATATATATATATATATATAAACATGCATAGAGAAAAGAGATTTGCTCCTAAAATCCTAAATTTTTTTAACTTTTATCCTAAGCCTTACGAATTCTTATCTTGGACCACATCCTCGGAGAGGTGCAATTCTAACAAATCTTGCCTAATCCGATCAACCCAAGTCAATTTGGATCTGCCTCTACTCCTCATCCCCTCCACCGTGAGGTGTTCCACTCTTCTGACCGGAGCAAATCTCTCTAAAAGAAGGCGATTCTAATCATATTTCTAGTTACTTCATTCTCTATTTCTATTTGAGATATCCAATTTCTACCAAGATAACTCGAGGTTCCAACCAACAAGAATCCTAATGTACCTAAAAAACGATAATAGCCCAGCATAAATTACGTGTTTTTTTGAGCCCTCTTATAGGTTCTATCCATATATGTTCTGATCGACAACTCATACTTCAACCGTTGCTTTATTGGAATTGAGAAAATACCCCACATGAATTTGACTTTAGTTTGATGTGAACCTTTAGAAGTAATTCACTAGAATTGAGTATACCAATGAAAGGTAGTATAATAAACTCGTTGATTTCAGATAGTAAAAGAGGAAATTCAAATAAAAAACCGATACAATTTTTTGTATTTAAATATTCATTTTTTAATTTGAATTATATTGGGCTCTTTATATGGCTTGGGGGGGGGGGGGGGGGGGTGATTTAGTAGCAGTTAGGGTGTTAAAAAAATCCAAATCCGAATCCGAAAATCCGATGATCCGAATCCGAATGATATCCGAAAATCGGATAATCCAAAATTTTCGGATTCGGATCCTGATTTTGAAAATTTTTGGATAATCGGATTATCCGAATCCGAATATTAAAAAAATATATATAAATATATAATATTATATACACAACATAACACAATACACAATCCTAAATCCCTAATCCTCCTAACCCTAAGTCCATACTCTTCAAATCTATAGCAGCCGCTCTTTCTTATCTTCTCTATAACAACCCCCGTCCACCTCGTCTCCGACCTCCACAACACCCGTCCACCAAACGGTAAGTTTTTTTTACATTTTTTTGTTCCACTTTCATTTATCTAACTTCGATTTTTGTTTTTTTAAACATGTTCACGTTTTAGACATAAAGGAGAATTTTTTTTATTTTTTTTAAGTTTCGGATTATCCGTTGGATGATCCGAACCCGAATCGGATTCGGATCCCAATATTAACTATCCGAAATTCGGATTATCCGAATTTGAACACCCCTAGTAGCAGTGGGTGGCAAGGGTGCTTTGCTACCCATTGCATTAGGAACCGTAGATTTTTTTGTACGTCACATTAATGCATTTACTATTCATGACGGTATTGATACTTCTAAAAGGTGTTCTATTTGCTCGTAGCTCCGTTTGATACATGATAAAGCAAATCTTGGGATTCGTTTTCCTTGTGATGGGCCTGAAAGGCGGGGGGGGGGGGGGGGGGATGTTTGGGACCGCGTATTCTTAAGACTATTATGGAGTAATGGATATATGTTGGACCTTTTGAGGCAATTATAGATTCTAGGAGGCAATTCTGTGGACCAAACTGTCTCACCAGTGGCGGACCCAGAATTTTTTTTCATGGGGTGCGGAATCTCTAAGGCCCTGTGTCGTTTATCGATCAGGTGGCCGGGTCGGGTCGGGTCGGGTCGACTCGTATGCCAAAAAACATAATAATAAAATTATATAATCAACAAAAGGAAACCAAAAGCCAAAACTAATTTAAATATCGTTACATATGCATAACAAAATTCTAAAATCTAAAGTTGTGGATACATCTCGGCTAATCGTTTAACATTGTGAATTTTTCCCGAATCTTGAATTCACAAAACATTTCGACACTCACCCATCATCATTTATTGTACTATATTAAAACTTATTCCAACAAATTTTAGACATATCAAAGTTTATATATTTATCCATTAATGTTTATAAACACCAATATGTTTTTAAAGAAATGGTCAAAGGAAATGTTTGTAATATTTCTTTTTTTTTTAAAACAACTTCTATATTATTAGACTAATTTTAATGCTAAGGGTGCCCTTAGGCGCCCTTAGTTGCCTTGTCAGCTGCCGCATTATATCCTTACAAATCCTTAAAAATCCTTACAAATCCTTAAAAAACTCACTTTTACCTCCAACCATACAAACATCTTCACATATCCTTACATTTTCCATATCATCATCCACTTTTTCTTTAAATTTTAATTACTTGATTTATTAAAATGTATTTAAATAATAAAAAGAAGTCTGGTCCACAAATTAATAGAGGTTGGTGGGAATATTTAATTAGTATCTCAAATGTTGACAAATAATAAAATATACCAAATATGCTTTTAGTGGCACAACAACCCAAATGTGCAGGCCCTTGCAGAAGGATTTGAAGTAAATTAGAGATGAGAATTAATGCGCCTGTCAACTCGGATAAATCCACATCATTTCAGGCGGGACTAGTTCAGGCGCATTAAAGTTAGTCTTAGTAATATAAAATAAAAATAATAAAAAGTAGATAAACAAATTTGAAAAATGTAATGCGCCTGTCAACTCGGATAAATCCACATCATTTCAGGCGGGACTAGTTCAGGCACATTAAAGTTAGTCTTAGTAATATAAAATAAAAGTAATAAAAAGTAGATAAACAGATTTGAAAAATGAAAAAGCATCCGCCTCCTATTCACTTTTCTATCAAATCCCATCCCCATTCTTTTAACATTAAAAGACCCTATCTCCATCTTTTAAAAATCAAACAAATACTCTCAAGAAGAAACATGAGTATGGCTCATCTCTGTTTCATCTTTTTTACATCTCGTGTATCAGTGAAGCGAGGGTCAGTGGCGGAACCAGAAAATTTTAATTGGAGGGTCAATATATGTGTGTATGTATATATATATATATATATATATATATATTATTTTGCATAGTGATCTTTATTTAATGATGTAAATCAACTAAATTTGTGTATAATAAAAAGAAACTAATATTATAAATTATAAGTCATGTATATTTTTTAAACTAGGATTAGAGAAACTCAATAAGAAAAGAAAAATAAAAATTGCGGGTAAAGTAAAAAAGAATTATTAATATAAAACTATTCTTATGACAAGAAATTGTGCATGACGTTGACTATTGCTATTGTGGACAGTACTAGTCTTTCAAACTAGGTGTAGTTAATTACAAAAAAACCCACTGCCTCTACTAATATTTACATATTACTCATCTTCCTCTTCACATCTCCTTGTCATTCCTGTAACTCCACACACGGAAGCTAGATTGAAGGTAGTCGGCTCCGGTCCGGGTTTGAAAATACGGGTTTCAAAAGTCCAAGGGGTGCGATTGAAAAATTTCAAGGGGTGCGGACGGGATTAACGCGCGTATATAACACTAAAAATTTTCTTTTCAAGGGGGGCTCCCGCCCACCTTCGGATGGCCTGGGTCCGCCCCTGTGTCTCACGACATTCTGAACCCAGCTCACGTACCGCTTTAATGGGCGAAAAAACCAACCCTTGGAATATACTACAACCCCAAGTGGCCGACATCAAGGTGCCTAATCTTCCCGTTGATGTGATAGCCTCATTCAATGAGCATTCTCAATATCATGCCTTGAAGATGACTCAAACATCCAAGCTCTTTAGCACAAGATATCGAGTCTCGCTTGTCTACCATTTCACCACAAGCATTTTGAAAGTGAGTCGAATTCCATGAATATGATATCTATCTAGTATGATGTATGGAATAGCGGAGGTATTTCTATTGATCAGTCATGTCAGATAGGCCAGAATTGGACATCTAATTGCTTCGATTTGAATTATCTGGATAATGCCTTACATAGATATCCAATATATCTAAAAGATGGACAATCAAACCTCCTTCTCGATTCAACAGAAGTCCAAAGAGGTGAATAGGGTCCCAAATCACGAGAATCCGTTGGGTCTTCTAATATCAATAGGCTGGTTGTTTCGCTCCTGCATCTTCCAAAGGAAAAAAGGATCTATAAAAGTTCTTTCCTGAATCCAAAAGAGAGTACTTGGGTTCTCCTAATAAATAAAAAGTGTAGCGGTGGTCGAGGGACTTGATCAGAGAAAATAGCGATTCTAGTTGTAAGATATCTAATGTAACCGTCGCTGGAATTGAAATATTATTCAAAGAGAAAGATCTCAAATATCTGCTACCAATGAAATATTAACCTCTAAATAAGCTAGAGCAAGGCCTAATTGAAAATGAATCGAACTATTAATTGTGTCGTAAAGGCCCTTATGGCACGTCCCAATCACCACCAAGGGATACGTGCATCTAAAAGATCTTTCATAATGAGAAAAACAAATGCAATAGCTAAATGATGATTAGCCATATTCTTCGCCATAAGTTCTTTGAAAGGACCGGATTTTCGTCGAGCCTTATCAAAGGCTTTATGCGTGTTCAAAGGCGTAAAACAGTTATTTGGGGACTATCTCAAGGAAATCCCATTCCTTCCTTTTTTTTTTTGGAAAAATGAAGAGTTTCATTTTCCTATATCCAACCTAATGATTTTTTTTTTCTTCTAAATGTTAGAGATTGTTTTGGTAGAAAGCCAGAATTCAAAATTTTAAATAAGCCATTAGAAAAAAGAGGCGTAATAGAATTAAGGGAGAACATTTCATATGCACAAAAATCTAGAAGTGTTATATTACTAGCTCAATCAATTTTTGAAAGATATATTAAATTACTTTGGCTTACATACATGTAAGTGATTTTTTGTTATGTAAATTATTAGTTTTATAGTAGTAAT
The DNA here is from genome assembly GCA_030844895.1 of Ambrosia x helenae. Taxonomy (NCBI): domain Eukaryota; kingdom Viridiplantae; phylum Streptophyta; class Magnoliopsida; order Asterales; family Asteraceae; genus Ambrosia; species Ambrosia x helenae. The sequence continues at coordinate 55,052 of JAUTDX010001505.1, forward strand.
AGCTATAATAATAAAAGAAACCAGGGGACATGTGTAAACACATGAGGCCATCATATTTTTGGTTTTCAGTGTCACTTCCGTATTTAATTATTAATAGTTATTCTATCGTTAACCAAATAAATTTAATAATAAAATAATTATGACTTTCCAAATGAATTTTTTTAATCTACCTAAAAGTTTCTATTTAAGTCTTTTAATATCACTAAGTTCTAAATTATGTTCAATAAGAAAGTTTGAAACTTCTTGCCTTTTATAAACAGACAAAGGATTTACTTGTTACAAATACATCCCAATCTCTTTTCTTCTTTAGACCTTTTTTCACTCCGATAAAATCATTTAAAGGAAATGAATGCATTTTATACTATAGCATTAAATAAGTTGATGATCTTATAGGGTGATCATAGAAAAGATTTTATTTAAGCGAACCAACCTATCCTCCGTGTAGGATTATGTGATGGCTGGAGTAAAGACACATTTGGTTGCGAATTCAAATCTGGCAGATAAATATGAATATAACTAAAGGCACAAATTTGCACATACCAATCAATTAAAAGTCAAACACTCCTATAATCCATTTTCTATCTGGAAAATTCCCTTCAACTATTGCTGCCAATCAAAAATATTGCGGAGTTCAAAGGAAATATCCAAATACATGTCTTAGTATTTTCAATAATCCATACTTGCAGCAATAAACAATTGCAGCCCCAACCCAAGTGATAAATGATGAATTCATAATATCTATGATATATCTTCTATCTATCTATAAAGGACTAGAAGTACCTTGTTTGCGTATCATTAGAAAGTGCATTAACATAAATACAACACTTAGAAGAGGCAATACAAAAGTGTGTAAACTATAAAAGCGAGTTAAAGTGGATTGCTCCACACTAGCACTTATGCACAATGATTCTACCAAAGGTATGCCTGTTAAACTTTTCACTGCACAATAACCAATTTGGTCCCAAGGTAAGGAATAATTGGTTACACCAAAAGATGTATTCAATTGAGCTAGAACCACACCGATAACCCAAGTCAATGCGTGTGGTTTTTTAAATCCAATGCGAAGTACATGTAGGTCATCATTAGGACCATCATACTTGCCGATGATGATCAGATTAATTAACCAACCAAAATTAACTTATGTCATTATTTATTGAACAAAGGCAAAAGCATCGGTCAGAGATAGTAAAAGGTCATAGCAAATCGGTAGCTACTTGTACTAAAAATAAGCAAGCGTAATTAGACAATAAAATGCGTTTATGTGAAGAGGAACATATTTACTAGTTATGTCATCCACAATCGCCTGCATCTCGAGACATTCTTTGAAACAATCATAGACTTTATTGAGATCGGTGCGACCCCTTTACGAGACTTTAATCCCCACAGTTGAAGCAAAAACACCAAATAGTACTGGTCGGAATAAATATTAATAGAAAGTTTGAAACTTCTGACTTTCCGATTCAATAATATAAGCTTTTATAATAAACTTAATGAACGTAATTCAGAATTCAGTGATATTTTAAGACTCAAATAAAAGTTTTCGAGTAGAAAAAATAAGTTTATTTGCAGATTTATAATTAATTCATATTTTAAGACTTAAATAGAAGCTTCAAAGTATAAAACAATAGTTTGCTTGAAAGTTTATAAATATTTTTCATATTAGATTTATTTGGTTAATGACATAATAACTATTAATCTCTACTACCTTATTAAGGAGGAGAGATAGGTAAGAAGGTAATTTCACCATCATTTTAAGATGACATACAAAAGGTCACAAGGTAAACAACTATATTTTTGCCAAATCCTTCCCTTTATGCCCCTATGTGCAACATTTGATTACAATTGTACAAATGACTAATGCAAGTCATCTCTATTATCTCTACTACCTTATTAAGGAGGAGAGATGGGTAAGAAGGTAATTTCACCATCATTTTAAGATGGCATACAAAAGGTCACAAGGTAAACAACTATATTTTTGCCAAATCCTTCCCTTTATGCCCCTATGTGCAACATTTGATTACAATTGTACAAATGACTAATGCAAGTCATCTCTATTATTATTATTATTATTATTATTATTATTATTATTATTATTATGCATGTATGACGCCGTTAAGGGAAGCTACTTGCTAGGTACTTATTCTACAACTGATTGGTTTATATGGACAGTGTCAAGGTAATGAACCACAGTTCACATGTATTAGTGTTCACATAACATTTCACTCGGTCAATACCTATATTTTGCATGTTCTCTCTATATGATTTATCTTATAGATAATATTGTTGCAAAAGATTTGTTTATTCTTTATTTTATTTTTGTTTTGGTATGATGACAAAGGTTTTTCATTTCTTTAGGTGATCAAGATGCAAGATGCTATCGTATATGAGTATAGAAGCACCAAAATCATTTATTGAGCTTGAAAATTACAGTTTACCATTCTCTCGAACCGAGGAGGGAAATATATACCAATTTGCATTTGGTGGTCAGATAATAAATTGTCCTTTGAAAATTGATATATTGTTGAATTAGCACATAAATTTTATAAATAATATAAGCAAAACTTGTAGCGCAACGAGCAGGGCAAAAACATAAACACCCGCGGCAACGCTGCGGACATTTTTACTAGTAATTAATGTAGATGTATTTGTAACTGAAAGAGAGGCGAGAAAGCCAAAACTAGGATTGCCTCTTGTGTTGCTTATGGTTTTCTTTTATTATATAGAACATAGTATAGATAGAACGTGTTAGGTTACTTTCAGAAGGGTGTTTTAGTGCGAGAAGTGCGAGAATAAACCTAAATCTTACTTTTTATTAGTAATGATTCATGTATATTTTAAGTTTTTACTTTTTTTATATCATTGTTTATATTATATATACAAAAACTTATTAAATTAATGCAATCAAATGTTTTTTTTAAGGTTTAAACCTTTTCCTACACATGTGTTATATTATGCGTAGGTAATATTCTTACACAAAATTTGTACATGTGTAGGTTACACAAATTAATGAAATTGCTTCATATATATGTTTTATTTTCAAGATAGATGAATAAACAACACATTTCAACCATTTTTTATGTTCTTATTTTTTTAAAAGTGATAAAAATGATTTATTAATTTTCTTCTCGCACTTCTCGCATTAAAACCTTTTCTGAAATAAACCATCCCCTAGATAGAACATAGTATAGATAGATATAAATATAGATATAGATAGATGTAACAAAATATACAACTCACATCCCAGTTTATTTTTTTTCTCAAAACATATTCTGACGATTGTATGTGTCATGAGATTACGTCATATTTTATTTAGCATGTACGATACAAGGGTACATTTTTAAAGACATAACTTTTTATATTACTAAGTATATAAAATACACTCGTTCAATCAGTTTAATACATGAGTTCATATAAAAAGAAGACAACAAATTAAAGGGTGAAGTTCATGTGAACACATCTATCTTGCTTGTTCAATAATGGGGGCAGTTAGACTGGGAAAGGAAGACATTTTCAGCTTATCTCAACATTACATTGTTCTAAACTTCTAATGCAATGATAACAATATAAACTTCTTTTAAGGGTTATTTTTCTTTGATTTGGATAGCTGTTGTCAAATTTATCACTTCCCATAATTGTCTAGTTCTTCACACTTAAATATCTGAAACAGTCCAAAAGTTCATGTTGTCTTGTAAGCAATACTCTTTTTTTCTTCATAAAACTTGTATGCTTTTCTTATTGTGCTTAGGGCTGTTTAAAACGCTCGGCGCTCGCCAATCGCTCGCCGCTCGTTCGAAATTTGCTCGGAAATTGCTCGTTCGATTTTCCGCTCGGTTGTATATGAGCCGATCAGCTCGGTTCGGTTTGTAAATGAGCCAAGCACGAGCAAAGGTACGCTCGGCTCGAATAAATTTTTATTTATTTAATAATAAATATACATACAATTTACAGATAAATTTATGGCTTTATATATAAGATTCTATTGGATTTGACTCGGTATATGCAAACAAAATATAACCAACCCACTTAACACAATAAAAAAAAATTAACACTAGATTTAATAGTAAAACAATAAGTCATGAGGTGACACTCTTGACTTCTTTATGTTAATAGTCGTCCATCGCTAATTGTCGCTTGATATCACACCTACGTTACAATGCAACAATTGTTGTCTGATGTATGCTTATCACCTCACCGGCCTCAATCTAAGCCTCATCCTTGGACATTGGGATCTCAATATTAGTGTTATCATCGGACATTTTGACATTAGTTATCACCCGACAATGAAAACATCGAAGGAAACATCCCAATTTTATAATCGTCCATATTATTCTCCGCTCGATTCTCGCTCGGCGCTCGCTCGGAAAATTTTCGCTCGAAGATTGCTCGTTCGGTTTTCGGCTCGATTATAAACGAGCCGCTCCGCTCGGTTCGGTTTGTAAACGAGCCAAGCACGAGTAAAGCTCCGTTTGGATCGGCTCGGCTCGTGAACAGCCCTAATTGTGCTTCATTCAAGCAACTTGCAATGGCTAGACTCACATATCATACTTTTAACTAGGGGTGGCAAAATGGGTAGGTTGGGTTGGGTTGGTTGTTGGGTCAGGTTGGTTGTTGGGTCAGGATGGGTTTAGGTTAGGATGGGTTTGGGTCAAGATGGGTAGATTAAAAAAATAGGTTAGGATGGGTTGGGTCAGGATGGGTTTGGGTCTGGATGGTTTGGATTAGCATAGGTTCACATCAAAATAGATTAAAAAAATTTTAAAAAATTAAAAAAACAATAAAAAAATTAAAAACTTAAAAAGTAAAAAAAAAATTCGACCTGACTGACCCGTTATCAATCCGGACCGGGCGCGTTAGCGACCTGAACCGTTTCAACCTGACCGGATCCGTTAGCGACCAAGACCGTTTCGACCCGGCCGGGCCCATTAGTGACCGGAATCGTTTCGACCCGGCCGAGCCCGTTAGCGATCCGACCGTTTCGACCCGATCGGACTCGTCAACGACCGGGCCCGTTAGCGACCTGGGCCATTTCGAACCGGCCGAGCCCGGTAGCGAACCGGACTGTTTCGACCGGACCGGGCCCGGTAACGACCCAGACCATTTCAACCTGACCCGTCCCGTACCGACCCAGACTGTTTCGAACCAGCCGGGCCCGGTAGCGACCCGGACAGTTTCGACACGACCGTGCCAGGTAACAACCCAGACCATTTCAACCTGACCCGTCCCGTAGCGACCCGGACTGTTTCGACCCAGCCGGGCCAGGTAGCGACCCAGACCGTTTCAACCTGACTCGTACCGTAGTGACCCAGACCGTTTCAACCCGACCGGGCCCGTAGCGACCCGAAGCGTTTCAACCCGATCGGGCCCGATAACGACCCAAACCATTTCAACCTGACTCGTCCCGTAGCGACCCGGACTGTTTTGACCTAGCCGGGCCCGGTAACCACCTGGACCATTTCAACCTGACCCTTCCCGTAGTGACCCGGACTGTTTCGACTCAGCCGGGCCCGGTAGCGACCCAAACCGTTTCAACCTGACTCGTACTGTAGTGAGTCGGACCGTTTCGACCCGACCGGGCCAAGTAACGACCCAAACCATTTCAACCTGACTCGTCTCGTAGCGACCCGGACTTTTTCGACCCAGCAGGGCCCGTAGCGACCCGGACCGTTTGACCCGATTTAGACCGGTAACGACCCATACCGTTTCAACCCGACCCGCCCCGTAGTGACCCGACCGTTTCGACCCGACCAGGCATGGTAGCGACCCGGACCGTTTCTACACGACGGGCCCGGTAACGACCCAGACCGTTTCAACCTGACCCGCCCCGTAGTGACCGAACCGTTTCGACCTGAACGGACCCGGTAGCGACCCGGACCGTTTCTACCTGACCGGGCCCGATAACGACCCAGACCGCTTCAACCTGACTCGCCCCGTAGTGACCCGGACCGTTTCGACCTGAACGGGCCCGATAGCGACCCGGACCGTTTCTACCCGACCGGGCCCGGTAATGACCCAGACCGTTTCAACCTGACCCGTCCTGTAGCGACCCACACTGTTTTGACCCGACCGGACCCGATAACGACCCGGACCGTTTCGGCCTGACTGATCCGTTAGCAACATGGACCGTTTCGACCCGAACGGCCGGTCAACAACCCAGACCGTTTCGACTCACTCAAGCCCGCTAACGACTCGAACCGTTTCGATGAGATCGGTCTCGTTAACGACCCATGTTGTTTCGACCTAGTCGTCCGTTAACGATCCGAACGGTTTCGAATCGACCGGGGTTATCAACAACTGCAAAAGATATAATTTTTATTTTCATGAGGCATCAACGCTTTTGGTGTTGGGTGAGTTTTAATTCAAATTTGTATGGTTATCTAAAAATACTCATCCTGACCCATTGAGATACTCATCCTAACCCACTTACTTATTTCTTACAATTAAAATTACTCATCCTAACCCTCTTGAAAATTATACTAAACCCATTTCAACCCACAAGGTCAAATTTTAAACCCAAAATAACCCAAACTCAACTAAATGAGTTGAAATTGCCAGGTCTACTTCTAACCATTCTCCTAAAGTTCTCACTTTTACCACAATAAATTTACTATTTTGTTATTGATGAGAAATATAACCTTTTAACTAAAATAATTAAAGAAGGTGGGGGGAAAAGCACAATTTTGTCTTTGATGGATAGCTGCTATTTCAGGACGGTAATAAACACATTATGAACCAACTACGAAGTTTAGATTTTGGGTTTAGCCTAAGCGTGTTCGAGTCAGTTTTGGGCCGAACCTACGAATAATTATGTGGTGAACAGTCATGCGTTATTGTCAACCTTATTTATTTGACTATTTGGATATTATATGTCCAAACTAAAAGCAGAAAAAGAAACTGATGTAGGTTTATAGTTAATCTTGTATAGACATTTGTGTTTTTTTATTATCTAAATTAGCTTTTTAGATAATTTTAGAGTAGTGATATGTCAAAATACAAAATATTTCTTTTTTAGTTAAACGTGTCACATTCGTGTTAACATATCTAACACGCTTGTTCAATGAGATGGTTATATTGGGAAATGAAGAGTTATTCTTATAACAGTAACATTGTTGTAATGGTCTATTTGTCTTTGATTTGAATAATTCTTCACTTTTTATGGAAATGGTCTGTTGAAAAATTTACACAGGAAACTTCTGGGTAACTTCAGTTGTGTGTCAAAAACATTTGTTGAATTTAAAAGGCTTTGAGTTGTCTTGCAAGCAATATTATTTCCTTATAAGACTTGTATGCTTTTCCTATTATGCTTCATATTCTAGCAACATTCAATGGCCAGACTCATATGTATTATTCTTTTAACCTTTCTCCTACCATCTTCAATTTTACACAACAAACAAATGAAACTGTAAAAGTTGGTGCGTCCCTCACCGCAGCCGACGATGTCATACCATGGCGCTCACCTTCTGGTGATTTTGCCTTTGGGTTCAAACAAATTATGGGAAAGATGATTTCATGTTATCTATATGGTATGACAAGATACCTGACAAGACAATCATCTGGTATCCACAAAAAAATGTTACGGATCCTATGGTTTCTAGAGGATCGAAAGTTGAACTAATTAACGGGCGTGGGCTTGTGCTAACTGATCCTCAAGGCCGAGAACTATGGACCTCTGAGACTTTTTCAGATATCGCATATGGTGTTATGAACGATACAGGCAACTTTGTGATTGTTAGAAACAATTTGAGCAATACATGGGAAAGTTTCGATTTTCCAGCACATACCATTTTGCCTACTCAGATTATAAAGAGAGGTGGAGGGTTAATTTCGACGTTGAGTGAAACGGACTACTCTGGTGGAAGATTCCAGCTGCGTCTACTTCAAGATGGGAATCTTGTTCTTAGTTCTATTGACATGTTTTCACGTGATCCGCTTCATGCCTACTATATCAGTGGCACTCGTGATGCTTCCAATGCAACGAATTCTGGTGACCAGTTGATCTTTGATGCAACGGGGTGGTACATGTATATATTGAGAAGAAATGGCCAAATTTTTGACCTTACTCAACGAGACGAAATTCCTTTAGGCGATTATTATCACAGAGCTACTCTTGATTCAGATGGGGTTTTCACTCAATACTATCACCCCAAGAATTCCAATGACAATACAAGGTGGGAAGTTAGATCGTTTGAGCCAGAAAACATATGTAACAGGCTCAGTGAGACCATAGGCAGAGGAGCTTGTGGGCTAAACAATGTTTGCAACCTTGTTAAGGGCCGTCCACTATGTGAATGCCCAACAGGGTTTTCATTGCTTGACTCCAATGATCCAAATGGTGACTGCACACCTGATTTTACTCCAAGCTGTGACAAAGATTATCAAGGAGACTTGTTTGATTTCACTGAGCTCATTGATATTGATTGGCCATATTCTAACTATGAAGACATAAACCCAACTAATGAACAAAGCTGCAAAAGATCATGCTTGGAAGATTGTTTTTGCGTCGTTGCAACTTATAGGGATAGGCAATGTTGGAAGAAATCACTTCCACTTTTTAATGGAAAGAACGATTCTTCACTTAATATGAAGGCCTTCCTGAAATTTCGAAAAGGTGACGATCCTCTGCAAAGCCCTCCTCAATTTTCAGACAAGGACAAAAATAAGAGAAGTTTGATATTCGTGGGACCTGTCCTCTTGAGTGCTTATCTGTTTGTAATTTTTTTATTGATTGTTGTGATTTGTGTGAGTTTCTTTCTACTGTACAAGAAGAAGGCAAAAAATCCTTATCCAAGTAGTAAAGTTGTTGATAATAATCTTCCTCACTTCACATATCAAGAGTTAGTTGAAGCTACTAATGGGTTCAAGGTTGAACTAGGAAAGGGGGCTTTCGGGATAGTCTATAAAGGTGTAGTGTGGACAAATGTGGTGGCGGTGAAGAAATTGGATAAGGTGTTGCAAGATGGTGAAAAGGAATTCCAAACTGAGGTGAATGCTATTGCAAGGACTCATCACAAAAACTTGGTTCAACTTCTTGGCTACTGTGATGAAGGTGAGCATCGACTATTGGTTTATGAGTACATGAGTAACGGTACTCTTGCAAGCTTTCTTTTTGGAGAAGAGAGACCAGGTTGGAAACAAAGGAGCAATATAGCATTGGATATTGCAAAGGCACTCTCATATCTTCATGAAGGGTGTAGAACCCAGATCATCCACTGTGACATAAAGCCTCAGAACATACTTCTTGATGACTGCTATAGCGCCCATATTTCTGATTTTGGATTGGCGAAGCTTTTGGCGATGAATCAGAGTCACACGAATACTGGAATAAGAGGAACTAAAGGATATGTTGCTCCTGAATGGTTTAGAAACACACCCGTCACAGTGAAGGTTGATGTCTATAGTTACGGTGTCTTGCTACTAGAGATCATTTCTTGCCGCAAGAGTGTGAAGGACAATGAGAGTGGTAATGAATATGGAGCAATTTTGACTGATTGGGCATGGGACTGCTATCAAGAAAAGATTTTGGATGCATTTGTTAATAACGATCCAGAGGCCTTAGATGACTACAAGAAGCTAGCAACGTATGTGATGATTGTCTTTGGTGTGTCCAAGAAAACCCGTCTTTGAGACCAACTATGAGGAAGGTTATACAAATGCTTGAAGGAGTTACTGAAGTTTCTAAACCACCATGTCCATTCCTTTCTCTGTTATCTCAATTTGAGCATTTAATATTCTAATTCGATCTCTCTATTTTGTCTAATACAGAAGTCAATGTTATTGTTCATTAGGATTCTCCATATTGCTAAGTTAGAATCCTTGTTCTTTTATGTTAATTTCATTGTTTAATTGAAAAAGTTTCAAGTATACGAGTTCTTGAAACCGTGCGAGAGATATAGGGTTAATTCTTTATGTTCTGTATCGAATCATTTTACGTTTTAACTTGGTTTCTATGAATTTTAAGAATACTTTATTTAAATATGAGGATGGAAGCAATAACACAGAGTAAACACTGATTCATTCTATATTATAATTTATAACTCGATATGTGATAATGACATGACATAGATCAACTCTTATTCTAAAATCTAGATATTATACAAAACGATGTATGAAAACATGAAGATTAGCAGGATGTAACAGACAAAGGGCACGGACATGGAGGTTCGGTCACTTCAATGACTCCTTCAAGCATCTGGATGACCTTTTTCATGGTTGGCCTCATTGAAGGGTTTTCTTGTATACACCAAAGACCAACCCTCAAAAATATAGTTAGTTTCTCCAAATCATCTAAGGCTTCCATATCATTCTCAACGAACACATCCAATCTGCCTTCTTGATAACAATCCCATGCCAAATCCATTAAAACTTCTGCATCTTCAGCATAATCATCATTGAAAACCACACTCTTTCGACAAGAAATGATCTCTAGTAGCAAGATGCCGAAGCTATAGACATCAACCTTGACTGTGACAGGGGTGTTCCTAAACCATTCAGGAGCAACATATCCTTTTGTTCCTCTTATTCCAGTATTCGTTCGACTTTGATTAATCATCAAAAGCTTTGCAATTCCAAAGTCAGCAATCTTAGCATTGTAGTAATCGTCAAGAAGTATATTCTGAGGCTTTATGTCACAATGGATGATCTGGTTGCTACAGTCTTCATGCAGGTATGTGAGTCCCTTTGCAATGCCTACAGCAATATAACTCCTCTGCTTCCAACTAGGTCTCACGTCTCCAAAAAGAAAGAATGCCAAAGTGCCATTGCTCATGTACTCGTAAATCAATAGCCGCTTCTCACCATCATCACAATAGCCATGTAACTGCACCAAGTTCTTGTGATGTGTCCTCGCAATCGTGTTGACCTCAGTTTTGAATTCCTTGTGGCCATCCTGAACCATAGTTTCCAGCTTCTTAACCGCTACAATCTTTGTCCCTATTACACCTTTATAGACCGTCCCAAAAGCCCCTTTTCCCAACTCATCTTTGAACCCATCAGTAGCTTTGACTAGCTCTTGATACGTAAAACGGGCCAGATTAGTTTCAACAATTGTACTACATGGAAATGAACTTCCAGCCTTCTTGTGGATTTGAAAGAAACACAAATATATCACAATAAACAATAGAATAATTCCTATTATGGATGTACTTAAAAGGACTGATCCCCTAATATCCAACTTCTTCGACTTTTGTTTTCTCCTGTTCCCTACTATTTTCTCCTGTTCTAGACGGACCATCGGTTTTCCTAAATTTCAGAAAGGCCTTCACATTTTGTGAAGGATCCTTCTTTCCATTGGCAAGTGGAAGCTGCTTCTTCCAACACTGGTTGTCCCTGTAAATTGCAACTGCACAAAAACAATCGTTCAAGCAAGAATTTCTACACGTTTGTTCGTTACTCGGGTTCATGTGCACATAGTCGGAAAATGGCCAATCAATATTATTGAGCTCGATGAAATCAAGCACTTCTCCTCCATGATTCGAGTCACCATCATCACAGCTCGGAGTGAAATCAGGTTTGCAATCACCATTTGGAGTATTGGGATCAAACAATGAGAACCCCGGTGGGCATTCACAATTTGGACGATTGTTATCAAGGCTGCAAACATTGTTTAGCCCACATGCTTTGCTATCTTTAGTAGCACATATGTTTTCTGGCACAAACCATATAACTTTCCAACTTGTAACTTCACTGGAATTCTTGGGGTAGTAGTATTGAGTAAAAACTCCATCAGAATCAAGCGTAGCTCTGTGATAGTAATCGCCGGAAGGAAGTGAGCCTCTTACAGTAAGATCAACTCTTTCGCCATTTCCCAACAATATATACATGTATCCTGTTGCATCAAAAACCAGCTGGAAACCCGAATTCGTTGAATTGGATTCATCAAGCGTGCCACTATTATAGTAAGCTTCACCAGCAGAACCAGAAAACATATCAAGAGTATTAAGAACAAGATTCCCATCTTGAAGCAGACGTAACTGGAATCTTCCACCAGCGAAGCTTGTTTTGCCCATTCTAGAGTTGATCACTCCACCTCGGGCCATAACCTGAGTAGGCAAAATGGTATCTGCTGGATGATCAAAAACTTTCCCATATATTGCGAGAATTGCTACCCACAATCACAAAGTTACAGTATCATTCATATAACCATAAGCAAGATCAGAAATGGTACCAGAATTCCATACTTCTTTGTCTTGAGGATCACTGAGTACGAGCCCACGCCTATCAACCAAGTCAACTTTGGATCCTTTCAACACTGTTGGATCGCCTTCTGGATACCAGACGATAGTTTTGTCAGGTATCTTGTTATACCATATGCATAACAAGAATTTATCTGTGCCTTGAACTTGTTGGAAGCCAAAGGCAAATTCACCAGAAGACGAAAGCCATGGTTTGGCGTCGGGTGCAGCAGTGAGTGATGCACCAACAGATACCGAACCATTAGTCTGTTGTGCAGCTACAAATTGTAGTAAAATAGTTAGAAAGAAGATGAGATGCAGTGGGACTAAGGCCATTGGAAATTGTTTGAATGATTTACAACAATAACAACATTAGGAGTTTTTAATTAATAAAAAATGATTTTTTTAAGTTAACTGGAAGACTTTTTGAAGTCATCCATTATAGAGAAAAGTCTTTTAAGGTGACATAAAATTCCTTATCCCTGTTGAAAGCTTATGTGGTCTTCATTTCTTTGTAATCATTTAGGCAGAAAGCATTCAACACGGAATATTCATTGCATAACACAAGTTAGGCCCAAATATCAAAAATTCACCCCCTCCCACCCCAAAAAAAATAAAATAAATAAAATAAAATAAATAAACAATAGTAATAAAAAAACACATTTCTTTTTGGTGTGATTGCCATTTCAAACATATTCCTGATATAAATCATACGGTTGGGAATAGAACCTGAATCAAGTCCTTCATAGTTTGGAGCGATCGAGTGTCTTATTTCTCGGGTTTTCAACTGCCCTTGAGTGGTTAAAATCTTTGTTGTAGCTCAAATATTGGTATTGGTTTAAATGGTGTAGTTTTAACTTTGCTTTCTCATCAACTCGTGTATATGTATATGTTTATCTAGCTGACTGCTAGATTGTTTATAATACATACTCTTCACTTCCGTTTAGAAAAGTTGAATTATTGATGTAAATTCATTGGACTAAAAGACTGAAGGTTTGGGATTTATAGAGTTTTAAGCAGGGGTGGCTCGTAAAAAAAGTTGTCCCTTAAGGCCCCCACATTTACTGGGCGCCAATATTCTTGATTGTATATTCGAATCGTAATGTTTTGCTGGTTTATTTGAATATGGTTCTGTAAGTTTTTGTCTTCTCAACATATTAGAAACTATTGGGAGAAGAATTTATCTTTGTATTAGGAATGGTTTTACATTTTCCTAACAATGTTATGTTGGTAGAGCCTCTATATTATAACACTTCACACACACAAACAATTAAAGAGATGAACACTCAAATATGCAATGCACGATTTCTTTATTTCTGATAATTGAGAGTACATGAAAAGAAGCAAAGCAGACAACTTAAATAGATAAAGCTATAAATGAGATAAACTAGGACCTGCCATAATACCAGGACAAACTAACAACCTGCCCAACGGCTTATTTGAATTCAAATGAAACTACACGTGCATGCATGAACATAAGGGAACTTGTAATTACTTTTCAACACCCTCCCTTAATTCAAGTTCCCTTACTCCTAACAATCTTCTGAACTTCAGAAACTTCTCTTTACACAAGGCTTTAGTAAGTGCATCTGCCACTTGATCCTCAGTCCCACAAAACTCCAAACTGACTTGATTTATGGCAACCATATCCCTGATAAAATGATGTTTTAACTCAATATGCTTGGACTTTCCATCTAACACTGGATTCTTGGATAAGTGAATAGGAGAACGATTATCACACCAAATAACAGTAGCCTCCTCTTGACTGACTTCAAGATCATCCAAAAACCTTCTCAACCAAATTCCCTGACAAGCAGCACTAGTAGCTGCAATATATTCAGCTTCTGTGCTGGATAATGCAATTGAATTCTGCTTCTTTGTATACCAAGAGATAACACCACTTCCCAAATTGAAAACATTTGCAGAAACACTCTTTCTATCATCTAAACAACCTGCCCGGTCACTGTCTGTGTACCTTTGCAACTTAACTTTCTCATTTCTCTTATAAATCAACCCATATTTCAATGTTCCAGCTACATACTTTAGAATTCTTTTTGCTGCACCAGATTGAGTCTTGCTAGGCCCTTGCATGTATCTGGACAAAACATTTACAGCAAAGCTTATATCTGGTCTAGTATGCTGAAGATGTTGGATTTTATAGAAGTAGTGAATGTGAGTTAGTTGTGTCCCACATTGGTGGGGAGATGAAAATTGGAAGGCTTTATAAGGAGAAGCTTGAGTGGAAGATTTAAATTGTTAAAGTTACACTATCCTCTAGCTCCTACCCGCGCGCAGGGGGGGGGGGGTGCAAAAAATGGGTTCGGGCTGGAAAAATTCTTGAATCAACGCGACGCCCGCATCTGCGGACACGAATGCAGCTCGAAAAACCCGGGTCCGCACGACACTGGTTGCATAATGTAACTGACTAGACTCCTGGTCGGATTAATGCTCCATCAGTTTCTGTCTTGGTTGTTCAATTATAAAGACAGACTGTATGTGCAGAAACAGAACTTGCAACATATATCACAATCACTCACACAACTCGATCGCTGCAGTGCCAATTTTCAGAGGCAGTCTCATTCCGGTTTCTTTTCAGGCAAGTGGGATAGTCCGCAGTGCACCGCCACTGTTGAACCGGTGTACCCTGGGAACAGACGACGAATCTGTTTAAGGGAATTGTGTCATACACAAGCCCGTTCTGTTAATCCGTTTTTGTTTCTTTTGCAGAATCTGTTCGGTCTCCATTTTACTGTAAGTATTCCAACGGAAGACACATTAGTCCCCCTATCAAACTTCTGTAAACTATAGCATCAGCATCCTCATCACCATCATCCTTCTTGTGTTTCTCATTAGTGTTCATAGGTGTACCTTCTATCTTGCAACCAACCATTCCAAATTTCACAAGGAGATCTTCTGCATATTTACTCTGCCCAACAAAGATCTTGTTCTAGTTCTGATGAACTTCTAATCCAAGGAAAAACTTTTGGAGCCCCATGTTTGACATTTCAAACTCACTCATCATCCCTTTCTTAAAGTCTTGCAGAAGGGCTTCATTGGCACTGGTATAAATAATATCATCAACATACAAACATACATAAATTATACATGTCCCTACCACCTTTTTTCACATACAATGTAGGCTCATTATAGCTTCTGGCGAAACCATGACTAAGGAAATAGGCATCAATTCTAGAATACCAAGCCCTAGGGGCTTGTTTAAGACCATATAAAGCCTTATGAAGCTTGTATACCTTCTGTTCTTGATCCACAACTTCAAACCCTCTTGGTTGTTCAACATAAATTTCTTCATTTAGATTGCCATTCAAGAAGGCTGATTTAACATCAAGTTGATAAATCAACCATCCTTGAGCAACGGTAACAACAAGCATTTTCCTAATTGTTTCAAATCTTGCCACAGGGGCAAAAGTGTCTTGAAAATCTACTCCTTTCTTCTGTGAGTAACCCTTGACCACAAGTCTGGCTTTATACTTTAGAATCTCTCCATTTGGACCCAATTTTGTTTTGTAAAGCCACTTCAGTCCAACAATATTCTTGTTGATAGGAGCATTTACAAGTTCCCAGGTGTTGTTCTTCTCAATACACTTAATCTCTTAAGTCATAGCTTCTCTCCATTCCTTCTTAAGAACTGCATCTTCAAAAAATATTGGGTCACTTATATTTAGTGCAAACTCACATACCAGATAATCTTCCATCGGAGCAGTTTGATCATAAATTTCATTCAGAGGCCTGGTCTTGATGAGAGATGAGGCAGCATCTATAGTGGCAACATGACCAGTATTCAAAACACCATTAGATTGAGATGAAGTACCTTGATTACTTGCACTTGAATTCTCTTCTATGTTGTTTGCAGTATCAGCAGGTTGGGAACATCAGGGGCAGAATTGTCATCTTCAATGCCTAGCAACTCATCAGAAACACTTAGATCCCATAAGTGTTTACTTTGCTCATTTTTAACTTTGGACCAGTCCCATTCCATATCCTCAAAGCACTTGTAATCCCTCCTGGTAATAATTTGTTTATTCAAAGGGTTATATAATCTATAACCCTTTGTTGGAGTAGAATTGCCTATCAAATTACACTTTGCAAATGTAGCTTCAAACATTGACATCATTTGACCTGGTTTTAGACCATGAGCAATGCTCCCAAATACTCTTAAATCTTCAACTTCTGGTTTTTCTCCTGTCCATATATGAATTGGTGTCTTGGCATCTAAGGCCTTTGTGGGTGATAGATTCAATATGTGGACTGCATTTGCAACAATTTCTACCTAAAAGTACCTGGGCAAATTCTTAGCTTGAAGCATACATTAAGCCCTTTCTACAACTGTTCTATTCTTTCTTCCACTAACCCCATTTTGCTCAGGGGTGTATGGAGCTGTCAAATGTCTTTTAATGCCATGTAGTTCACAAAAGGCATTAAACTCATGAGAACAATACTCCCTACCCCTCTCAGATCTAAATACTTTTATAAACCTTTCACTTTGCTTTTCAACCCGTGCTTTAAAATCTTAAATTTTGAAAACACTTTAGACTTATTCTTAATGAAGTACCCCCAAGTCATTATAGAAAAATCATCAATAAATAATAAAAAAGTACCTGCTATCTCCTAAACTTTTGATAGGCATTAGGCCACAAACATCAGAATGGACAAGTTCCAATGGTTGAGTGGCCCTCTTGATGCTGGTTTGGAAAGGAAGCTTGTGCATTTTCCAAATAGCACACCCCTCACATTGCCCATATTCCTTCATTAAGGGTAATACTACCACCATTTGTTTTATTATGCATCTGTTGAAGAGCCTGAGAATGAAGGTGACCAAGTATGCAATGCTAGAGTTTGGTTTCTTCATGGCTCTTAGATGTACCACTTGTTTTCACTTTAGTGGCATCAAGTGGGAACATATTATTAGCTGCCAACTTTAGCCTCGTCAATTCTGATTGAGTTTCTTTGTGGATTATGGAACAAGCCTCATCATCAAAGATTAGTGCATAACCTTTCCTCATTAATTGACCTACACTCATTAGGTTATACTCAAGGTTAGGTGCATAATAAACATCATCAAGATACCTGAAACTGCCATTTGTCATCTTTATCTTGATAGTACCCTTGCCTTCAACAGATAAATTCTTCTTGTCACCAAGTTTCACTCCCAACTTGAATTTTTATCCAGGTTCACAAAACTGCTCTTGACACTAGTCATGTGGTTTGAGCACCCAGAGTCAACAAACCATAGACTAGGATTTTCAGGTTCTCATGAGGTTATAGCTATGAATAGATAAGTGTTGGTACACGATGTCCCTAGCCTAGTATAGGTGATGTTTTGATGTTATTACGGGTTCTTGGAAGTGTTTACGAGTGATTTTGGGCTGTTTGTATGTTCAGGTGACTAGGACTGAAAAGGGGCAACTAGTCTTGCTTGTCGCCTGGGTCTCATGCGACTAGCTTGCTAGTCGCCCCTCGTAGTCGCCTGGAATCTTCCTAGTTGCCCCTTGGGCCCTGGACGACTAGGGGAAGTATAAATATTTCCAATCATTGCCCTAATCATTTCAGCTGTCACATCACACATTCTCCAAGCACCCTGCCCTAGGTTATCTCGTTTGTGATTGTTTTGTAACACCCGAGCTCTGTTTTTTCAATACAATTCAACCTTTTAACCGTATATTTGTGTGTGTTGATATCTCGTTTATCATTGTTTCATATCATTTTTGTTGTCCGAACATTTTTTAGTGGATTCCGTACTCTAAACAATAAAACTTGTGATTGTCGGGTTGTCCAAAATCGATCCTACAATGAGGAGTTTCCTCCTTGGTTTCATCTTCTTCATCATTGTTGGCAGCAAACACGAGCTTGTCCTGATCTGCATACCAGCAGTCTCTCTTGACATGCCCAAACCTGTTACACTGATAACATTGGGGGTCCTTTACCTCCATCATCATTTGATCTTCGTCTATAGCCTCCACTACCCCTTCCTCTACTGTTTTGATCAAAGTTCAACCTTCTATTAGGCTGGTACACTTGAAGGGCTTGTTCATCAAATTTCTCCTTCTCATTTATCTTATTGTCTCCTGATCTGCAATTCATTCTTTCCTCCTGTGACTGTAGTGAACCCATTAGTTTGACAGGAGTCAATGTATTAAAGGTCATATGCAACTTCAATTGATGGGACTACATAATCGAACTTTGCAGTCAGACTCCTTAGTATTTTCTCAACAATCTTCTGGTCTGGAATGTCTTCTCCATAGGCTCTTTGTTGACTGACAATAGCCATGGCCCTTGAAAAG
This sequence comes from Ambrosia x helenae, assembly GCA_030844895.1. NCBI lineage: Eukaryota > Viridiplantae > Streptophyta > Magnoliopsida > Asterales > Asteraceae > Ambrosia > Ambrosia x helenae. Next base: position 73,518 of record JAUTDX010001505.1, read on the forward strand.
TAATCTCCAACTACTTCTCCTTTCATAGCAAGGTTTTCAAACTCTCTTCTTAAACCTTGTAATTTTACTGACTGAACCTATGAATCCCCTTGAAACTCCATAAGAAGAGTTTCCCAGGCTTCTTGAGATGTTTCTGCCCCAGCTATACGTGAGAACAAGGTGTCATGGACACCTTGTTGGATCACAGCCAAGGCTTGAGCATCTCTCTTAACCTCTTTTTTTGTTTCTTCTATATTCTCACCATGATCTGCCATTCCCAGATTCACCATGTCCCACAGTCCCTTAGATCTCAGAATAGTCTTCATTCTGATACTCCAATGCTGATACCCTTCCCCTTTAGACATAGGTAGAGGAGTGAGAGATGGATTCGTTAGATTGAGTGCCTCAGCCATGAATAATAGAACCACACAAGTTCTGATACCACGTGTTGGTATGAGCCTCTATATTATAACACTTCACACACACAAACAATTAAAGAGATGAACACTCAAATATGCAATGCACGATTTCTTTATTTCTGATAATTGAGAGTACATGAAAAGAAGCAAAACAGACTCAACTTAAATAGATGGAACTACAACTGATAAATGAGATAAACTAGGACCTGCCATAATACCAGGACAAACTAACAACCTGTCCAACGGCTTATTTGAATTCAAATGAAACTACACGTGCATGCATGAACATAAGGGAACTTCTAATTACTTTTCAACATGTTAATCCTAAATATGACTCTAATTTTCACCATTTCAAATCAATTTTTTTTCTTTGAATTTAATTATGAGAAGGATTGATTTTGGCCATATTCTATTACTTTATTTTGTTTAATGGGAGAGGAAACACATTTTCTACATTCCTAAAAAAATGCACTTAAGACAACCAATCCCACGGATAGCAAAGTTCTTCTACTTGTATTTTCCGGCGTTCCACTTTTATTTTCTCCTGTTCCAAAATGACCATCGATTTTCTTATATTTCAAGAAGGCCTTCACATTTTGTGAAGGATCTTTTATTCCATTCGCAAGTGGAAGCTGCTTCTTCCAACATTGGCTGTCCCTGTAAATTGCAACTGCACAGAAACAATCATTCAAGCAGGAAGTTCTACACGTTTGTTCATTACTTGGGTTCATGTGCACATAGTCAGAAGATGGCCAATCAGTATTAGTGAGCTCGACAAAATCAAACACATCTCTCCCATGATTTGACCCAACTTCATCGCAACTCGGATGAAAATCAGGCTTGCAGTCACCATTTGGTGAATTGGGATCAAGCAATGAGAACCCCTGTGGGCATTCGCAGTTTGGCCGATTGTTATCAAGACTGCAAACATTGTTTAGCCCGCATGCCTTGCTATCTCTAGTTTACATATGTTTTCTGGTACAAACCATATAACTTTCCAGCTTGTAGCCTCAGTGGGATTCTTGGGATAGTAATATTGAGTAAAAACCCCATCAGAATCAAGACTAGCTCGGTGATAGTAATCCCCAGACGGAAGTGAGTCTTTTGTAGTAAGATCAACTCTATTTCCGTTTCTTCTCAATATATACATGGTTCCTGTCGCATTAAAAACCAGTTGGAAACCAGAATTTGTTGAATTAGAGCTGTCACGTGTGTCACTAATATAGTAAGCATTAGCAGGAGAACCAGAAAACATATCGAGAGTATTAAGAACAAGATTCCCATCTTGAAGCAGACGTAACTGGAATCTTCCACCAGCGAAGTTTGTTTTGCTCATTTTGGAGTTGATTACTCCACCTCCAGCGATAACTTGAGTAGGCAATATGGTATCTGCTGGATGATCAAAACTTTCCCAAATGTTGCGAAAATTGCTACCAACGATCACGAAGTTACCAGTATCATTCATATAACCATAGGCAAGATCAGATAAGGATCCAGAGCTCCATACTTCTTTGCCTTGAGGATCACTAAGTACGAGCCCACGCCTATCAACCAGGTCAACTTTGGATCCCGTGGACACTGTTGGACCACCTTCTGGATACCAGATGATAGTTTTGTCAGGTATTTTGTCATACCATATGGATAACAAGAAGTTATCTTTGCCTTGAACTTGTTGGAAACCGAAGGCAAATTCCACCAGAAGATGAAAGCCATGGTTGGGCATCAGTGTAGCTGTGAGTGATGCACCAATAGATACAGAACCATTAGTCTGTTGTGCAGCTACAAAATGTAGCAAAATAGTTAGAAAGATAATGAGGCGCAATGGGACCAAGGCCATAGGAAAATGTTTGAATGATTTTACACCAATACTAACAAATGTGGGAGTTTTGGGCAATGAAGATGAGTGCTTTATGTCAATTTAAAGAAATTTGAAGTCCACCACTATGGAAAAAGTCTTTTGTGGAGACAAACAATTCCATACCCCAATGGATACGCTTCGGCGGTCTTGTTTTTGTCATAATTAGTTTTTGCAGAAAGCATTCAACGCAGAAATGTTCCACGCCCCATGAGACCAACTAGTCCAAAATGTTAAAATTGTTATTAGGCTTTTGAAAATCTTAGTTAGGTGATCTTAATTCATGGAAACAATGACTGAAGCATGGAAGTTTTTCCTCTTGCCGGTATTTAAACATCTATGTGTCTTTTTCTTCGACCCTTCCAGAGTTCCAGATGTCATAAATATTTTGTATTAACATTAAAAAGGCAACATATAAGGCCAGCCACTGAAGTAGATGTTTGTTTAACTTTTTTATAACTCTCTTATCCCAATCTAGCAAAATATGAAATTTATCGTTAATCTTAGAAAAATATCTTAACTATAGTTCTCAAATGTTTTGATATAAAGATATTGAGTTAAGATTCAGAATTATATTTGTCATTAATCTTTAATAATATAACACACATGAGGCATTGATACATTCAAGATGTGCTAATGAAGCTACATGAATCAAATAGTAATTATACAATCTTAATTTATTGGTAAGAACTAAGCAGTTTAAGCTTACGAAACAATACATAGAACTAGGCTTAAAACATGGTAGATATTGAAGATAATCAAGAGGCAATAGAGAAAGGAAAAGGACACGGAGGTTCAGTCACTTCAATTATTCCTTCAAGCATCTGAATAACCTTTTTCATGGTAGGCCTCAGCATAGGATTTTCTTGTACACACCAAAGGCCAACCATCATAAATGTTGTTAGTTTCCCCATATCATCTAAGGCCTCCAAATCATCCTCAACGAATGCATCCAGTTTGCCTACTTGATAACAATCCCATGCCATATCCGTTAAAACCACAACATTGTCCACATCATCATCAATGACCACACTCTTTCGGCATGAAATTATCTCTAAGAGCAAGACGCCAAAACTATAGACATCAACCTTTAATGTGACAGGGGTGTTTCTAAACCATTCAGGAGCAACATATCCTTTTGTTCCTCTAATTCCAGTATTCGTTTGACTTTGATTAATCATCAAAAGCTTTGCCAATCCAAAATCAGCAATCTTAGCATTGTAGAAATCATCAAGAAGTATATTTGAGGCTTTATGTCACAATGGATGATCTGGTTGCTACAATCTTCATGGAGATATGTGAGTCCCTTTGCAATGCCTACAGCAATATAACTCCTCTGTTTCCAACTAGGTCTCATGCCTCCAAAAAGAAAGAATGCCAAAGTGCCATGCTAATGTACTCGTAAATCAATAGCCGCTTCTCACCATCATCACAATAGCAAGTAGCTGCACCAAGTTCTTGTGATGAGTCTTTGCAATCGTGTTGACCTCAGCTTGGAATTCCTTGTGGCCATCTTGAACCAGAGTTTCCAGCTTCTTAACTGCCACGATCTTTGTACCTATTACACCTTTATATACTATCCCAAAAGCCCCTTTCCCCAGTTCAACCTTGAAACCATCAGTAGCGTTAACTAGTTCTTCATATGTAAAGCGAGGCAGATTAGTTTCAACAGTTGTACCACATTGATATGACTTTATGGCCTTCTTCTTGTGGATTTGGAAGAAACACGCATAAATCACACCAATCATTCCAACAATTCCTAATATGGATGTACCTAAAAGGATTGATCCGACGAATATCAAACTTCTTCCACTTTTATCATCTCCGGTTCCACTTTTATCGTCTCCTGTTTCAGTTTTATTTCCTCCTATTCCAGAAGGACCATCAATTTTATTAAATTTTACCAAGGCCTTCACATTATATGATGGATCTTTAAATCCATTGGCAAGTGGAAGCTGCTTCTTCCAACATTGGTTGTCCCTGTAAATTGCGACTTTACAGAGACAATCTTTCAAGCAGGAAGTTCTACAGGTTTGTTCGTCACATGGGTTCAGGCTTGCATAGTCGGATGCCATCCAATCAATATTTGTGAGCTCGATAAAATCTAACCCATCTCCCCCATGATTTGACTCGCCTTCATCACAGCTTGGAGTGAAATTAGGCTTGCAGTCACCATTTGGAATATTGGGATCAACCAATGAGAATCCCTGTGCGCATTCACACTTTGGTCGATTTTTATCAAGGATACAAACACCATTTAGCCCACAAGCTTTGCTATTTCTACTTGTACATATGTTTTCTGGAACAAACCATGCAATTTCCCAGCTTGTAGTCTCAGTAGCATTCTTAGGGTAGTAGTATTGAGCAAAAACCCCATCGGAATCAAGAGTAGCTCGGTGAAAGTAATCTCCAGTAGGAAGTGAGCCTTTTGTAGTAAGATCAACTCTTTTTCCATCTCTTGTCAATATGTACATGTATCCTGTAGCATCAAAAACCAGTTGGGAACCAGATTCATTGGATTGGAGTCATCACTTGTCCCAGTATCATAGTAAGCGTTATCAATAGAACCAGTAAACATATCTTGAGTTTTAAGAACAAGATTCCCGTCGTCAAGCATACGTAGCTGGTATTTTCCATTGCTGAAGTTCTTTTTGCTCATTTTGGAGTTAATCAGCAATCCACTTATAGGCATAACCTGAGTAGGCAACATGGTGTCTGCTGGATGATCGAAACTTTCCCATATATTTGAAGAATATCTACCCACAATCACGAAATTGCCAGTATCATTCATATAACCATATGCAAGATCTGCAATGGACCCTGAACTCCATACCACTTTGCCTTGAGGATCACGGAGTACGAGCCCACGCCCATCAATCAGGTCAACTTTGGATCCTGTAGCTACTGTTGGACCACCTTCTGGATACCAGATGATGGTTTTGTCTGGTATCCTGTCATACCATATGGACAACAAATAGCTATCTGTTCCTTGAAATTTTTGGAACCCAAAGGCAAATTCACCAGAAGATGAAAGCCATGGTTTGGCATCAGGTGCAGCAGTGAGTGATGCACCAACAGATACAGAACCATTATTCTGTTGTGCAGCTACTAAATGTAGCAAAATCGTTAGAGAGATTAGTAGACACAGTGGGACTAAGGCCATAGGAAATTGCTTGAATGGTTAACGATATTAGGAGTCTTTAAATAATAAAAATGAATGCTTTTAAGTCAACTGCATGACTTTTAAAGTCCACCCATATACAGGAAGTCTTTTGTGGTGACAAAGAAGTCCTTAAAGTACCGCATGACTACGCTTAATTATGTTGTCTTACTTCCTTGGAATTAACTTTGATTTGATGATATCCACCCAACTTTATTTGGGATCCACTCAAACAATCTCAAATCCTCGTATATGACAGGAAGCAACATTCACATTGTGGAATGGTCACGCTAGAGCCCACTTAGACCGAAATGTCATATCAATTTATCACGCATTTCACATATCGACCCAAAACAGACGTTTATATTTTACCTATGAAAATGTTCAAATAGACCATGGACCGAAACTATGATGGACTAAATTTTGTTGGACAAACAATCTGATGTGCAACACGTATTATCATAAAACAAATGAACCATAAAACAATTCGAATACTTGAAATATGATATGAATATTGATATTATGTGCTTTGGTTAGAACAGAAAGAATGGACACAAACTTGCAGTTTCGAACATAAAATGGATTGATTCAAAGTTAACAATCTTGGTAATTCTACAATGTACATTTAAGTCCTATATATACAAATACAACACGCATGTTCTTTTGACAGTTATTGAACAACCGTTGCCACCTTTTCCCCGGCAAATAACCGTATTTAACTGTCAGGGTAGTAAGGTCTAATTTTCAGTGTGTTACAGCCGTGAGTCGCGCCTCTTGTATTCAAGTCTGTGCTGCACTTTCTGATCCGAATGGTTCAATTCTTTGCAGCCGACTTGTTTGAGTATTAGTCTTACATAACTATCATACTAAGATCTTAATTATTTACAAATATTTACATGGGTCAAATACACATACAAACTGTTGGGAATCATGGTATCATATACGGAGCGGAAGCGGTATATATATTATTATTACAAAAACGGAAAATTTATACTTAAATAATATATATATATATATATATATTATTATTACAGGATCCTCTACCTATATATATATATATATATAATATAATGCGATTTTATATATATGTAATAATAATTGATTTAATTAATCCAATTAGCAAAATATTCCAATCAGGATCTCGGTTAAACGCGGATAAACAATAAAATAGAAACAACCATAGAGGGTTTTAGTAATCAACCTTTGACGACTACACCGGAATTGTAACACGCTGGTTACAACGAATCTCGCTAGTAAGAAGTTCACACCCGAGCACTGGCCTACCGAGAGCAACACACTTTGCAAGAGGGAGGCAGCCTATGGTGGTGGTTTTGCGGCGGATAATTAAAGGGGGCGGCCCTAAGGGGTGGCGGCCAAAACCCTTTTCTTGGGGAGGAAGGAGTTGTTTTGTTATAATAAACTTGTAATTAGGGTTTACACCCTAATCCCCCATTTATAGAACAAAACTCTTGGAATATTCTCATAATATGCCATATCCTTGGAATATTTCCCATAATATTCCATAACATTAATCTAATTAATATTAAGTCCCTCTAGTTCATAATATTATTATTTCATAAATAATAATCCACCTACAAGTGAACTTATCTGATTCGTGTACCAACGTGTAACTCCTTCGGATCGTACCGGGTCGGGTTACGTTGATATCGACTTTAACTACATCGGACATACTATATATCCAACAATCTCCCACTTGGACGATTTTAAATTAAATAAGTCAACGTGCGCAGAGTTGGACGCCTAGCTGCATCGCACTGCACCCAACACAGTATGACACTTTACAGTCATCAACCAGTTCTTTGATTCAAGTAGCTCTTTACTTAACCAAATACTATATAGCCCTGATAATTCTATCAATAAGTCCCTTCTGTATTGACATCCGTTGATCATAAGACATGGATCATTCATTCTTATATTGATCAACCATTCTCTATTCTCGTCTTAATTCAAAATGGTCTAACGAACTACATTTAGTCCGAGCATGGCCACGCGTTTCAAACCAGTTTGAGTTTACGAGGGCGCCAGAATGTCTAAGCTTCTAATCCTATAGAAGTACAGAATTCCTCAGCGTCATAAACAACTCCCACTTATCTTGGATTTCTCCAACGCTACCCGGATTACTACCCATGTTTCAGGACCAGTGTTAGATAACATCAAAGATAGTCCTTGATCAATGTTAGTTTAATATGTGCTTTAAGAAAAAGAACAGATTGAACATATCAATATCAAAACATCTGATGACACAGATCCATGGAGATCGTTTTGAAGCGAGTTACATCCAATATCATTCCCTAATGATATCTGTGGAATTATGATTCTCAAACCCTTGAGTATTCATCCATGAATACAACCATCTCAATTCACAATAGTCTTACATTCAAATTCATTCCCATGTAATTTGATCGACTACGGACATTTAGAATACTCTTATTCAAGGATTTAAACATACAAATAATGAACACAATTAATAAATATTTAAATTTCATTTAACCCATTAAATCAAATAAACATTCAATATAACTGTCATAGTTCAAAATAAAACACCAATACTAACTACATATCATGCCCACTGTCTAGCAACTCTAAGCCCTATCTTTCCAGCCATGATCCTCATGTTTAGCTTGAGGTAAAGGCTTAGTAAAGGGGTCAACCATATTTAGATCTGTATGAACTTTGCTTATCACGATGTCTCCACGCTCTACTATCTCTCTAATATAGTGGAATTTTCCTGAGTATATGCTTGTGGTTTTATGTAACCTGGTTCCTTTGCAAGAGCAATGCTCTCGATTGGTTTCTTTATGCTAGGCACAACATCGCGATCAGTAATGAACTTCTACATCCAGGCAACCTCCTTTGCAGCATCCGATGCAGCATTGTATTCTGATTCACAGGTGGATTGAGCAACCACACTTTGCTTAGAGCTCTTCCAAGTAACAGCCCCCACCATTCAGAATGAAAACATATCCCGTTTGTGCCCTTAAATCATCACATCAGTCTGGAAGCTTGCATGCAGTATAACACTTAACTGACAGCTCCTCATCCAATCCTCCATATATTAGGAACATGTCCTTAGTCCTTCTCAAGTACTTAAGAATGTTCTTCACTGCCCCCAGTGACTCTCTCCTGGATTCTGTTTGATATCTACTTGTCAGGCTAAGAGCATACGAGACATCAGGTCTAGTACATAACATGGCATACATGATAAACCAATAGCAGAAGCATATGGAACTCTTTCCATTTTCTTCTTTTCCTCTTCAGTGTTTGCACACTGTTTGCTATTAAGAATGGTTTCCATGTGCCATGGGCAAGAGCCCCCCTTTTGAGTCTTGCATTGAGAAGCGTCGATGACCTTATCAATATATGTAACTTTGATTTAACCCAATAACCCTTTGATCTATCTCTATAAATCTTTATTCCCAGAATATAAGCGGCTTCACCAAGATCTTTCATTGCGAAACATTTACCCAACCAGGTCTTAACATCTTTAAAGCATAGGGATATTGTTTCCAATGATCAGTATGTATCTACATACAGTATGAGAAAAGTGATATAGCTCCCACTAGAATTTCTTGTAAACACACGGTTCATCTTCGTTCTTGATAAAACCAAACTCTTTGATTTTCTGATCAAAACGGAGATTCCAGCTGCGAGATGCTTGCTTTAATCTGTAATGGATTTATTCAGCTTGCACACCTTATTAGATTCTTTGGATCACAAAACCTTCAGGTTGAACCATATAGACATCTTCCGGTAAAGTGTCCTTAAAGGAACGCAGTTTTGACATCCATTTGCCATATATCATAGTCATAATATGCAGCAATGGCAAGTAGAATTCTAATAGACTTAAGCACTGGCTACTGGCGAGAAAGTTTCCTCATAATCAATTCCTTGAGTCTGAGTAAAACCCTTTCGCTACAAGCCATGCTTTTGTGAGGTTTGCACATTCCCATCCATGTCATCTCTCTTGAAGATCCATTTGTTTCCTACAGTCCGCACTCGGTAGGAAGATCAACCAAATCCCAGACTTGGTTATCATACATGGATTGCAATCTCTGCATTCATGGCTTCTTGCCATTTCTTGGATTCCGAATCCAAGATTGCACTTTGTAAGTTAGCAGGCTCAGCTTCATCAATCATGAAGATATCGTCATACCTAACAGGTGCACGACAATCCCTAATACTCTCTTCGAACACTTGGTGTTTCTGTTGTTTCTTGAGTCCTCTCAGGCTCAACTTCAACAACTGGATCAGTACTTCTGGTTCTGTCTGAACAACTGGTTCAGTCACTTGTGGTTCTCGAATTCTTCAAGATCCACATGTTATCTCCAATCCCTCCGCCAGAAGCTCTTCCTCCAAGAAAGTGCCTCTAACGTTTAGTGAAAATCCTATTTTCAGTGGGATGGTAGAACAGGTAACCAATCTTCTTAGCGTATCCTCCGACGAAAACCACCATTTTTTCGCCTCTGGGATCTAGTTTATCCAAATCTAGAGTGACATAAGCATTACATCCCAGACTTTAAGATAGGATACATGAGGTTTCTTTCCATGCCATATCTCATAAGGCGTTTTATTAACAACCTTCTTTGTTGGAGCTATATTCACAAGTCTTGCGGCAGTTTCCAAAGCATAACTCCAAAGGATTTTGGAAGGTTTGTTTCGACACATCATTGATCGAATCATAGCTAATAGAGTTCGATTTCTTCTCTCACTCAGACACACCATTATGTTGTGGCGTTCCAGGTAGTGAGTTGTGAAAAACTATTCATAGTCCTTTAGATGGTCGATGAATTCCTGACTAAGATATTCACCACCTCGATCTGATTGAAGCATTTTAATAGTACTATTCAGCTGATTTTCTACTTCGTTTTGGTACTCCTTGAACTTTTCAAGAGTTTCATGTTTATGCTTCATAAGAAAAAACATAACCATATCTACTGAAATCATCAGTAAATGTAACAAAGTATCTTTCTCCATGTCTTGACATCGTTCTGAATGGACCACATATCACTGTATGTACAAGTCCTAACAGATCATTGAGCTCTTTTTCTCCAACATTTGAAAAAGGTGCGTTGTTAACTTTCCACTCAAGCATGATTCGCATTTTCCAAATGACTCTGAGCCCTTGGAAACTAAGATTCCTGCGTTTTTGAGTTGTTTAACACCATTCTCACATATGTGACCAAGTACTCACTGCACATATACGTATCATTAAAGTCCCCAATTTATTACGTTTAAATGGGTGATATTGCTTAAAAGTTATCGTTTTGATTTCTATCTCATAGATCCCATTGTTGGGTTTTGCATCAAAGTAAAATATACATCGTTAAAATAAGCAGAAATAAATTCACCATTAAAACGATAATTAAAAACCTTGTCCACGCAAAGCATAAAAGAAACAAAATTTCTAGTCACACTAGGAATATAATAAACATTGTTCAAAACAAGTTCTAAACCAGAAGGAAGTAAAAGAAATATTCTCCTATTGCCATCACAACTGCAACTCTTTGTCCATTGCCAACACATGGACCTCCAAGTCGCCCTGTTTCAGCTTTCTAACCTTTCTTAATCTCTGCAAAACATTACAAATGTGGAAACCACACCTGTGCAAACACCCATGTCTTGCTAGAAAAAGCAAAGATTTCAATAACATATATACATGAGGACTCTCCTCAGAAGCTTTGGCTTGCTTCAGTTCAGCTAAATACTTAGCACATTTCCTTTCCAGTGCCCAGTTTCATCCAATGAAAACATTTGGCATTCTTCGAGGTTTCTTGTTGGAAACAACTTTGCCCTTCCCTTCCCTTTGCCTTGATTGCCCTTCTTCTTCTTGTTAGGTTTCTTAACTTGACCCTCCCTGATCATTAGCACTGGTGCAGTTTTGCTAGGTATGTTACCTCAGCAGTTTTGAGCATCTGATGCAACTGCAAGTGTCTTCTCCATCCCATTCATATTGTAGTTCATGAGTGAACTGATCATATGACTTGGGCAATGAGTGAGGATAATATCCCCAGCTAGCTCATCACTCAAGGGAGATTCCAGA
>JAUTDX010001506.1:0-56267 GCA_030844895.1 Ambrosia x helenae
GCACATGGGAAAAAAAAATTCTAAAAAAAAAAATAAATTTTTTTTACCCCCTTTGATTCTCACAGTTCTTACAAAAAAACTATATGTATTTGATCTTTACTCTATATACTCTAACTCGTTCGTGAAATATAGATAACTATATTATCTTCTTCTAGATAAAACAATCTAATATGAAGTGATAAAATGTGGTGTAGAATATGTTCTTTTTTCATAATTTTTTTAAAGGATCAACACTCAATAACTCATAAAGCTGTTGAGTTGAACCTAAAAAAAAATAACCAAATGTTATCACCTGATATGTCATGATGATAATTGATTTGAGAGGTATGTGTGGTGTGTTGATTAATTATCAATTATCGATTATCAGCTAGAGATTTATCTGGTGTCTAAGAATCATATGCTACATCTAACCGGCTTAGTAACTTTTGTAATCAATGTTTCTACCAACACCAATCAAAATGCAAAAAAAAAATATATATTCTTATCAAACTGACTAAATCTGTGAATATAAATGTAGTTAAACTGGGTTTCTTATATATACTAATAAGTTCAAAAGCATATATACTATCATAAAAATATAATTAACATATTTGAAATTTAAAATAATAGTTAATAGTTATCTTTATTTAAATTATAATAAAATTAAAAAAAAGAATTTTTGGAGCGAAATCAAGGGATGCACTGCTACATCACTCAACTGATTCTTTAATCTATTTTCATTTAAATACAATATCTAAACTTTCTTTTAATTTACACGGTTTTAAATATTTTACAACCCCCACCACCAATAACACGGTCAAATAAAATTAATTGGTTAAAACAGTCAGTATATTGAATTGCATGCAACCGTCCCACCTAAAACAGTCAGTAATTTAATTTTAACATTAAAATCGTTCAAGAAATGTGTATATAAACACACCACACAAAAGAAACCGTGGGGTTAAAGCTCACATCACACACACACACGGTTAAAACCTACACCCACACTCTTCAAACACGAACATAACGCGCTGAGACGAGCAAGAAGAAATCTCCTTTTGGTGTGCTACCAAGATGCCCAAAACAATCATGCTCTACCAACGCCAACGCTCGAGGGGAGGGACTCGGGCTTGCACCCTGAGGGTTTTTGGAACCGTGTTTGGCCGATCGACTTCAACCAACAAGTCGGCATAAACGACCGCACCATCGAGAGCCTCCAGCGGAAATGGACCGATCTCAACAATAAGTGTGATCGGTGGACCACCCTCCATGACCACACCTTGAGGGAGAAACCGTGCATCGATCCGAAGTTGGCTATCGAGTTCACCATGTGGACTATGCGGCTCGATAGGCAACAATTTCGATCATATCGAGGCATGACAATTGTTGCCGCCAACTTTAAGCTTTTTTTTATTTATGTTTGATGTATAATTATTTTGTGTTTAAGATTAATGAATTAATGTTTTTGTGTTTTCTTTATGTTTTTTATTTAGTTATGTTTTAATTTATGTTTAATTTAATTTGAAACGGTACCATAAATAATATGATTTATATAAAAAATAATATATATTAAATCATTTAAAAAAAACAAGGTATTGAATCCGTGAGATATCTAACGGAAACGGTCCACGGAACCCCTACCAGCACTACCGGCGACGGTGTTACCATGCTGATAGTAGGGTACCCATGACTAAATTTGGTGGTGACCCTCCCCCTTTACAAGCCATTTACCTTATTTGGCTATTGGATGTGATGATGGTCTTAATTATTATCATCACCCTCTACGTCACTATCCGATCACTCTATCCTCCTTCACACATTCTCCAGTCTCCATCACCAAACTCAAGGGTATGGTGATAGTTCTCCTCATGACTGTGGTATCCAGCGAGCATGGGTAGTTCCCACTCCATCACCCCATATCGCTCATATTGATAATTCTTAAATCTGTCGAGCATTATGTACAAGTTTATCATGCAAAATGAAGAGATATGTACTCGTGCATGTGCACGGCCCCACACCTCCATACACCGTCAGCACACTGAGCTAACGTGGACTTCTAGAAGCGTGCACAACATACCTCGTACATGACAGCTACAATCCGATAACGAAAGGGATGTACAGCCAATCAGAGGCCGTTATTCCCTGCTCCATGATCACCTGCAGATACGAGGTACATGAAAGGACAGAAAGGATGGTCAGAGGACACGTGGACCAACCACAGAAGTACAGCGCAAATAGTGACAACGGTATGCAATCTCAGCCAGCTGTCATTCTCACCTCAGTCAATCACAGGACATCTCGAAGGCCTATAAATACCTCTTCTCCCCACGGAGAAAGGATTCATTCGACACTTGGCAGAGAAATCCTTAGAGAATTGTCTATAGTTGATAAAGATAGATTATAGTCGAAGTGCTGTAACAATCCGTGTCTGAGTCCTTTAATCGTCCAACAAGCATTAATAAGAAATATCTCTTTACTTATGCTCTTATTATAGATTGTTAGATCTTCACAAAACTTTCTACATTTTTTACTAAAAATTTTTATGCCTTAAACGAGTTTGCACAAAAAAATATTGCTATAAAAGTTCAGTGTCGTAAATACATGTTACTTGAGCATATATATTTAAGATATAGCAAATTGCATGATGATATTTTTATCATGTAGATAAACATTTTTAACTAAAGTTATTTACTGTTATTAGTAACTTAAAATTAATTATTAATGTTTCTTTACTAGAAAACATCATATTTAATTCTTCTATAGCAAACTTATTGAGTTGTGTAAAATTAAATAAGTTTCACCAAATCAAAATTGGTAAAATAGTAATAGTTTTATAGTTTAATATAAATAATATACATAATCAAAAATTATTTAAAGTATAGTAACTCAATTTCAACAAAAATGAATGAGACAAATCCTTTGATGTCAACATCGATGTTAGTTTTGAAAGATGCTACCGACATGTCCTCCACTATGCAACCCTCACTACTTTCATAAAGGAACTTTTTATATTCGAATTTACTAGAATAAACAAAAGGGACCCAAGGCATTATAGCCTAGTGGTAATCTTGGTGGTGGGATAAGACTTAGGGGCCATAAGGTCCTGGGTTCGAATCTCACAAAGGGGGTTTTTCTCATAATTATGAGTTTCCTCCTGAATTGGTGACTTGGTGGTGGAATATGATCGCGTGGCAACAATGGTGGCACGATGATACTCCCAGTGTTCGTGAGTGATTCCAATTTGTTGGCCGTTCAAAAAAAAAAAAAAAAGAATAAACAAAAGGGGTTTTAGATGAATGTTTTCAAGTGGTATCTTCAAAATATAAAGATAACCGGTTTAAATATGGCTCTGTCTATTTCAATTTCCCTCATTCTATTTGAACCCCCTTCAAAGTGCCTCGCTTTGGCTAAGCGAGGCGCTTGCTCCCATTTCGAGAAAGTCAGTACGAGGGGCAGAAAAAACTGATTTTTGAAAGCGAAGCGCCTCGCTTTGACCTAAGCGAGGCGCTTCGAATCATTTTTTATTTTGGAGTGGTTTTTGATGTTTTGAATTGTTTTTTATTTATTTTTTAATTTAATAATTTAAAAAGTAAAAAAAATTAAAAACAAAGTAATAACCCTAATCAAACGTCTATATATGCGTTTTCGATTTCCAAATGAATCAACGACTTAAACTTGACATCATCAACCACGTATAGTCAAAGATTTTAACACAAAAAAAAAGTAATAACCCTAATCAAACGTCTATATAGGCGTTTTCGATTTCTAAATGAATCAACGACTTAAACTTGACATCATCAACCACATATAGTCTTCCGGGAAAAGATTCAACGTTAATCTTCGTTAATTCTCTTTGTTGTACAATTTTTGTTAGTTAATGTTTACCTTCCAATTGATTTCAAGTATGTGAAGAACTTGATCTTCGAATGCGGTATGCGCGTTAAATTTCATTAAATGCGGCAATCAAGGATCCGCTTGGAGTCTAAAGCTTCACGTGTCATCTTGGTCGAACTCATGTTGCAACATTCGTCTTGTGTGTGTTAGGCAATGCTCAAACAACACATGCAAGTCCTCGTCTGATCCACAAAACAAAACCATAATCTGAAGTGTTTAATATAGCCATTTTTCCTTGTTTACCAGGAATGGGTTGAAGGTGTGTGTTGCAATATAATAAACAAAGATAATAGGAAGAAGATCAGAGCTCCAAAAGCAAGTGTGAAGATCAAGTGAAAGAAATACAAGAAGATGATCAAAGGTGCGCCCCGCACCGGCTTGAGATATGAGTTTGATTAGCTTAAATCTCTATGATCCATGGTATCCACTTTCAGGTTGTCTTGATTGTTGACGATATCTCTCTGATCCATGGTATCCACTTTCAGGTTGTCTTGATCGTTGACAGATATCTCTCCGATAACAGAAGAGTTATCTTCAATGATTCTAAAAACTTGAAAGAAATTACAAGAAGATGATCAAGGATGCTCCAACATAACTTGCACCGGCTTGAGATATGAGTTTGATTAGCTTAGATCTCTCTGATCCATGGTATCCACTTTTAGGTTGTATGATCGTTGACTGATATCTCTCCAATAACAGAAGAGTTATCTTCAATGATTCTAAGAAACTTGAAAGAAATTAGAAGAAGGTGATGAGATAGATGAAAAGTGCTCCAACATAACTTGCACCGTTTGAGAGATGAGTTTGATTAGCTTAAATCTCTCTGATCCATGGTATCCACTTTCAATGATTCTAAGAAACTTGAAAGAAGATGTACCTTGAAGACTAGATTCGGCAATCGACGAACATCACTCAAAATTTCAACTTCCCTTCAGGTGCTTAAGCCCACCAAAAATTTATGTTGAAATGTAGACCAACTTGAATTTATACTGGCACAAAAATAAAACACGCATAACAGAATGAGTATACTCGGAACTTTGAAGACTTGAGTGGATAAAATGTTATTTTACAAAGTTCTTAAACACAACGACAGTTAATTTTTTTAGAAAAGAAATAGTTATTTAAACATGTAGAGATGGTTTGGGTTAGATAAAAAATAACAATTTCAAAAGTTAGAGGGTTGTTAAATGAATAATAGTGTAGGAGTTATAACTACGACTTTAAAAGTTGAGGGGTTGTAGTGTCTCAAAGGCATTTATGCAAGGCTTCTTGGTCAAATAATTGAAAGTGTCTCAAGGCATTATCTTTATGGCGCTTTAAGCGATGCAAATATTGGACTTATAAAAAGTCCAGGTTCATAATGTTTGGGGTAATTATGTTGTTGATATTGATGTCGTTAATGCTACTAATCACTCTATGGAGTTGATGAGTTGCTGGAATTCGAACGTGTTTGGTAAATATGGGGTTGTTAAGCATAGGAAATTTTTGGATGACAAGAGGTTTTCTGGGTGGATTCTCGGTGGAGTTGAATTTTATTAATGTGAATGCGCCCTATGATCAAGTTGGGAAAAGAGTTTTGTGAATGTATTGTTGACAACTATGAGAGGGTTAACAAGTAATTTGTGCTTGGGTGATTTCAATGTTATTAGAGATAGATAGGAGAGGATTAATTCATAATTTCTTCAAGGGGCATCTCATGATTTTAACCACTTTATTAGAGAGGCATGTTTGGAGGAGTATCTGATAAGAGGCTTTCAATTACTTATATGTCGGAGAGAAGGAATAAGTTAAGTAAAATTGATAGGTGTGTGTAGAGACCAAATGGCCTTGTGCTCAACTTACGGCGTATCGAGAGATTGTTCTGATCATTGTCCGTTAGTCTTGAAGGTTGTGCAGTTAAAAACTAGGTGGTACCTTTTTCTATTTTTTTTATTCATGGGCAGATTGTAGGGGTTTGATGTGTTAGTAGAGAGTCTCATCAATACCTTTTAGTTTCAAGGGCACCATAGTAAAGACTCGTTGCTAAGTTACAATGGTTGAAGTGTGGTATTAAAAGATGGGTGGTCTCTTCTAAAGTGTGTGAAGAAAAATTATATAATGATTCGAATGCTAAGTTATGTGAGTTGGAATTGGTTGCGGAGAGTGTCACAACCCGACCAGGTGGGCCTGGTCGAAATACAGATTGGTACCAAACTTGCACAACGGAAGTAACAATTGTTCAATAATAATAATTTATACACTTTCTAGTTCTAAATTAATACAACTCAAATAATAATAATTAAACTAAACTACTGCGTGGACGAATCGTGGCACTCGTCGAAGCATTCCCGGATGTATACTTCACTAGATCTCTACCAATGCTTAGCTCTAATCCTCAGGTAGCATAATCTCTGTGTCATGTAGCTTTTCCAAAATGTCTACACGTTCCCTGAGCTCACATATATATACCTCGTTCCTCGATTCCAACCCAGAAGTGGTACCTGAACACATGCTTAAAAAATAGGTTTGGGTCAACAAATATGTTGGTGAGTCCGTGTGTGCGTTAAACTGGTTTCAAAATAAGTTTATCGTTCTAAAGTCGATTTATAAGATAAATGGTTTCCCGCAAAATAGTTTTTAATTCCCAAAATAGGTTTATAAATTGATATGGGTTATCACATGATTGCACTGGTGATGTACAAGCCACACCTCAAACCAGACACTGAATCCATCTGCTCTCATTATGGATTCCCATGGCAGAATACGTGTCACAAACCTCAGTGGAGGGCTCCCCGGGTTTCCGGGTCCACTGTGTGTGGGGGTTTCCCCAAGTAGTACTACCCACATATTAAGTGGCCCAATCTCCGTTGGGTTAATGAGTGTGAAGGTTCGGTGTTCGAGAGCACACCTTGTCACATCAAACTGGTTTATCATTCTGGTTTTTACACTGGAAGCATATGTTCACCCCAAAACAGTTTAAAACAGAAAAAGAGGGGAAGTACACGAACTCACCTGATAACATAGCACACGGATAGTTCATAAGAAACGGTCGCCTGTTATCCTGTACCGATATTCCTGATCGTTCCCTAAGTCGAAAATAGTATTAGTCTTGGTTCCATTAGTTAATGGTTACCCGTGGGGACGAACTTGAGCGTATGGTTCTATTTCTTATGTCCAAGTCGTCAAAGATTATTATATTTATGTAGATTATGGTTATGTCCGCACCTTATGTCCTTAGTCCACTACCAAGTGTCAAGGTACATTCTAATATATATATATATATATATATATCCTTTTATACTTAGTATGTAATGGTTATAACTATGTCCGAGTGTCAATATCTCATGTCTCGAGTCCTAAGTCCAAATCCCAACTGTCATAACTATGTCCAGGTTTATTAGTAACAATGTTTAAGGTCCTAAATATTCTATCTCGTATCTACTTCCTTCAATTTATATGTCCGTTCAAGTCTTAGGTGTTGTGATTCGACTTCTCCAATGTTCTAGGGTCTGTATTATGTTTTATGCGTTCGAGTTGTCCATTTAATCTCCTTGGCATACACTAGTTGTTAAGACATATGTCAATCCTTTATTATCCGAATTCATGCCCAAGCGTCACTATTAACAACTAGCTCTAAGTTGTGATAGGTAATATTCTAAACGTCCATCTTCCATGTATCAAGTTAAGGCATGCGTGTATCGTTTTCCATATCCTAGTGTCAAGTGTCCGAATATCCTAAGTTCTAATATCCGATCTCCAAAATCAAGCATGGTATCAACTAGTGTTCCATTGTCCAATCCAAATATCCGAATTAAAGTTTATACAAATACCCGATCTAACTCACAGTTCGGCTTTAATCCATACTAGCTCGTCAAGTCCCACACGTGAAGTTATATACATATATAAAGGCTATAATTAATAAATTATTGAGTTTGTGAGTTCGGTTATACCTTATGCTCGGACCTAGTTCTGTTAACTAGAGTGAGTTCAGTTGACCCGAAAGTTGACTTTGGTTGACCGGCTAGTTATGTTGACTCCAGTTGCCTTCTGTTGACCCGACCTCGTGACCCGTTTCTAAACCAACTCAATCGACCTAAGTCTCACCATACCATCTGTTAACAACCATCAACTAAAAATCAACCACTATCGTCACTGTTCACCTAGACCCCTGTACAGATCCATCAACACCATCTCATTCATCGGTTATCATCTCTGTTCCCTCTCCTCTGTATCTTCAATCGGTCATAACCAGTTACTTTACTAGCAAATCATAACCATCTCAAGCTATTATTAAGGAAGAAATGGGGTATTGAATCACCTTAGTTTTATGGGAACTCGGTTATAGGGGAGGTGCCGCCGCCGGAACCACCGTGACCTGTCGCCGTCTCCTTCCTCCTTCCCTTTTCTGATTCTCTCTCTCTCTCTCTCTCTCGGTCTATCTCCCCTCTCTCAACAATAATATTCACAGATCAGTGATGGGGTGAAGGTGAGGGTGTTGGTTGTAAAACTCAGTCGCCGGAGCACCGCCTTCAGCGGCGGCGGGAGCCTCCTGGCCCTCCTCTCTCTCATCAGTATATGTGGGTGTGGTTTGTTATAGTGTATGTGTGTGTGTCTAAGTTTATATAAAAGGGTAAGGGGGTGTGTGTGTAATAACACTAGAGAGCCATGGGGCACATGGTAAGGATGCCATGTGTCCCATGGTGACTAATCACCTTAATCGGGAACGGGTTCGTAACGTTTATTAGTTCCGTCTCATGACGCGTACTCTAATAATATTATTTACCTTCAAGGATTCGGTTTTTAGTTTCTCACCTAACCGGCTCGATTATTATTTAATTTGGTTAACTACTTCTTACAACATGATAATAAAATGCGAAAAATTTTGGGGGTTCACTCCGGGTTGTTACATTCTCCCCCCGTTATTAGAATTCCGTCCTCGGAATTAATTTTCGTGCTTTCTCTGGTTGTACATACGGTACATTCCATACTCGGGTTTGGTGTTCAAGTTTATGTGTTTGTGTGTATATAACCTTTTTCATAAATCAAATCGTAGTCATAGTGTTTCCATATTAAATCTCACACTATGTTCTATCGTTCCAGTCTCCACTTGTTATTCTTGACACACGGCAATTACTACCGATTCCACCTCCCGAATCTTAATGTCTATGCTCGTATCTCTAGGTAGTTAATATTCAATCAGTCCAAGTTATTAGGAGTACAAGACCTTATGTGTACAAGTGTGTCCCAAGAGTTATCATGTTCGGTTGGTTTAATCTAGTTTGCGTCTTAGTTTCCAAATCTCCAAAATTCCATGTTTAGGTATCATACCTCAAGCGTCCAAGCTTGTCTAGTCAGTGTTCTGGATGTACATTAATCGTCAAAAGGGTAAATATCGATCTTATAAGTTCTAAGTTTACTTCCACGCATTGCTACCTTCATCTAGTTCCAGTTTGTATACATAGGTACTAACGAATATATACATATATTTTCCATTATCAAGTTTTTGGTGTCAATGCAACAATTATGAGATACTAATGTTTCTCAAAATCAAGAGAAAAGTAAAAAACCTTACAGGGTTTAATACCAAATTCCAGGAATAGAGAGTAAAATCACTCATGATGCCTAGGATTTTGATTTGAAGCAACAGTTCAACTTATTGGCAAACTAAGGGTTGTCCTTGGTTAAATTCCTAGTCCCATTTTCAATGCACCGTAGGTGTTTATATAGGGTGTATCGCAGCCAACCCACCACACCTCTGATAACCTCGAAAATGTACTAGAAATTTTTAGAGATTACGGTTTGTTTTTGGTTTGGTTCCCAGCCTTGTTTTCGACACATCATTGGTGTTTATATATAGGGTGTACCGCAGCCAACCCACCACACCAATGATGTCTCGTAGACGTACTGGAAATCTCTCCAAAAACTTGATAGAAATATTCTTAAGAAATCCTATATGATCCTGGAGTTACTAGTCCTTAATAACCTTATTTTTGAGAGTGAGTCAAACACTAAAATATGGTGTTGTGATCTTAAAACATGTCACTCTTATGCGTCTTATGTCTAATATCTTAGTTAGCTCTTATCTATACTGTCTGATCAATGGTTGAATTCTTAAGTCTTTAAAATTTCTGTGGTACATGGTGTAGGATATGACGACAGGTTGTCGAAAATACCAAAAGATTAGACGCCTAAACACAATATATTATTCTGAATCAAATAAAGGGGTACACATTCCTTTGGTATTTTAAATCTTAACTTCTAATATGGTCGAGTTTCCATCTATAAAATGTCTTCCTTACTAAAGTTCGACTGCATCTTCTTATTCCTGTCTAGTATTCTTCAAAACACTTATCGTGATCATATACGCTCCCCCCGTTAGGGCCTAACTATATAACTTTTGATAATTCGTTTCTGTATTAATATGTTACTGAACCAATCCAAAGGTTTTGACACTAAAGTAAATAAGATGATCAACTAAGATGGAACTTAAGCAATCAAAAGTCTATCTGGAAACCTTCAACAATTCGATAATCCAAGGTATTTGACACTAATCTAAAGACATCACGGATCATTACGGTGACGAAATATATGATAATTCTTATAATACCTCTTGCAACGTTCAATTCAGGTTTCTTTAGGTTAAGAAGGATTGGGCATTCATTGGTAGTTAATGATTCCTTGTTTCTGAGTAGTTGACTTTTCGCGAATATTCTGAAAATAACTCTAGATCCTGTTACGCAATCACAAATTCAAAACACTATATTCAACTTAGATACAAATCTATTAATTGAAGGTCACTCCGGCAGATTTTAGTCTTAGTCGTTCGGTGGGCGCAAACATATCATTCTACAATCATAACTCATGAACTATATAAATGAGAACAACACTATATACGGTAGGCGGTAAACATTGGTTAAAATTTAAAACTTATCTGATTGAGAGCATCTATTCACTTGGTTGATCAAGGTTCTCCTTGGTTCTTTTTGAATTTCTCTTTTGATTAACACTAAGTTCTGGTTAGATACCTGGTTCTCATGGAAAAATTATTCACGAATAATAACATTTATATAGATTCATGATACGATTATATAAATTAGGAGTCAAATTTCACAATGGTCAGGGAGATATTTTATATATATTCTACCAAGACACACCAAAACGTAATATAAATAATGGTTTCCAACCCTAACATGGTTACCCAGACCTGTCATAGGTTTGTTACGATTCTAAAGTAATTCGTTTTATCACACGAGTTCATGGTCAACACTTAAAATTTTCGCGACTCCCTGAATTTCTTAGAACTTTCTCGTGCCTGTAAATTCACGATTACGTGATATCAAGTGTAATCGTCAATTTACCTCACAAAATTATTCTAGTAATCTCCGTCGTAGTCATAAATTTTAGGTGTCAAACACTGCTCGTATACTGGTTACACTGGTTCTTTACTGGATTTAAGCATTCTGGTGTGTTCAGGTACTCAAGTTTCAACTTATTTTGCGACTACTTTGTCCGGTCTTATGTATGTCCAATGTATCTCCTAACTATAAAATCCTCAAATCTTAAACTGCGATCTTTCAGTTGTAGTCTAGGAATTTTCCATAAGGGAAATCCTAGTGTGCTACAACCGCTGCTCTGATACCAACTGTCACAACCCGACCCAGGTGGGCCTGGTCGAAATACAGATTGGTACCAAACTTGCACAACGGAAGTAACAATTGTTCAATAATAATAATTTATACACTTTCTAGTTCTAAATTAATACAACTCAAATAATAATAATTAAACTAAACTACTGCGTGGACGAATCGTGGCACTCGTCGAAGCATTCCCGGATGTATACTTCACTAGATCTCTACCAATGCTTAGCTCTAATCCTCAGGTAGCATAATCTCTGTGTCATGTAGCTTTTCCAAAATGTCTACACGTTCCCTGAGCTCACATATATATACCTCGTTCCTCGATTCCAACCCAGAAGTGGTACCTGAACACATGCTTAAAAAATAGGTTTGGGTCAACAAATATGTTGGTGAGTCCGTGTGTGCGTTAAACTGGTTTCAAAATAAGTTTATCGTTCTAAAGTCGATTTATAAGATAAATGGTTTCCCGCAAAATAGTTTTTAATTCCCAAAATAGGTTTATAAATTGATATGGTTTATCACATGATTGCACTGGTGATGTACAAGCCACACCTCAAACCAGACACTGAATCCATCTGCTCTCATTATGGATTCCCATGGCAGAATACATGTCACAAACCTCAGTGGAGGGCTCCCCGGGTTTCCGGGTCCACTGTGTGTGGGGGTTTCCCCAAGTAGTACTACCCACATATTAAGTGGCCCAATCTCCCGTTGGGTTAATGAGTGTGAAGGTTCGGTGTTCGAGAGCACACCTTGTCACATCAAACGGGTTTATCATTCTGGTTTTTACACTGGAAGCATATGTTCACCCCAAAACAGTTTAAAACAGAAAAAGAGGGGAAGTACACGAACTCACCTGATAACATAGCACACGGATAGTTCATAAGAAACGGGTCGCCTGTTATCCTGTACCGATATTCCTGATCGTTCCCTAAGTCGAAAATAGTATTAGTCTTGGTTCCATTAGTTAATGGTTACCCGTGGGGACGAGCTTGAGCGTATGGTTCTATTTCTTATGTCCAAGTCGTCAAAGATGTTATTATATTTATGTAGATTATGGTTATGTCCGCACCTTATGTCCTTAGTCCACTACCAAGTGTCAAGGTACATTCTAATATATATATATATATATATATATATATATATATATCCTTTTTATACTTAGTATGTAATGGTTATAACTATGTCCGAGGTGTCAATATCTCATGTCTCGAGTCCTAAGTCCAAATCCCAACTGTCATAACTATGTCCAGGTTATTAGTAACAATGTTTAAGGTCCTAAATATTCTATCTCGTATCTACTTCCTTCAATTTATATGTCCGTTCAAGTCTTAGGTGTTGTGATTCGACTTCTCCAATGTTCTAGGGTCTGTATTATGTTTTATGCGTTCGAGTTGTCCATTTAATCTCCTTGGCATACACTAGTTGTTAAGACATATGTCAATCCTTTATTATCCGAATTCATGCCCAAGCGTCACTATTAACAACTAGCTCTAAGTTGTGATAGGTAATATTCTAAACGTCCATCTTCCATGTATCAAGTTAAGGCATGCGTGTATCGTTTTCCATATCCTAGTGTCAAGTGTCCGAATATCCTAAGTCCTAATATCCGATCTCCAAAATCAAGCATGGTATCAACTAGTGTTCCATTGTCCAATCCAAATATCCGAATTAAAGTTATATACATATATAAAGGCTATAATTAATAAATTATTGAGTTTGTGAGTTCGGTTATACCTTATGCTCGGACCTAGTTCTGTTAACTAGAGTGAGTTCAGTTGACCCGAAAGTTGACTTTGGTTGACCGGCTAGTTATGTTGACTCCAGTTGCCTTCTGTTGACCCGACCTCGTGACCCGTTTCTAAACCAACTCAATCGACCTAAGTCTCACCATACCATCTGTTAACAACCATCAACTAAAATCAACCACTATCGTCACTGTTCACCTAGACCCCTGTACAGATCCATCAACACCATCTCATTCATCGGTTATCATCTCTGTTCCCTCTCCTCTGTATCTTCAATCGGTCATAACCAGTTACTTTACTAGCAAATCATAACCATCTCAAGCTATTATTAAGGAAGAAATGGGGTATTGAATCACCTTAGTTTTATGGGAACTCGGTTATAGGGGAGGTGCCGCCGCCGGAACCACCGTGACCTGCCGCCGTCTCCTTCCTCCTTCCCTTTTCTGATTCTCTCTCTCTCTCTCTCTCGGTCTATCTCCCCTCTCTCAACAATAATATTCACAGATCAGTGATGGGGTGAAGGTGAGGGTGTTGGTTGTAAAACTCAGTCGCCGGAGCACCGCCTTCAGCGGCGGCGGGAGCCTCCTGGCCCCTCCTCTCTCTCATCAGTATATGTGGGTGTGGTTTGTTATAGTGTATGTGTGTGTGTGTCTAAGTTTATATAAAAGGGTAAGGGGGTGTGTGTGTAATAACACTAGAGAGCCATGGGGCACATGGTAAGGATGCCATGTGTCCCATGGTGACTAATCACCTTAATCGGGAGCGGGTTCGTAACGTTTATTAGTTCCGTTTCATGACGCGTACTCTAATAATATTATTTACCTTCAAGGATTCGGTTTTTAGTTTCTCACCTAACCGGCTCGATTATTATTTAATTTGGTTAACTACTTCTTACAACATGATAATAAAATGCGAAAAATTTTGGGGGTTCACTCCGGGTTGTTACAGAGAGTCGGGATTTGTCAATTGTAGTTGAGGGTGAAGCTCAAGAAAGATATTACAGGTTAATGATTCTTTGAAAGCTAAAGATTTAAAACAGAAGTTGATTGAGGGTTTGAATGGCGGTTGAAGGGGATGAAAACTCTTCGTTTTTTTCATGTTGTTGTAAATTATAAATTTCCAAAAACTCGGATTAATAGAAGAAATATTAATGGTGTTCAAGTCTTGGAGGAAGATGACATAAAAGAGTGGGCCTTCAAGTTTTTTTAAAGAAAAGTTCATGGAACCGTTAGAGAGTAGCCTGGTTGATGTGGATTGAGGCAATTGACACGTTTAAGTGCGGTTATGCTTTCTTCATCTTTCATGCGTGAGGTAATTAAGCAGGCTATTTGGGAATGTGATGGGGATAAGGCTCCAGGCCTTGGCGGGTTTCATTTTTTCTTTTTGAAGCGATATTGGAGATTCTTGGAGGATGATTTTGTGTGAATGTTTGACTAGTTTTTATAAAGATGGGGTATTATGTAGAGGGTGTTCTTCCTCGTTTTTAGCTCCGATTCCGAAAAGAAATGATTAAGACTTTTAAAGATTCTTGGCCGATTAATCGTGTCGGTTGTATCAACAAAGCCCTTCCAAAAGTTTTGGCGAATCGCTTAAAGGTGATTATTGGTGGCCTGATTTCAGAGGACTCAACAGCGTTCTTAAGAGAACGTAGTATTACGGATGGACCGATGGTTCTTACTAAGGTGCTAGCTTGGCTTCAGAAGACTAATAGACAAGTATGTTCTCTAAGGTATACATCGAAAAAGCATTTGACTCTTTAAATTGGGCTTCCTTGAAGATGTTATGAAGTTTCTGGCGAGATTGTTAAAGTGGATTCTTGGTATTTTGACTCAGCTCATGCTCCGGTTTTGGTGAATGGGTGTCCTAGCAGAGAGTTTCGGTGCTTTAGAAGGTTATGTCAAGGTGACCCTATATCGCCGTTTTTATTTATTATTGCTATGAATTCTCTCTCGTCTATAATGAGGAAGGCAAATGAGGTGGGTTTGTACCATGGTATTACAATGCCACACAAGGGATCTGTTCTTGACACATTTCTTATATGCGGATGACGTGGTCTTTCTTGGAGAGTGAAACGCCACAAATGTAAAAAAAATTGCCTAGAATTTTAAGGTGTTTTTACTTGGCGTCGGTCTTAAAGTCAATTTTTCAAAGAGCTCATTATACGTGTGGGGGTCGGAGATGATGAGTTGGAAGACATGGCAAAGGTGTTAAATTGTTCGGTTGGGGTCTTTTCCCTTTACTTATGTGGGTCTCAAAGTATGAGCTAAAATTAATGTTTCAAGGAATTGGAAGCCAGTTTTGGACACGGTTGATGCTTGTTTATCAATGGCAAGGCGGAGTTATTATTTGTCAGGTCGTGTGACCTTGTTAAAATCAGTTTTGAATGCTTTATCGGTGTACTACTTTTCTTTGTAGAGAGCCCCATTGAAAGCTATTAATGATATAGAAGCTTGAAGATAAGTTTTTTTTTTTTTTTGGATTTTCTATGAAGGCATCTAAGATGAGTTGGATCCAGTGTATAGCGCCTATTAAGGATGGTGGTCTTGGATTAGGTTAGCTCAAAGCTACCAATATTGGGTTGTTTGTTAAGTGGTGGCGGCATTTTAAAATTCACAAGAATGGGTTTGGGAGAAAAAAAGGTACGGGTGATTCACCATTTGAATGGGTTCACTTCACTTATTTTGGTTGAGAAAACGTCTACTAGTCCTTGGAAAAATAATGCAAAAATTGACGAGGGTTTATCTATAGTAAAATGCTCAATGCTTTCATTTATTAAGGGGGTGGTGGGTCGAGGGAATGAGATCAGATTTTGGGTGGATATGTGGTGCGATGGACAACCGCTATGTTTATGATTCTCGACTCTTTTTAAAAGAGACATTGATAAGAACTGTGTTGTAGATGATCGATTTAGTGTTAAGAAAGGAAGAATAATGTGGTTTTAGTGCTGGAAACAAGAGTTATCTACACGTGAACAGGAAGACATGCAAATAATGGAGCTAATCTTGAACGAGGTCTCATTTTCCAATAACTTAGACAAATGGTTATGGAATGACACTTTGGAACCAGACATTACAAAGTCGATTAAGGAAGCGTTTTACTCGTCCCAGTGGTTAGAAAAGGTGTATGTGTTCCTTTGGAATAATTGGATTCCAAAGAAGGTCGTTATTTTTGGTTGGAGATTGGAAAAAGGAAGATTGCCGACCAAGGATGCTTTGAATGTTCGAGGGATCCAATTGCAATCGCTGTCGTGCCTAATGTGTGATCAGGAAACATAGACGGTGGAACATTTTTCTTATCATGTCACTTAGCAAACTACATCTTGATGGGCTTAAGTAAATGGTGTCGAGTTCTGAATATATATGCCTTTAGTTTACGAGATATGGTCGAATTGCATAAGTATCTACCGCTATGAATATGAAGAAGAATATGGTAAAAGTGGTGATTTTGATTGCGTGTTAGGTAATTTGGAGAACTCGAAATGATAAGGTTTTCAATGGAACTCAAGTTAAGGTGGATAATTTGGTGGAGGAAATAAAGACTTTTGGATTCTTATGGTTATAAATATGTCAAAACGATTCGGAATAACGTGGGACAAGTGGTGCTGGTTCGAAATCGAGTAGGAAATGGGGCGTTTTCTTTTTGGGTGGATATTGTTGTTTTAGTACTTATTTGCTGCTTGTATGTTTATAGCATCTTGCTAGTGGTTTATCTAATGATATAATTTGCCTTTTCTAACAAAACAATCATCGACTATAGGGACTATTAAGTAACAACCAAGCAAATCATAGGAAACAAGAGTGTAATTTCAAAAAGTTTGGTAATAAAAGTAAAATTTGGTGAAATCAAATGGAATATCCAAACACTCTGATCGTTTTTTAGTAATAAATAAATAGTTATGAAAAATAAAAAAATGTTTTATTTAATGATACAAATAGAAAATCGGGAAAGAAGATCTAAGGAACAAATGATCAAATCTAACATGATTATGTTTTGACCAGGCCCTTTTTATTGATCAAATTGTTTTGTCATCAATTTTTTCCACGTTTTAAATAAGTTATTTTAAATAATATAATTATATCCATGACAAGACTAATTTATACGTTAAAAAAAATAAAGATGTATGATTAACATATCTAAACATTTAGTTTTGATTAACAAGTTTAATATATAAATTTATATCACGAAGCTATTTATAGTTGAGACCAAATATATACTATTTCTACATCCAAGTTTACATATTATTTGTGGTGTTGATATGAACTATCAATGCATATGCTTTTTCAAAATAAAAATATTTAATTAACGTAACATCATGTTTCTTGGAAAATAGCAATTAAATTATATATATTAATCGGTAAATATATCATTTACCACACAGGGGGAAAGTTTATTTGAGAACACCTATATTTCGTGCGAACTGCGAGAACGCCATCTAAAACCATTCAAATCAAAATTTTCCTTTTACACTTATCTTTATTAGTAAAATACAATCCCAAAAACACAATTTACACGTAAAAATTTAAAACCATACGGAAATAAATTGTTTTTACACATGTGTAAATTTACTGTTTGTATATGTGTAAACTGTTTCATTTACACATGTGTAAAAAGTTAATTTGAAAGTGTTTTTGCAAGAAAAGATGAATTATTTGGAAAGAAAATTCGTTTTTTAATGTTGTATTTTGATTATAATTAGGTTTGTATTGAAAAAAATATGATTTTGATTGATTTTCTCATTTGTTTTCACGGTTCTCGCGATATTTAGCGTTCTCAAGATAACCCTCCCCTACCACAAAGTTACCCATAGATAAGTCGATGTACATATTCAGTTTAGGAGGTTTACAATTGCCATGAAAAAGTATGGATGCAAACAAAGCAATTGTTTTATAAAAAAAATAGATAAATGATGAAGGCAATTCGTCAACTCCGGAGAAATCTTTTTACTGAATTCGAAATGAAAGATCTTAGAGTTTGAAATATTTTCTTGGGATTGAGGTTCTTCGATCAAAGAAAGGAATAATATTTCTCAAAGAAAATATATCCTTGATTTATTGGCTAAAACATGTTTAATAGATTGCAAGCCGGATGATACTCCAATGGTCGTGAATCATAATCTTAAATTAAATAGTGAAGCTGAACTTGTGGACAAGCGGAGATACCAAAGAGTGGTAGGGAAGTTAATCTACTTAACTCACACTAGGCCCGATATTGCATATGTTGTTGGGTTAGTAATTAAGTTTATGCATTCACCCCTAACTGATCATATGGAGGCAGTCATGACGATTCTTCGTTAACTTAAGGGAACTCCTGAAAGAGGAATCATTTAAAAAAACGTGCATCTAAATATCAAGGCCTTTACTTATGCTTATTGGGCTTGTAATCCAAATGACAGAAGATCTACTACGGAGTATTTTGCCTTAGTTGGAGTATTTTGACTTGGAGAAGTATAAAACAGAAGGTTGTTTCACTTTCAAGTGTTGAATCCGAGTTTAGAAGGATTGTCAAAGAGATCGTTGCAGTTTGTGTGGTTAAAGAAACTAATGAATGAGAGTTGGTTTCCACATAATCATCCAATACATTTAATGTGTGATAACAAGGCACTCATAAAGAGTATAGAGAATCATGTGCAACACGATAACGATAGAACCAAGCATGTAGAAGTGAATCGACATTTTATAAAGGAAAGGATTAAGGATAAAATTATTGAACTTCCTTTTGGAAGGTCTGGAAATCATTTGGCAAATATCCTCCCAAAGGAAGTAACAGGAAAGTGTTTTGAATCCGTTTTGTGTAGGTTGAGCATTGGAGATCGTACTGCTCAACTTGAGGGGGAATGTAAAAAATAACGGATGATAATTGCAAGATCAAATCAAATCAAGAGGCTTATAAGAAGATACTCATTCCATATTTAGAGGGTGTTTGGGATTGATTATTCAAAACAGATTATGCGTTTTGGAAAAGCAGAGGTAAAGTTGCTTATAGATTATTGCGTTTTCAAAACGCAATCCAAACACTAAAAACGGATTATCCGCGTTTTCAAAACGCAATAATCTAAAAATCAGATTTAAAACCCAATCCCAAACACCATCTTAGTAGGATGTAAATCTTTTAATTTGTTGTGTAAATAGTTTCTCTTTTTATTTTGTATTCTCCCTTATTAAACTGTTAAACGAGGTCTTATTATCAATTGAAATTGTAGCAATAAAATATTTTTTCCTACAAATTAAACAATGCAGCTCACTTGTATGACAGATCATATCCGGTTTGAAAAACACCGATAAGAGAAACTTCATCCGTTAATTCTAAAGAATTCTAAAGTTAGAGCCTCTAAAAACTAAAAAAAAAAACACTTAACTAAAAGATAGAAAAAATTACACAAATTGTCCTATAGTTCTTAGCGAAATTACACTTTCTGCCTTTATGTTAATTTTTCACCACTTTTGTCATTTCTTTTCTAAATTTGCTACACCCTTTGTTTTTCAAGCTAACATCCGTTAAAAAAACCTGATTAACTTTGAAACTAATTTACACTTTTAGCCCTGATCAATTAATGACATGAAATTAGAGAGATAAGTTATTATTTTATAAGGGCTAAAAGTGTAAATTAGTTTCAAAGTTAACCAAGTTTTTTAAGGAAAGTTAGCCCAAAGGACAGGGGGATATAGCAAATTTAGAAAAGAAATGACAGAAGAAATGAAAAATCGACATAAAGGACAGAGAGTGCAATTTTAGTAATAACTAAAGGTGTAATTTTCTCTAATACATATGATACATGAGATGCATTTATAATCATCTCAAAATATAATAAATTACATTTTGTCAACAACTTATGCTAAATTTTAAACTATAGGTTTGTCAACAAACTATGCTGAATTTTAAAATCATCAACTTGCATAAAAACAAGAAAGATAACAATAATAATATAATATTATTATTTTTACATTACAATTTTGTTTTTTGTTTTAGTGGGAGAGTAGATATAAGATATAATCAGTCTAGTCACTAGTGAGAGGTTTATGTTTATGGTGTGGGGTGGGTGTCTCAGCCCTACTATACACATCCGATCTCCGTCCAACAATTCAAGACCACCACCATAATATCCACGTGTCACTCCAACATTTGCCTATCAATCTGACTAGTACCTTCTTTCTTTACTCTCTCTCTCTCTCTCTCTCACACACTTCACACTCAGTGTGTGTGTACATGCCTTACTACCAACTCCTGCCTTTTTCTCCCTTCTGACATATTTTGTGAGAAAAGAATATCTTCACCCAAACGCCATCTTCTCTTCACAGATTGAAAACCCAACCCAAACCCAATCCCTCTTTTTAATTTCTAGAGAGAGAAAGTTCTAAAGATTGAATTTTTTAGCCAAACCCATATCCCAATTTCACTTCTTGAAATTAATAATATTAGGGTTTATCTTTTCTTCATCTTTATCATCATCATCATCATCATCTTCCTTGTTGCTTGTATGTGTTCTCTTTTTGTAATCTTTAATCTTTTGTGTTCTTATTCTCTCTCTCTCTAACAATCTTTTTTAACTTATTATTATTTTTATTTTTGCAGGTTTTTGGGTTGAATTTTCATCTGGGTGTTTGATTTTTGAGGTGTTTGTTGAATCTTTTTATCTGGGTATTGGTTATTTACTGTTTCTTTGATTTTGGTTGAAAAAAGTTTTGATCTTTTCAATCTTGTCACTGTTTTATTGCTGTCTGTGATATTTTAAGTGATAAAGGTTGAATCTTTGTGGGGATGATGTGTATAATATTTGAGTTTGTTGAATTGGGTATGTGAGGGTGAGGATGAGGAACACAGGATTAATCTGAAACTGCAGTATGAGTAACAGTAATAATAGTGAGAAGAATAACATCAACAGGGCAACAGAAGAAGGTGCTTTTGATGATAATACTAATAATAGTAGTGGGAATAATAATAATAACAATATTAATCATAATAGTAACAATAGCAATCATAAGTCCGGGACTGTTAAATCGGGGTCGGGTTGCTCCAAATCCGTTTGTTCAAATGGGTCGATCACAAATTCGGACTGCACGATCGATGAACGGGTGCTTGTTGATCCTAAACTGTTGTTTATTGGAGCAAAAATTGGAGAAGGGGCACATGGGAAGGTTTATGAAGGAAAGTGAGTCATACTTCTTTCTTCTTATCTATGAGATTAGCATTTTAATTTTATGTGATTAATGTTATAAGCTAATCTATGCTGAAATATTGGACAAAAAGGGCCAAATGTTGTGATAATTGGCTATTATTCATTTATTTGTTCATTTTTATGAAGTGCAACTGTGCAACAATATTTTGGTTTGAGTTTCACAGGAACAATGGTCCATTGTCAATAAAAAGTAAAAAAAAAAAACAATAGCTTGAAATGTTAATTACTTGTTAAATTTATTATGAATTTAAAGCTTTTCTTGCTTTTTTTGAAGCTGACTTATAACTTGAAGGAAACAATCACTAAAAAGAACTCTTGGTGTAAGTTAGCATGTGTTTGCCCTGTTTTTAATCAACACTATAAAGTCATATTCCTAACATGTACAAGCTTCCTTTTCTTTCCGTTTTTTTAATCAATTCCTTTAACCATTTTATTGGCTTTTCATTGCAGCATCTTTGTAAAATGTCAAAAGAATTAATAAAGTTTGCAAGAATGAACGATTTTGAGTAAATTATGGCATTATAGATGCAAACCCATGTTACCCATCTTCTTGGTTCCTTTTGTTCAAAACAGCTCATTCATGCAAAGTGTATTCTTTTTATAGTAAATTTATCTATAATGAATGCTTAAAAGCCCACAATTTATTATTGTTGATTGTTAAAATTGGTGTATAATAATGTGTTTTTGTAGGTATGGTGATCGGATTGTGGCAATAAAGGTCCTCAACCGTGGGAGTAAGGCGGAAGAACGGGTTGCACTTGAAAGCCGCTTTGCTCGTGAAGTTACTATGATGTCAAGAGTGAAACATGAAAACTTAGTGAAGGTATATTTGCATATTCACTTTTAACTTTAAAAAAATGTGTGCTTTACTTGATGATTATATATATATTTTTTTTTATAATATTGCTACAGTTTATTGGAGCTTGTAAAGATCCTCTGATGGTGATTGTATCTGAATTGTTACCGGGGATGTCACTCAGAAAATACTTGGGCAGCATTCGTCCAAATCAGTTGGACCTTCGTTTAGCTTTAAATTTTGCTCTTGATATTGCACGAGCTATGGATTGTTTGCATGCCAATGGGATTATACATAGAGATTTAAAGCCTGGTATTTATTTATCTTTTTATCGCATTATGACGCCCTGTTTTTTTTTTTTTTTTTTTACTTCTGATTTATTAAAGGGGTGTTTGGATGTGCATTTTAAAAGCTATCTGTGATCTTGAATGATCATAATAAGTTCTTTGGTTGGATTGGGTTTTTGCTGCTTGAAGTTTTAGTAAGTAGTAATCACTTTTGTGGAGCTGAGGTAAAGCCACCTATTCACTGATCGATTCAGGTTATATATTTATTTCTAATGGGTCAAACAGGCAAAATAAAAACCAAAACAGTTTTTAAAATAAAACTAATCAAATGGGTCCAGTTGTCCAAAGTCTATTTTTCGTGCATAAAACCTCCTTAGGGAGTTTATTAAAAGATTCATAATATTTCTAATATAACATAATTTTGTAATCATATTTTACACGCTAGTTATTTATAAGCATACGATTATTGAATATAAATGGCCATATTTTATTGCGTGTTTTTGTCGATTATTAACAAAAAAAATGTTGATGCAGACAACTTGCTACTTACTGCAAATCAGAAGTCTGTAAAGCTTGCTGATTTCGGTCTTGCAAGGGAAGAAACTGTTACTGAAATGATGACAGCGGAGACTGGCACTTATCGTTGGATGGCACCCGAGGTATGTGGTTTATAAGTAATTCATCTTCTTCTCGTTAATTCAATTGTTTAGGTATTTATGAGTTTTTCCTAGCTAAAATTACTTGTTTAGGTATGTGTGCTTTTATTATCTAATATCTATAGGCTGCTGATCTTCCACTCAAATAATTTCCCGAATTAGTGGTTTTTAGGCCAATGGCATGTTATTGTTAGGGTGTTTAGATGTGTGTTTTGCAAGTAATCATGCAATATTGGATAAGAAACAATCAAATATAAGAAAATATGAATGTAGCCATTTCCCTAGGTGCGTTAAACCTCTATTGTCACGTCATAGAAAAATCACACGCCGCTAGCCATGTGGTTTACATGTTTCATGTTTGATGTTATACCTCTACTTTTGCTCGTGTATCTGACTTTGTTCTTATAGAATGGATAATACACGAAGATGTTATGTGCTCGATACACGATGAAAATGGATAATACATGGAAAAAATGGGATAATATGCGAGTCCATTTTATGTATTTAGTTATTTATTTTGAGTTTTGTTGTTAACCAACTAGTAACTACTATCAAAGGTATGTTTTTAAGCATGCGTTGATGGGAATAAGTCTTATATACGAGCAAAAGTAGACACGAGGCTGTGGAGTCCCAGAGGTGGACCCAAAGATGGTTGAAATTGAATAAATTTGCTTTTCCCATTTGGATCAATTTCATGCGACGGTGCAAAGAAACACATAACTTACAATATAGCAAAATCATGGAATCAGGTGAGAGGGAAAAAACACATAGTTTGTAAACTGGTTATAAATATTAAAGTATTAAATGCAGTTAGACTAGCTCACCAAGGAATCAACAGCTTCTTGTTCGATAGAACCCTTTGTAACTTTCTTCATCATGGACCTTTTCGCTTTAATCTAATCATCCTCATCTACAAATTCGACTAAAGTTAAAGCGTTCAGTGAAACATTGACGTGAAAAAGAACAAAAAGTAAATCCTGAAATTTAACTAAAGATATGCAGAAACTAGAACGTGAGGGAGATGCAACAACGACTAAATACAAAAGATATCTCAATGTGCAATAATGGCGATAAAGGATGAAGGTAGCTTAGCTATCGGGTGGCAGCGGCTGTGCACACAGTGAGCCGTTCAAGTGAAGAAAGCAAGAAACTTGGCTAGTTGGCTCCATCCTGTTCCTCCTTTTCCCCATTTTCATTAGAGTGGCCTTTCAAGTAAACCAAACAGCCTAAGTATCCAACCTAAACATCAAAACCTAAGCCCAACTTAACAAAGCGACCCACACAAAACAGCCCATATTATCCGGTGTTACTTGATTTGTTCTCTTTGGGTTTGCATGGAGCGACGTCGATCATCTATAGGCATCGTCGTCCGAAAGTATATGGTATTAGCTGGGCAGAAAGTTTAACACATTTATCTTTTCACTTGTCTGGTTTAACACTAGTCCTATATATGTTGGCTAGTGGCACGATTTCTCTTTGACATGACTATAGAGGTATAACACAATGGGAAAATGGTCACTTTGTCCATGTTTATTAGAGATGAACAAACCGTTGATGCAAAGTACTTAATTTTTATGCTGTCAATTTGAGTTTTATTATTATTCACAGACGTGTCGTTTTTATTATAAGCATTTATAAAATTTGCAGTCCAGAAAAATAACTTTAATTGTATGATTTATAGTTGTATAGCACGGTGACCTTGCGTCAAGGGGAGAAAAAACATTACAACAACAAAGTTGATGTTTATAGCTTTGGTATTGTGCTTTGGGAGTTGGTTACAAACCGAATGCCATTTGAAGGCATGTCAAATTTGCAGGCTGCTTATGCTGCTGCTTTTAAGGTACCAAAATGAGTTATCTTTCACTTTACCCTATTTTAATTGCTTTTATAATATAGACCATATTTTAATAGCATGTTGATCTCATTTTGGCCATAATTTACATACCTTACATAACATTTTGACCCGCCTTTAAATGGTTCACTCGATTAGTCTCTCAATTCAAGCACTTCATCTTGGTTTTTTTCTGTATTAAAGTTGAGATTTGATTATTTTTTAATGAAAAATCGGCTTTGCTACATAATCGAAGATGAGGTGCGTGAACCGGGGTGAAGTTTTTACAAAATCGGTATGTAACGTGTCACTTGAGTATTTTTTCCGTTTCCTAAATGTGTCACCATTTGACAAATATCTGTTTTCAGAATTGACCAAAGAAACATTTTAGTGCAAAATATTTGTATGTCATGATATAGTGTCGCATGCACATTTTGTGACACCTTAGATTTCATCTTGTACCCTTTGCATTAAAACCTTTACTCAGAAATTTCCATCTCTAACCCTTTTAACTTGTAAACCAGCAAGAAAGGCCGAGTCTTTCAGATGATATTGCACCTGAACTCGCGTTCATCATACAATCATGTTGGGTTGAAGATCCGAATCTAAGACCAAGTTTTGACCAAATCATACGCATGCTCAACACATTTCTCTACACCCTCCCGCCACAACCACCTTCACCGACGCCAGAAGAATGTGATGCCAGCGATGATGCAGCCGCTAGTAATGGTGGCACAATCACTGAGCTTTCTGCACGCTCAAGACGGAAGTTTTCTTTTCTTCGCCAGATTTTTGCTGCCAAAAAGACCAAGAACTCACAATGAGCGACCCGTAAGATGTCTCGAATTCGAAGGGATCTCTCCTATGCCTAAAAAGATGAGATCTTTGATACGAATTTGTTTATGTTGATGAAGAAAATATGAAATACATGAAAAAAAGGATTGTGGTAGGAGGATATGTATGATGGAAAGTGTGTTGGTCTATATTGGTTGTAAATGAGGCACATAAAACTCTAGATTTTTGTCTTATGTTAATATGATGAATGCTCCTGTTTAGCTTACATGATGAGGTTGAAGTAGGGGTGTTCAGAATTCGATTCGGATTCGAAAAATTCGAAATTCGATTTAGTTCGATTCGATTACCAAGAATTCGATTCGATTATTAAGAATTCGAATTCGATTCAATTCGAATTCGAGTCCAGTAAATCGAATACGAATCGAATACGAATTTATGATTTTTAATTCGATTCGATTCGTAATTCGAATAAAAACTGTACACGTATATTTTTTTTAAATATATATACACAAATACACATTGTTATATACACAAATATACTGATTGAAAAATAGAACTTTTAAATTTTGGTCAAACTTTAAGAACCCATAGTCTCTACAACTTTTACCATAACCATATTTTACATTTTTACCTTATACATCACAAAACTCTAACAAACTATACTCTCTACTATTTTTACTATTCCCGTATTTGACATATTGTTGTTTATCAATTTTGTAGATTTTTATTTTATATGTTAAAAATAACGAGTTTGTATTAGATTTAAAACTAAAATTAAAACAATTTATTATTTATGGTAAATTTGAACTAAATCGAATTTATTCGAATTCGATTCGAATTCGAGTTTCTTATTCGAATCGAATACGAATCGAATAAATTGAATTTTAAACGAATACGAATCGAATACGAATTCAGGTAAAAATATTAAAAATTCGAGAAATTCGATTCGAATAATTCGAAAATTCGTTATTCGATTCGATGAACACCCCTAGGTTGAAGGGTAATGTACAAGTCACCATCATGTATTTATTAGGAGTATCCAATAACTGAAAATATTCACCTCTCAATATAATGAAGCAACCGCTTGCTAGTGTAACCACATGTACCATTTTTTTTTTTTTTTTGTAAAAACTGGTTACTATTTGCTTTTTTTTTTCTTCACTATGGCATATAACTTCAGATGCAAAACTGATTATTTAGGATGAATTTTCGTTAGGTCTAAAAATTCTAAGTTCAAATTCATTATGTAAGTTAACTGACTCATAACCAAACCGAATCTACGCCCAAAAAACTATTAATTAAAAATGTATTGGTCAACATTTGTCAATAAGTTAAACTGTTGATTTTGGTTTGGTTAGGGCTTAAAATCGAATTGAACTGCCAATGTACACACCCGTACGTCAATACCTGTTACCACCGCTACCACTACCAACATCCACATTGTCACTGCCACCACCTTGCCACAAGCCTGAAACGGCGATGGCTCTTACTTCTGACTCAAGACCACCACATTCCAACTTTAAACTTATTATAAACCAAGCATTATGATTCTCTCGAACAAATGTATCAAAACTAATATTTCATATTTTTTTATGAAAATTTTCAGTTACAAATCCCAATTCATTTGAGAAATGTTAGTTCTTTTGATATGCGTGACTTATTTCGAAATCCTGTTTATTCAAGTAAATAATAGATTTATATTAATAACAAATAATACAACTATAGTCTACATGTACTAATAAAGTATATAACTTGGAAGATGACAAGTTACGGTTAATTTTTAGAGTTATCAGTCAAAAGCGTCCATCAGGTTTGATCAATTTTGTTTGTTATATCCAAAAAAGTTTTTTTTTTTTTTTTTTTTTTCAAGTGGACAACCGAGGTTTGTCATTTGTTGCCATTTTCATTCAAATATATTAACCCATCTATTTTTATCATTAACTCACTGGTAGTTTAGATTTTTTACCTGATTACTTTTGTTTTTATTTTGTTCTATGTTTTTTTTTCCTTCTAAATAAAACACAATAAATGTATTTATAACACTCCGGCCTCCCTTACTTGTCTCTCTTCCTATCTCTCTATAGTCTATATGGAACACACAAACTTTCAGCATACACAAACTGGCCTACTTGCAATGAATTTATGAGTATAAAATCCGTGTCTTTAAGAGGATCCATCGAGCCATTGGGTCGTTATGGGCGATAAGCTTGAGTGTGTTTGGGCCGGTTCGGGTTGGGTCATATATAACATGTATGTATGACTGTAACCAAATATTTTGAACAATTTTATATAACATACACACCTTAATTACCCGGTGCCGGGTCCTATATAAGTATAACATGTATGACTGTAACCATATTTTTAAACAATTTTATATAACATACACACATTAGCTATTGTAT
Organism: Ambrosia x helenae; assembly: GCA_030844895.1. Classification (NCBI taxonomy): domain Eukaryota; kingdom Viridiplantae; phylum Streptophyta; class Magnoliopsida; order Asterales; family Asteraceae; genus Ambrosia; species Ambrosia x helenae. The sequence goes on from JAUTDX010001506.1 coordinate 28,178, forward strand.
AAACAACACAAGAAAAAACAAGGAGATTATAGTATTATACAATTACATTCCCTTTTTTATTTTATTTTTTATTGGGATTTCAGTATTGGTTTCTTCATATATCTTTAAACTGACCACCTTGAAACGTTTGACCGAACTTCCAACCAGAAGGTGCCACGTGGTAGCTGGTAACAACTCTTCCGTCACTGGCTGTCACTCTAAAAGAGAGGCTTTGACCATCTAGAAAAGAGTTGCTTTGCCAGTTTTGACCCCAGTTTCTTGTCATTGTTTGCCAACCTGTTTTTGACCCTTTGATCGAGACCCCATGGATATCCCCTGCACCGCCAACGTTGGTGATCAAAACCAAGTTGAAGTAAGAGTGGCCATTAATTGTGAACCTCATTCCTCCTGTCTTTACACATGGCACCCTGCAAAATAGATCACAAATTACTTGTAATATGTACGAACACCAACTTTTATTCAAACCGTCTATCATAACGTATTTATAAGTCTAAACAGCCCGAGCTTGACTAGGCTTGAGCTCGGCTCAATAGACTTACGAGAGCTTGAGATTGTGGGTAGTTTATCAAACTCAAGTTCAGTTGGAGCTTGGCTCATTCATTATTTATAATTTAGTTATTACACACATACATGTTACACATCTCATATATAACATAATAGATTTGTTTTTTTTACAAAATTATACATAATGATTATTATATATATTTAATATATTAAATAAAAGATATATAAATAATAGTCTAATTTAAGTTTGTGAGTTAGCTCGAGCTCGATAAGTGAATGTTACATACCTCCGATAGGCAACAGGGACGATTCCAGCGCGATATTGTGCAATTTTCAAGAACGCTGGTTGCGACAGATCAAAGTGGCGGAGTGGGGGGTTGCACCACCCGCCATTGTCATTGGCGAGGGCGTAGTTAGGCGGGCAGTAGTTGGTGGCAGTGATGGTGATTATACCATGAATACACCATTTGGGATCGTCGATACATCGCAACTGGAAGCAGGAACCGCAACTCAACCCGTTGTTGAAGAGCGCGGTGCTCAATGCTGCAGTGTTTGTGCCGTAGCCATCACTGTAGAGGTTTCCGTAGCCACATGCACCACCTGCTCATTAAAATTGTTCACAAAAAAGTTAGTAACTAAAGAGGTGGGGTGTCACTCATGTTGTGTCACAATCAAAATAAAAAAAATGGGACAAAATTAATGTTAAAGTTGATAGTTTCTCGATGGATCTTATTTGTATGGGTGGAATTAGAGGGTAGAGGCAGTGGCGTATCCAGGAACAATTTTCAGGGGGTTCATTTCGTAGTTTTTCACTAATTTTCCCTAATTTTTAATTTTTCCACTAAAGTTTTCAATTTTTTTCAAACCAAAGGGGTTCCTGGGAATCCTGGGTCAAGGGGACATTTGACCGGCCAAATTTTCTATTAATATTGGTATCTATCACGTATTCAATAGCACATTTCGGAAAAATTGTAGGTAATTTTAAAGAATGAAGTTGATTAATGCGAATGGTGATATATATATATTTGTTATCGATCAATTACTATATTAAGGTTTACGGTTTAGGGTTTAAATGCACATTGACATGGCATATTAATATATTATGACGTTTGGTAAATAATAAATCACACTTGCAAACATGTAGAGACAAAACACATACCCATGGTGCCAGATGCGTCTTCGCCACCATAAAAGGTTGCATGAGCCTTTTGCCAACCCCCTTTTAAGCCATGGGTGGTACGGAAAGCCAAGATGATCATACTTAAAAGCAAGATATAACCCATTATCAAATTCACAATGAAGAGAGAGAGAAAGATGGTTTAAAAGAGGAGGGAGATTTGGAAGGTATAAATAAGCAGGGAGATGTGTAAAGAGTAGATGAAGAAGTGTGCATGCATGTAATGGAATCACGTTTGCAGGCGGCAATAAAGTCCCAATAATTCAATTCAAATCATATTATGCATTTTAATTAATTGATAAAGGCACATTTTGGCTTTTCTATAGGTAGTTAAGGAAGTGTGCGTCGGGCTAGTCTAATTATTAGAGACATATATATGTGTTTCAGAGGGGAAATATTAGGTTTAATCATGGGCAAGAGATTAGTTTAAAATTATTAGTGTAAAGTAGGGTGTGTGTAACATTTGTTGTTAAAAAGTTTAGTACGGAATTTGGTCATGTTACACGACCTATAAATTAGTGTTGAGGTTGGCTCGATAATAATTTTACAAGTTTGAGATTGGGTTAGGCTTTGGCTAATTTGTAATTAATTATTTGTATTTAGTTATTTTATTTGTATACATGGTGCATATACGGATGAACATTATAGATACACTATTTTAAGTTGATAAAAAAAGTATTTAGGAAATAGGAATCATACACCCTGGCCCACATCACACACTAATAGAAGGCTGCCACATATCTTAGAATGTGACGTCACACTTCCAGAATGTGAAATCACACGGTGTATGAAACCCATAACCCTAACAAAACATGGTATATACGATTAACGATTCTCACAAATGATCATGTGTCAACATTTTGGTCAAATTACATCAACAAAACCATAGTCAATACTATGGCCAAGCTAGCCATGCCACAATTGTATAAGATAACTTGAAGACCGAGACTTGAGACATCAGAGTCATGCAGAGTGGCTATCATGGTCTAACAATGAAGGACTATCCTATAGTGGACGACCGTTCTCAACCCAAGATGCAAGATCGATAAATGCCAAAACATATACGATGAAACATAAAAGAAAAATTCTTATAAATTTTGAACAAAATGTTTGTATATATACATATAACTAATCCTTCCTAGTTATATAAAAATATCTTGCAACAGTTGTAGCTATAGGTGAAAATTTTAAGTTGATATAAAAAATTCTGAGTTTATAGTACTATCTTGTAACAGTTGTAGAATAGTTATTTGAGAACTAATTTCTTTTAAAGGTTACACCTCAGCAAAAACAACACGTCATTACATTAACTTTTGTATTTTATGTTGACACGTGAAGTGATATCGGCCTAAAAGTAAGGTCAAAGTTACACGTCAGCAAATCTAGGTGTTCGGTTAACTCATGTGAAGCAATCTCATCTACACTCACTACTTTTCCACCAAACACAGTTTTTGCCACGTCATCTTAAAAGTACCTGCATGACTCATCCCACTTTCATTTCATAAATAAATGTAAGCTTAACTTGTGATTTTATTTATTGTGTATTATATTATTTGGGCTTCAACATAGAGTCAATTATTACAAAAATAAAATTTTAAGAAATAATATTTTCGTGCATCCACTATGATATACAGTAACATGATTCAAAGTTTAAACATGATAATGTTCTAATATGTTTTAATGTTCCCTTTTTACGACCAAGATTGTTTAAAAGATTAAATAACTTAAATAACAAACACAATGGATGAACAATTGACAATCCTCTAGTGTATCGATAGTTAGACTAGTCAACTCAAAGAAAGATCAAAGATGAAGAAGTTGTCGATGGTATGCAGTTGATCATAGCATGTTTTGCCACCTAAGTATATTGCAAATTCCTTTGTTAGATTTCAACGCATTTAAATTACAAGTCTAATTAATTCAAATACTTGAATTTAATTACAAAACATTTGGGTAACATCTAAGGCTAGTGGGTAAGCAGACATGGAAAACCTCATGTCTCAGTGCCACGTAGGCTGCCACATCACTAGGGTGGTGTCTCACCCTTCTTGAGACATGGGTGGGGTGTGCAGACATGAAAAACCCCATGTCTCACCCTTCTTGGAAATAGCCGTTGGATTTTTTTTTAAAAAAAAAAAGAAAAAAAAAGAAAAAAGGGGATTGGTCCGTCCCATATGTCCCGGGAGAGACGGGGAGGACGGGGGAGGTGAGACGAGGCGGAGGACGGGGAACCGGGGCGGTGTTTGGCTTTGAGACGGGCAAAAGCAAGGGGACGGGGGGTGGGGGGCGTCTGCTCTCCTGCTAGCCTAATGAATAGATATTGATCCTTAATTATTCTTATTTGAGTTAATAGCCAAAATTGTCCCTGAGGTTTGGTCACTTTTGCCACTTCAGTCCAAAACCTAAACCTTTTACATCTGGGTCCTTCAGTTTTATTTCTTTTTGCTATGGGTCCTTCAGTTTTATTTTCTTTTGCTAGATTCGTCCTTGAGGTTTGGTTACTTTTTGCCACTTCAGTCCATACCCCAAACCTTGTCAGGGACGATTTTGGCAAAAAAAGTGAAACTGAAGGACCCAAATGTAAAAGGTTTGGGTTTTGGACTGAAGTGGCAAAAATGACCAAACCTCAGGGACGATTTTGGCTATTAACTCTTCTTATTTGTTATCCTTATTATTTTATAAGCCCACCCATTGTATAGAAATTCTCAGTTCTGGGCCGAGAAAACCCAACGTAGTCTAGGCATATGATACAATTGAAGTGGCCCATGGATCACACATCTTAAGCCCATGTTTATTATGATCGTATCCTCAGCTGTGACTGTGAGTGAGTCCAATAGTTTTTTTTTTTTTTTTTTAGTATGGCTGAAAATATACAAATGAAAGGTAGCAAGAAGTTAGAAAAGCGAAAAAGAAAAATGCATCAGTTGTTCCTACATAAAATTGGAAAAAAGGCTCCATTGCAAATACTTAACTAAAAAACATGCAACAAATATTTCATATATATCGATCATATTGTTCAACAAGAACCTCGATCAAAGGTTAGCCATCATTAGTTTGAAATGTTATGATATAGAAGGCTTTTAATTTCTCCTAATTATATTTTATTGGTGATTTTTGTTTGATTTATCCTAGATGGATGAATTTATAAATGACGAATCTAATGGAGGAGAAAAAAGGAAATAAAAAAAATGAGATTTATCAAAAGTAGTATTATAAATATATTTATAAGTGTGTAAATTGAACAGTGTTGCATTAATTACTTTTGTCTTTTTTATACAATATATATATATATATATATACACACACATATGTTTTCATAAGAATTAACAAAATGGTGGTGTGGTGGAGTGGTTTGTGGTTTGTGGTGTATGTTTCTTCCTTGAGTGCTTGGGTTCGAAACCCGTTTCAGGGTTTCTTTTATTATTATTATTTTTTTACAACACACACACACACACACACATATATATATACACCTATGGTTTAATAAGAATTAACAAAATGTATTAGTAGTGGAGTGGTTTGTGGTGCATGTGTCTTCTTTGAGGTCTTGGGTTCGAAACCCGTTTCGGTTTTTATTTTTTTACAACATTTATTATATAAATACATATGATATTAACATAATAATAACGTCTTTACGTATTTTTACAACACACACACATATATATACACCTATGGTTTAATAAGAAGTAACAAAATATGTTAGTAGTGGAGTGGTTTGTGGTGCATGTGTCTTCTTTGAGGTCTTGGGTTCGAAACCCGTTTCAGTTTTTTTTTACAACATTTATTATATAAATACATATGATATTAAAATAATAATAACGTCTTTACGTATTTATCTAAAGACTTTATAGGGTGCGCATTGCGCACCCTTAAAACCCACTAGTTACTTTTATTGGTCATAACCAAATTAATCACATAAATATGTAAAAGGTACTAAAATAATTTGCCACTTGCTCTTGGCCTAGTGTCACAAGTAGGGGCCGTGAGAAGCCTCTAAAAAAAATTTAGACTAGGGCTAAATTAAAAAGGGCATCTATTGTGCTGATGTTAAATTGGTTTAAACTTTTGTTTGGTGTAATTTTAAATTATTGGGCCAATTTTAAATGAGTTTAAACTTTATTAATATGTAGGAAATGGTGACTTTATAGAATAGTAACCAACTTTTAAAAGAGTTTCAATTAGGTCACTTAACTTAATTTTTTTTGGGTCTCAATTAAGTCACTCAACATTCACGTTTTATATTAATTAGAGGTTTTATCATCTATTTCATAGGTAACTATGGTAATGTGACTTTAAAATTTTTTTTTTCCTATTTATTAATACCGACGTTAAGCGATGATGTGGATTTTCAAGATATATATATATATATATATATATATATATATATATATATTTTTAATATAATTAACATGTTATATTCTTTTCTTTTTAATATAGTTACATATACTAAAAATCGACCCTAACATCTTCTCCTCTATTTCATTATTGACACATATAAATTTCACAAGACTAAATTTTGAATGTTAAGTGACTTAATGGGGACAAAAAAATGTACGAGTTACATAATTGGAACACTTTTAAAACTTGAGTAAAAGAGTAAAGAACTTAATTTATAATGAGTTTTTGTGTTCAATGGACTTAAAATAATATTAGTGAGTTTAAGTGTTAAACAAAGCATATAGTTTTTTATTTATAAAAATTTATATGATACGTATAAAAAAGTAATTCTGGGCCCTCATGAAGATCAGACATTAGGCCGTCGGCCTCCCTCAAAGTCGACCGAGGTAACAAGGTGATTATTTTTATTAAAGTGACGCGAGTTCGAGTGTTAAAAAGTAGGTAATATATAACTTTCAAGTTTCAAAAGCAGATTATAAGAGGGTCTAATTGTTCGTCGTTAATTAAAAATAAAGTAATTTAAATTAAGAAAGAAATAAATAGAACTAAAAAAGTGGTTGAATAAATGATATAGTCGGTAGGTGTGAGGTGGTAGTTATATGTCGGCACTAAGAATCAATGTGTATGTTTTAACTTTTTACTCTAATGTAGAGTTTTACTCCTCATAAAATAAAATAAAATAAAATAAAGAAAATCTCATAAATATAAGTTAACGAAATCTCTTTTTGGACTTACTTTAGTGTTAGTTGGTAATTAGATTTTATCTGGTTTGCTCGATAGTACCTCAATATTAATTGCTTTTAAGTCAACTCATCAAGTTTTGTTAGGCGAAATATCCTTTGTGAAGCGGCACCCAACTTTACATCAGTCGATAACACCGTAAACACCACCTGACTGACGTCAAATAAGAGTGCCATCCTCCCCTCCGCTATTCCTTTGCAAGCGCCATGACTAATTCCTCTTTTTTGTTTTATGTGGGGACCATTGAGCTAGTCAATCTTAACCTTAATTTGTTAAACCATATTAAACCACTCCATGCTAGTTAACGTTAAAGCCCCTGCCTATGTGACGTCTTCATTAGGATGTGTTTTAAACCACACCACTCAGCCTTATGGCAAACGTTGTGGGGTTCGGGAAAGGCCTCGGGGCTGCCAGGTGGGATAGGAACAAGGGAAACATCACACCCCTAAGGGGGCTTCGGTGGAATCATGGGCTCCTCGTTCTCCTTATGCATTTCCCTCACTCTCTCTTTTGTTTCTCTCTCTATTTAACAAAAAAATATAATAAAAAGGTGATAAGCTTGGGATAGAGGGGGAATGATGTAAAAAAGAGTAACTTTACGCTAGAGCGTAGTTATGGTTGAAGGGGATGAAGTGGACCATAACACATAGTTTATGAAGCTATCATACATATGCGATAGATTACATTACATGTATATATGTGTATGTACTCTGTTTTCTTACACAATTATTATGTGAAACAACTTAACATCTTATAAAATGGTAGGGAGTGCAATAATTCAAATATTCAATGGCAAGCAAAAACATTAAATTGGCGTCTGAATCAATTTGATTGAGTTTGCACATACAATAAATGCAGGATTTCTATTGGTTGGGTTTTCATTCAATGATAGTTATTGGATGCCATTAGTTAATCTACAGGTTCAATCATAGACTGGTCATGTTATCATAATGCAAACTCATCAAAACTAGGGTGGTTCATTTTTATCCGAAACCAGACCCGAATCCGAAATCGTCTGAACCTGAATTAGAAAATGCCTGAAAAACCAGAACCCGACCAACCCAAACCTTATATGGGTCGGTTATCGGGTTACTTTTTCCCGGCCAAAAAGCTGAAAAACTCGACCCGAAAAAACCCGAAATTTGAAACAAACCCAAACATTTAATGTGTTTTTTTATAGAATTGTTTAAATTTAGAGTCTTTGTAATTTGAAACATTAAGTTATAGAACTTTTGAACATTATTATATCATATTGTCAAATAATATTTCAATTTTGATAATATTTTTTAAGTAATATGATGATATTTTGTGAAAGAAAAAACATTTTTCATATTACATCTAAACCCAAAAACTGAACAGCCCGAACCAAACTAACCCAAAATCAAATAACCCCAACCAGCTGATCATTAAATAGTTTGGTTATCGGGACACTTTTTTCAACTAAAAACATAAACAACCCAACCCGAAACGCGAAAAAATAACCCAAAACACCCCTAATCAAAACGGGAAATAATGAAAACGGTTGAACCACCAATTCAATTTGAATATTACAAGTTCATTGCTTAACAATAACTATCATTGAATGAATTTATGATCACCCATTTATTCGTTTTAAATGACCATAACATGGTGTGACGGTAAGTTTTACCGAAACCCAATAGATATGGAAAAAACTCCTTGTGAGAATGCCATGGGTTGATGTGATGGTAAGTGAGTGTTTCCAGTAATGAAAATATCATCAACAATGACCATGAAATAACAACTGACTTCTCCATGTTGGTAATCAAACAATGAGTCATGGGCTAAGAATTTTTTGAATCCTATAATCTCAATTTCGTTGACACCACTACCCTACCCAATCCCTTTGTCCATCGAACCAACCACTCACACACAAGCCCTTATAGACTCTAATGGCGAACTACCATGGACTTGAATTTTAATGCTCTCTTATAATTAAACCAAACTTGGGATCCTTGTTCTTAAAATTGACAAATCTCCGATCAGGTGCGAGCGGATGTATAACATTAGCTTAATCTTCTCTCTCTCTTTTTCCATACGATGGCTTGGCATAGCGGGCGACTTAATTAAAGGGAAAACCCAGGTTTAAGACACGAAGTCTCTCTCAAAGGATCATAATAAGACTATATGGTGTGCCCCCCCTTTCCCCCAACTCCCCCAAATGCCACGTCAGCGCCACGTCATTTCCCCATTCTCCTCCCCCAAAGTTTGGAAATGGTATTCCCCTTCTTCCCCCTTCTTTTTTATTATTAAAGTTTGATTAAAAAAAAAAATAAAATAAGCCAATCAAATCATCCGGTGCATGCGGTGGTTTTTCCCCTTCTTCCCCGGAAACTTTACGGGGGGGGGGGGGGGGGGCGGTGTTCCCCGAGTTCCCCGAAGACACCATAGCACCCCGGGCTCCCTCCCCGGGTGCACACCGAACAGTCTAATAGACTCAAACTAACTGCGTCTGCACATAGACTTCGAACTGGGACCATGTCAGGAAGTAAACACGCCCAAACATCGTCATTTATCAAACACGCCCAAAATCTTTTTATTTTTTTCTTATATTATCATATATAAAATTAATAATATTTAAACTTTTAGGGACGACATATCGCCTCTACAAGTTGACTCATTTTTAGGGTTTCCAATTAGATTTAAAAAAAAACAAAAAAAAAATTATATTTTTAGCCTATAGGGGCAACAAGTCGTTCTTGTTGAGTAACTTAGTTTATAATGTAGGAAAATCATATAGGGACGACATGTCGTCCCTACAGGTTGATCTATAGGGACGATTTTTGTTGTCCTTATAGGTGTCGTCCCTATAGGGTTATTTTCATAGTGTAGACAGGCAATCGCCTATCCATCTGGGCAGCACGTATTGGCATTAGATTAATCTTCTATATAAATAATAATTCATGTTTATAACTTTGGTTCTTATCATTACCATAAATACAAAAAAGTAGGAAAAAAAAAATAAAAAATTCAAGGAGCACACTGCCCCCACACTGCCATATATAGATCACATGAAAACCCCTATAAATATAGTGTCCCCTTCATACATTTTCTTACACCAAAAAGAAGGCAAAAAACACCCTAAATAATATTACTTGTACAAATTAACAATGGCAGGGATGATGATGAAGGTTTTATTTGTTATGGTTGCATGCATGGTGGTTTCAGCTCCATACACCGAGGCTGCTATTACCTGCGGTCAGGTGGTGAGCAGGTTGATCTCTTGCTTACCCTACTTGCAGAGGGGTGGGGCTCCATCCGCCACGTGTTGCGGCGGTGTTAAGGGTCTCAACTCCGCTGCCCAAAGCACCCCAGACCGCCAAGCTGCTTGCAACTGTCTGAAAAGTTCTTATTCATCCTACCCCGGCATCAACCCGGCCAATGCCGGAAGCCTTGCGGGCAAGTGTGGTGTTAACATTCCTTACAAGATCAGCCCTAGCACCGACTGCTCTACGTATGTCTACTTATAACTCTAGAGATAATCAGATAATTAAATAGATTTTGCATTTCAACTATTTTCTTATAATTTTTTTTTAGATTGGCAATATAAATAATTTATTTTGTTTCTGTTCTGCATATTTATATGCAGTGTTTGTTATAATTATTGTTTTCTTAAGCAAAAAAGAAAACATAACTTTGTTCATTGATGTATCAATAATTTACCTTTTGTATGTGTTGGATATTGCAGGGTTCATTGAGGTTCATCATGGAAAGGCGCAAATGTCATTTGGGATGTGGGAGGTTTGAAGAAAATAATAAAATTATTGTTATAATAAATATGGAATCCCAGTATTCCTTGTCTAGGAACATATCTATGCATCTCTTTTCTTTGTGTGTTTGGTTTTATGTAGTGTTCTGGACCTTCTGGTTACATTATATTATGATTTTTGGTATGTCATTCCTTGTTGTCTCTAAAATAAAATGTATTTTTGTGAAATGAGTTGCCTAGCTAGCTTTGACAAACGGAACACAAAAGCTTCGATAAATTATGCATTAAAAGGTTTATATTAAAGACAATTAATTAATGTTGACAACAATAATAAAAATGTAGTTATATTAGTTACATCAAAACTTTTTCTCTCTCTTTTTTAAGATAAATTTCATTCAAAAAAGCCACAAGAGGTCCACAAAGCGAGGACCCAAGGGCTCTAAAAACGACATTACATCAAGTTTAAAGGAAAATTACACCAAACATTCCAATCGATATTTTTAATTTTGGATCTATTTCGGATCCAAAAATACGACGCAGTTTTTATGATCTCCTCAACTTCAATCGGTCTTCGGCTTTTACATTTGAAACTTCTATTATTTCTTTCGTTCTATAACGCCCACATAGCGGTAATAATAATAATCCCTTTCAATATGTATCTGTCTTGCTTCGAAATTGTTTGTAAATCCACCATCTTAAGGAGGTCCGAAACTTCAAATACAAACATAGGGACCATACGACACCAATTTTGAATCCTCGACCAGATTTCATCCGTATAAAAACATCCAGTGAATAAGTGAAGCGACGTCTCTTCTTCTGAGTTGCATAACATACACACAACATTCGGTAAAGGGACTCCACGTTTGAGCAGCTCCGTCTTCGTCGGTAGGCGATTAAGAGTAGCTCTTCAGGCCAAAACTTTACACTTCAAGGGCACCCAACCTGTTCAATTCATGTTCCAGCTATTTGTTCCTGCAGAAACATTCATCATCAGGCGTTTAGCCGAGTTCACTGAGAAAGAACCATCATGATCAGCAATCCACTTCCAGCCATCTACACCTCCTTTCCAATCAAAGTCGTGTATATCAGACAACAAGCTGAACAGTTTTTATCTGCTCCGGTGTTGAAGGTTCCGCAGACCACTACCACTTTAGTGTTTTACAACCATTTATCACTTGCAATCTATCCGATACTGTCACCCATTTCTTCTTTTCGATTCTGAAAAGATTAGGGTAAATATTACGAAGAGGATTATCATGAAGCCAAGCGTCTACCCAGAAATTAATAGACGTCCCATCTCCCACAACACCGACAAAATAGCTATTTAGCGTATTGCCGTTCCAGATTTTCTTTTCCCATGTTTTCATAATGAACTTCCAGCATCCACTTGCCGAAGTAGAACATGGCAACAAAGTCCATGATCTACTCGACCCATGACAACCCAAAACCACTTTTTTTTCCAAAGACTTCTACCTTCTTTCTTGGTTGCAAAAAATGTAGACTAAATTCTAGCCATCTCAATTGCTAAAAGTGTAGATTAAATCCTAAAGCGTCTCAGACTCTCAGTAGGCGGAAGTCAGAACTAATGTGGGAGCTTGTGATTAGTAGAAACTAGTATTAAGCCCCCGCGCGTTGCGGCGGGGGTATAAAACCATGCCAAGTAGCACTAATGCCACACCACCACCAACGACCATTAACACCAAAAAGCTCATAAAAGTACAATAAATAAAAAAAAGGCAAATAACACCGAATGAAAAGAAGGCGTAAAATCTTAGAACCACGCATGCTCGTTGCGACGTGTTAATGCCAAAGGCGTAAAATAGATGAATTTTAATAACTATGGTTAAAGTGAAGTAACTAAGTCGGTCTAGGACCCGCGCATTGCGACGAACTTGTTATAACTCGCAAAATTTAGAACGGAACTTAAAACGAAAAAATCGCGTAAGATGAAAATTATGTGGGACCAAAGTTGTAAGAATAAAAGTGTTAGGGTTAAATTGTAAAATATGAAAATCTTAGCGTTAAAAGTAAAAAAAATGAGAAGTTTTGGGTTAGAAGTGGAAAATCAAAATTGTTAGTGTTAAATTGTAAAAGATGAAAATAGTTGTGTTAAAAGTAAAAAAGAAAAACATTTGGGCTAAAAGTGTAACGTCAATTTTTTTTTCAAAAAACCCCCTAAGCATAGGGTACAACCCCTCTAAGCACAAAAGTTTTGGTAATTAGAGTATTACCGAAACCGGAACTAGAATCAGTTCCTTTACTCCCTGGTCAAAGTAATTCCCAACCCTACCCGGAACCGGTTCGCATAGGGTACAACCCCTCTAATTACAAAAGTTTTGGTAATTAGAGTATTACCGAAACCGGAACTGGAATCGGTTCCTTCAATACCTGGTCAAAGTAATTCCCGACCCTACCCGGAACCGGGTATTAGAAAAACCCGGTTTGTGCACTTCTAGTGGTAGGACCATGGGAGTATGTAGACCAATAAGAAACCACAATGAGTTTTTTTTTTAACTCCCAATGCATGGAGTACAACCCCTCAATGCATAAAAGCTTTGCTAATTAGATGATTTTGAATGGAAAAATAGACGTAAAAGCGCTAAACCACATGCACCTTACCGCGTGTTAACTCGCAAAATTTAAACCGAAACGAAAAATATAAAAGATGAAAAGTATTAGGAATTAAAGTTGAAAGTGAAAAAAAAATTGGGGTTAAATTGTAAAATATACAAAACTTTGGGTTAAAAGTATAAAAAATAAAGATAAAAAATAAAAAAAGAATTATAAATTAGTGAGTATAACCCACAAAGCTATAAGTACAAACATGTTACGCACAAAACACCCCTAAATCATAAGGTACAATCAAGCATTGCACAAATGCTTTGCTTTTTAGTATTATATAAATGAGGGTGATTACTATGGACTATGGTGAAGGTTGAAAATGGATTACTTTTTTGGTCAAAGAACGTATATTTTCATAATTATAAGGTTGCTAAGCAACCATTGGTCCACAAGTCATTTTATTGGGTTAGGTATTTTATTTTTTAATTTACAAAGTGTTTTTCCTTTTTATTTAACTAAACTTTCAGCGTTGACACTTACAACCCCCCCCCCCCCCCAACTTTGTAGAATCATTTCGACTCTCTCTAGTTTTACGTGCTTATTTTTATGTCCGTTTTCTGTTAGGTGTGCATTATAATGTGAATTTTATTTGGAGACAACTCAAGTCAAATACTTGACGGTATAAATTCAAGTTATTTTAGTTGGCGCGACGGGTCAAAATACTAGTTTTTCCTTAAAGCTGATTATAAAAAAGATACCCAAATTGGGTTGCGCACAGGAAATGGCTAGATCTCTTGTTACCCATGGCTACACGCCTACAAAAGAAAGATTCTAACCCAAACAAGGGATTGGGTAAGCCCAACCAACGACAGTTTTATCCCTTGTTTAGACTGAGTGCAGGCCCACACTGTCTGACTCAAAGAAGAGTTTTTGTTGGGCTTTCGTACATAGCTTTTGGGTCCTATTGCGTTAAACGTGCAACTTTAAAAAAAGTTTAGAACTTCTTGCATGCTAGGTCATCTCATAAGAATAGAAGATATTAATCCTAAGTTGATAGATTGCTATACTACAACAATTTGCTTCTCATCTGTAATATGTTTCACGAAGAGAATTAAAAGTAAACTAAAGATAGACTAACAAAAAAAAAGAGCATTTGTAACGCTATTGAAGTTGTTTGAACACTATCGGTTCAGTTCGATTTATGATGGTCATGAACAAAAAATCAATTACATACAACTCGGTTCAGTTCGGTTTGTGTTGATATTATCTATGGTCAAGGAAGCGGAAAAGAAGATACTCTGTTACACAATTTCATATCTATGTCTTTTCTGTGGTATTCTAGTCGATTTAAAAAATGAAAGCTTGGGTCGACTAAGTGGTTGAAAAATCCGCTCCTTTTCTTGTAACTAGTCTTTTCTTTTGTCCGTGTTAGTGATTTGCTTTAAATAAAAAAGTAAGCACGTCACAACGATATGTCCAGAATTTTATAAAACGTTGTGGTTTATTAAAATAAAAAAATGCGATGTTGCTCTGAAAACGTGTGCATTTATGATTCATTACTTGTAAACTGTTACTTGCAACTCAATTTCTAATAAAATTTATATTATTCAATTACTTGTTGAGTATTTTTCTTACTAACTCGGGATTTTATAAAATATTTTAAAACTTATAAGAAAAAAGAAATTAGGTTAAAAACATATTGTATAGAAAATAATACGAGACACTTTTATTTTTATTATCTTCTTATTTGTTAATTTGCAAACTCGATGAACAGTACAAGGGCAATTCTGCAATTATCTTCTTGCTAATAGTTTTTTTCGGTAAACTTGTTTCTCACTACTTGTTACATTAATAAAGTAAAATTATGAAAATATAGTTTTTTTATAGGCACTTAAAGGGTTGTTTGGTAACCTGTTAACGATTTAATAAAGACGTTACTTTTGAATTAGTCAGCATTAAGTGTGTTTGGTTTATTGACATGATACATCTGAATTGCTCAGTAAGTTCTTTACCAGTATATTTCAAAATGATGCTGGATGGAAATTTTACAACTTTATCCATTTATCTGTGTTTATAACCCTCATCTGGGTATTCAAACATCACCTCCTCCACCACTAACTAGTCATGCCAAGCTAAGTCAGACTTGTTCAGAGTCTCTTACCTATCAAACCTCTTAATCGCTTAGCACTTATTGACGCAGAGGTTGCCCAACATCCTCTAAAACTTACGTTAGGAGCAAATTTGTATCAGTTAACGCTATTAAATAAGTCGACACTATAGAAAAGTGATTAATAAAGATTGGTCTTATCGAAATGTTACATACCCTTCTAAATTTTATTTGATTATGAAAAATTTATGAGACTGGCAACTAATTGGACAATTACTACCAAACATGTGACTGTCCACTAATCTTCTTCTTTTTCGAACGCTACAGATTTTGTTTCTTCGTCAAAAATTAAATTATAGTGGAAGGTTAGGATTTAATTCATTCTTCGTTGAACCTTCGTAGAGGAATTCTTCCTCTCGCTTTTTGCCTTTGTTGACTGAGATTATGGTTTTATAGAGGTTGTTAGAGTTCCTTCCTCGTCTTTGACTTCTTGATTGTTGTGAAGCCTTGCATTCTTCAAGGGTAAATAACTTCAACGTCAAAAGTTCATCTTCATCAAGGTGTTGCTAGATATGAACATACATCATTAGTCAGTTCGTCGAAGAGGGTTCCATCTTCTTCGTCTACACTAGAAAGGGTCCATTTTTCTTTATCTTTTTTTCAAAGCATATCTTTTCTATTTTTGTAATTTTATGGGCAAACATACATGATATCTTTAATCTCAAATTTATTGCTATTAGGAGGGTGTTTGGGATTGAGTTTGGAAATGCAAAAGTGCTTTTGGTCAAAAGTACTTATTGACTTATGACTTTTTTTAAAGGAGTTTTAAAAAAAGTGTTTAGATTACTTTTTGGGACGAGAAACGTTAAAAAATCATTAAAAATTGTTTTTTTAAGTGTTTCGCTTTACTTATTGTGAATGTTGGTTGTATGGGTGGTAGATTTGTATTTTTTTTTTCCAAAAGCAAGGATTTGTAACTTCTCAAAAACAGTTTTTCCACCCTTAAAAGCCAAAAGTTTAAACAGAAAGTGCTTTTGGGTTATACAAACAAGTCTATAAGTTATTTTGAAACTCAATTCCAAACACCCTCTAGATAAGAAAAAAAAACATGTCCATGAAAAACCAAAGTCATTGGCGGATCTTAATCTGCGATTTTTGGTAAAATCTAGGGAGTCCGCAATCAATCCATATAATTTTTTTTGAATTTCTTAGTAAAAGTTACATTACGGTAAAAGTCATGTGGGGCCATGGCCCATCGTGACCCATGAGAAGTTCTACACTTGATTATACATAATGTAGCACTTATGATGTTATTTGAGGTACTTAAAACTTTTTTACTATGTTAATCTCGCCCTAGCTATTTACCTTATTTATAAAGACAAATTGTTTCTCATTTATGGCAACTTAGCAAGGGTAATACTGGCGGGACATAGAAATTAAGAAATTATTACATGTTTATCAAGAATATATTCAATAAATATACATGTTGGTAACATGTATATTAAATAAACCCTAAGAAATAATAACAGCTTAGAAAAGAGATATTTCTAAAATATGTAACAAGCTCATACGGAAGATCAGCAAGACGTTTCCACATGGTTCATCAACTACCAAAGATGTTTGGTTTTGATCTTGGTTAGAAATACACACACTTTATTCGTTGTATTAAAGTTGCAATAAATTTACCCCCTAGAAAAGCAATTATTTCTCTTTTAGGATCTAAGCTAGAATTGGAGACCATCTTTAGCGGCTATATTTACGCCACAAATTGTCCCGTTTGACAGGGCCGGCTTAAGCCATTTGAAGGCCTAAAGCAAAATGAAAATTTGGGGCCTTTTGATTTGACATTTTTAAACCTTACAAACTAAATCAAATAGATGAGAAACTAAGCTATATGCCTTAACAGTTGTATTTAACATATTAAAATAAAATTTGCAGCATCATCATCATCAAGGGAATACATTCATCAAATGCTCATGAACTTCACAAAGTGCTTTGACCAACTTTTAATAATGTGGTTGGTTACAAATTTTCTTCTGCTAAAATACAAAGTAAAGAAACATTGCGGAGATTTTATAGAAATTTAATAATTATTTTTTGTTCCAGAAGCTAAATTTGCAATATATAAGTTTTAAAGGGGATGATTTTAAGCAAACTCTTTCAATAATTTAAGCAATAGAAGAGAACCAAGCAAATCAAAATTTCCGATTGGCGCACAACATTCCTACCAGGAAACATTGGCTTTAATGTTAGCATCTCTCAACAATATATATACATCCTTAAAGCAATCTCCAACAAAATGTTGGATTCCATGATCGACTTAGATGCATACTTTTTTAATAAATTAGCAAAAATCATAACTAAAACTGATTAATTTAAGATGGAAATTAGATAAGTTGAACAATCTCAAACTTACCACCATGAATAGCTTGGAGGCTTTAACAATGAAACTTGACTACTCGGTGATTGAGCCACAGATGGCCATGGAAGCTAAAGGGTTTGCCACAATTCTGTCATAACTACCGTCACATTCAGCGGTCACAAACAAACCACTATCCAGGATTAATCAGGGCCCAAAGAAACATACATACCTGCATATATATTTTTTTTTCAAACAGGGGGCCCTTAGAAAGGTGAGGCCCAAAGCCCTAGCTTGGGCTGCCTTACCCTTGGGCCGGCCCTGCGTTTTGACTGATAAAATACAAGATTTTTTACTAACAACTATTTTCACCGTTAGAGAAACACCTTAAAGTATTTACATCCCACTCACAATGTGGTGATACTGGACGGACGAGAAAGTGGACCACCTCCATTGTAGGAGGTGGTTTGTTGGAGGTGGGTTTGGTATAGCGGGCATGTTCACTTGTCACATCGAGGGCCTTTTTCTTTTCTTTTTTTATTTTGGTAGGTGAAGAGGTGGAGAGTTGCAATGGTTTGTGGTTGTAGAAAAAAAATGGGCTTTGAAGATTTGTGGTTTGGAATAATGTAGCATGATGATGTGACAGTTTGGAATTCCAAACCACTATCACCATTGTGGAAGCTCTAATTTAACTAAAACTATTTGGTATTGGGTTATATATTATGAAAGTACTAGTTGATAAGGCTATGCGGTGAACAAACGCGTCCCACCCCCGTCCCACCCATTTTCCCCCGTCCCCCACCTGCACACCCCACCGCCTGCCCCGTCCTCACCCAGCCCCGTCCCCCCCGTCTCCCCCAGGACGCCACAGACGGACCAATTAGGTTGAAGATAATTATTATTATTTTTTTTTTTCAAAATCCCAACGGCTAGTTAACGGCTCTTTTTTTTATTTTTTTTTTCAATTCCATCTATAAATATTATACCATTTATCCACCCATATCCACTCCATCTCATTCTAAACCTTTATTTTATATAAAGTTCCTACCTTTTTTATAAAAAAACTCATGGATCCTTTCCACCAATTTAACCAAGACCCGAATCAACCTAACCCGAATAACCCTTTCACCACACCCGGTTACACACCCGTCATTGATCCACCCATATCGCAAACCGTTCCAATATTGCCGCATGCGGCTCAAATGCTTCAAAACCCGGCGGCTTATGCCCAATTACACCCGGTAAACTACATGCAAATGCAACATTATATGAACCTAGCAAGCCAAGCGGGTTTTACATCACACTTTTCACCACACTTTTCACCACAATTTTCTCCACAATCACAAGCAACTACACCTATCGGCACATCACAACCAACTACACCTATCGGCACATCACAACCCACTACACCTATGGAAACATCACACCCCGTTGACGATGAGAACGAAACCGATGAGGAGATAGTTGCCGAAACCCAAGAGACCCCATCGACCCCAAAAAGGAAAAGGGAAGCGCAAAGGAAAACAACGAGATCCAGGACCGGGACGTGGTAAACCGGTTCAAGGAGTCGCGCAACCATGGTCCGATGTTGAAGAGGAAGCCTTGGCTAAGGCTTGGCTCGCGGCTTCAAAACGCCCGACAATTGGTAAAATTTTAAAACTTGTGCAAAATATATATTTGTGTATTTATTTTTTACGAAAAAATATATATGTTTATTTATTTTTTTAAAAAGCCGATTATATATATATATGTGTATTTATTTTTTTCCGAAAAATATATATGTTATAGGTACCGCCCAAAGTGTTGAGGCCTTATGGGAGACGGCCAACGATTTTTTTCATAAGTATATGCAAGCTAAGCCGTATCGACAAAACGACGCTCTTTGCTCGAAATGGAGAAAGTTGAATGCGGATTGTGGTAAATTCAATGGAATTTACAACCGTATTAAGGCCAAACCGCCTAGTGGATGGAATGAGCAAATGATTTTTGAAAAAGCGATGGCGGACTATAAAACCGAAACGAAAAGAAATTTCTCGATGATACGGGCTTGGCAGGTTTTGAAGGATGAACAAAAATGGGCGGGGGTTCGAAACGAGGTTGAACGGGCCAAACGAAAAACCAAAGCTAAGAAAGCAGGCCCGTCCGTTCCAATCAACATTGATATGAACGACGAGCCCGATTATGAAGAACCAATTTATGTGGAGGAGGAACGCCCCCCAGGTTTATAAATTTATAGTTTTTTTTATATAATTTGTTCGTTTATTTTTTATACTATAAAATGTTTGCGTTTTTTATGTAGGTCGGGATAAAGCTCGAAAGGAAGTGGCGGCAGGAAAGAAAGCGGTGGGGTCGAGTAGCACGAGCGGGAGCGCTTCAAAGCTTGATAAATTAACCGAAGCTATGGAAGTTTTCAACAGAGCTAACGAAGAAAAAATAAAGCTCAAGAAGGAAAAGATTCGGTTGATTGATGAATCGAAGGCGGTGGAAGAGTGGAAAATTATGGAGGCGGATCTCTCAAAGTATCCCGAAGAACGACGCGGCCCGTTGAAGAAGTTGCAAGACAAGTTTCTTGCAAAATGGAAGTAGTTTTATTTGTTTTTAATAAATCGTATGTTATTTTTAAGTATGTTTGTTTTTTTTAATTTTAGGATGCTTTTGTAATTTTTATTTTTATAATTTAGTATTTATTTGAACATTATTTTATTTACTTATTACTTTTATAAAACTAATAAAAAAATATTAGAAAACAAAAAAAAAATATATTAAATGCTTGAGACATGGGGTTGTTCATGTCTGCACACCACACCCATGTCTCAGACACCACCTAAGTGATGTGGCAGCCTACGTGGCACTGAGACATGAGGTTTTTCATGTCTGCCCACCTTATAGCCTAAGGTGGATAATAAGGTGGAGGTTTGGAATGATTTGTTGTTGTGGAAAAAAAAATGAGCTTGGAAGGGTTGTGGTTTAAAATGGATTTGAATGAAGTAACATGGTGATGTGACAATTTGGAATTCCAAACCACCATCACCATTGTGAAAGCTCTAATTTAGCTAAAAGTCTAAAACTCATTATTCACAATTATCTCTATTTTTTTTTTCTCTTTTCTTATTATTTATTTATCTTTTATATAAAGATTGTGGATGGGTTGTAAGTAATTATCTTTCTTGAAGCTCAAATATTTATCTCTATAGTAATCGCTGAATATTGAAGACAAATGTGGCAAGAAATTATCTTGTTTCCGCTTTAGTTTTAAAGTATTGAGTGGGCTATACATCTTTCTTGAAGCTCGATTTAATACCTAGACCAAGCTATCCAGCATATTCAATATTTCTAATCTTGAAAAGTTAGGCGTTATACAAGCATTAAAGTTCATAAATAGTGACAAAACTGTTGAAATTAATATTCGATCACCGAATTAAAATTAATAACACAAGAAAAACATAGGAAAAGAAAAAAATTATCAAACTTCGAACATAATTACGAGATATATGAAATGATCTGGAAACAAAGTTTTATCACAAGATTACAGGATATATTACTCAAGATCTTGAGTTTACTTTTATACAACAATAGAATAGAATAGGACTTATAGTACATACTCAAGACTGAAGATCAGCATTACCACTGATGTTTGTTATGTGTAGTACGCCGTCCATGTTCCACTACACACAAATGTTCAGCAACACTAATATTAACCAATTATGCAAACATGTGATTTTGGCCCCTAAGGTTTTACCCAAAATACTTTAGATAGAAAATTATTTTTAATCACTGAAACCCCTGTGGTTTCATTTTGGTGCCATTTTGGCCCATTTTTTTTAACGACGTTAGAAAAGTCAGTTAAGGTCAAAGGCATTTTTGTCATTTCAAGTAAAAACTTTAAAAACCCTATTTTAACCTTCCTCTTCACTTCAGTCGATTGAAAGTCCCCTTCTTCATCATATTTCCTTCAAAAACCCTAATTCTGCTATTGAGGTGTTAGACAATTGTCAAAAACTATTGGATTATCGGTGATGACGGGTTCATACTCGGTTGGTTAGTTATTTAACCGAGATACGATTGTCTGGGTTTAATAACTGAAACGTATGGGTTCTACATGGAAGAGGATGAGTGGTGTTCGAGATAGATGGCAATGATCGGAGATGATGTACGTAGGTAGGAGGTGTCACAATTGTTATACGAGGGTGGGTGTTTAGTTGTCGGCATATGAAGGTTATGGCAGGTGACCGACTGTAAGGAAGAAGGTGTCGATGTCAGTTCCCGGTCGTGGATGGTTGTATTCGGAGAGGGGAATGGTGACGGTTAGGGTCACAGGTGATAGAGGGTGACCGGAGAAGACAAAGGTGTCGGTGTGAGTTCTTCGATTGGTGCAGTGTATGTGTAGATATTTATAATATTATAATGGAATGGATTTGACCTAAAATGACAAAAATGCCTCTGACCTTAATTGACTTTGCTAACGTCGTTAAAAATGGGCCAAATGGCACCAAAATGAAACCATAGGGTTCAATGATAAAAAAAAACTTGATTATATATATCTAGTATTCAACCAACAATGCATGTTTTGACAACGCTATAAATATAATGCAAGTCTCTCATAACGGTAATGTGTGCACACGTTTTACTGGTAAACATGCTACTGGTTTATTGAGATTTGAGAGTAATACACAATTGGGGCTTGAAGTAATTTGCTTATGTTTCCGATTTATGCAAATCACTAGTATCATATTACTAAGTCTGATTCCGCCTTTTTTGGTATTTCACAGAAAACACTTATCATCCTTGTGTTAAGAAGGGATACTGATCCAACGTAATTACACCCGGACTAACTAACTTTAGATCGTAACATCATTCAACTCAAACAATAACATGTAACATATAACGATACCAATACCAGTTTAACAAATATCTGACCCACAAACGACCCTTATTGACATCTAACCATTGTTGAGTTATGCAATACATATTCTTTCCAACAAAAGCAAGCTTCCAAGTAACCATCATCTCCCATATTCTTGTAGAGGACTTGTTAGGCCTAAGAATTTTAGAACTTTGTGTTGTAAAATAAATTATGAAATTGAACCAAGAATAACAATCAAATGCTTCGAGATTTTATTATTGATGAAAACGAATGAGAATTACAAAGGAGTTGAAAAGAAAACAGATTAACTCTACTGAATTGTATCGAACCTAGATTTATAACCCTAACCCCCAATCAGTTGGTTAAAGTCTGTTAAGACTTTCTGCTTAGCACAAACAGCCCTTCATCTTAACAGACTTCCATTATTGACCCGAAACTTATTATAACAGGAAATAAACTTTGAGATATGTAACAACTGGCCCCTAAACTTTCTTCACCAGTTTGACTTATTGTTTGACCTTTGATTTTGACTTATTTTCCAACAATCTCCACCTTAAGTCAACAATTACAAGTCCATCCAACACATCAATCACCCAAATATGAATCAACACATCACACTTTGCTGAATTTATATCAGATGCATTCTGGACCACTATGCCCTTCTTCCCACCTTCATTCAAGACTATAACTTCTAATTCTACAATACCATCAACGAACCCATGTTTTAACTTGTTTTTCCAGCTCAAAACATTCTTCAAAATCTGATATTCAACATCAAGATTTGACCCAATCACTGTAAACAACTTCTGCATAGGCCAACACAACAAAACATTTGACCATATTACCCCTGCAGCCAGTTTTGTTATTAACCACCAAATCTGGATTATCCAATATCAAACAAACATTATGTTTCCATAATGAACTATTTTCCACAGCCTTTATCTTCAACCACTTGGCCATTTTTGCCGATTTTACAGAATCTTCATAACAGTCCAAACACTTCATAGCTACACTCTTTGAACTGTCCCTGTCATTACAGAACCTTTCACTGAAACCAAACCTGTTCACCTGAGCCTCTTCATCTATCATCTCTACAGACTCCACCTTAAATTGAACAACTTCTCTACATAGCATTAACCTGCTATATTTTAACCTAGGCTTCTCAACACCTATACTATAAATCCTGATTATTATACTACCATCAGAATTCCTCAAGAACACATCTCCTCCTGTTCTTGAATTCAACTCCAACTGATTAGAAATCACATTCCCTTTAGAGTTAAACTATTTTTTCAGCATTTTCCAAAAATACCCTTATTGGAAAACCATCTTCTTTAACCAGAAACCTACTTCCTCCACCTAGAATCCAGCCCATTAACCTATCACACACATCACCATGAACACTTGATTGACCCACATCAGAGATTTTTACCATGTGATCCATTTCTTTCACAGTTTTATCATATATCTCTAAATTATTCCCCTGTAACCATTTAACAACATCATGACTACAATTCTTAATCAACTTCTGTCCAAATGTGTGGCATATGGACTCTCTCACACTAGGCATAACATGGCCATCAAGAACATAGACATTATTTCCTTGTCTTGTTCCTGATATCACAACCATTTGTTCTTTCATTACCAATGCCTTACCATCTTTTAACCATACATGGTGACCCTTTTCTCTAAACATCCCAATGACAACAAACTCCTATTCAAATCAGGAACATACCTTACATCATGCATATCAACAATCACACTGTTTTCTATCATGAATGTTGTGACACCCCGCACAACTACATAAACCGGATACCCAAACCGTTGGTGATTCAATTAAACAGAAATGGATAATTTCGTGAAACTGTGATTACGTGGTATGTGATTTATGTGATTTACGTGATTTACGTGTCTAATTTATGTGGATATTTAGCAAGCCCAAAGTATGACCCTTTTGAGCCTAAACGAACTTTAATGGTGGTTAAAACCAAACCCAATGGCCCAAGACGCACCAGCCCAATGTGCCGGTCCATGTTGGATATTTGCGGTACGCGTGTGGAGAGGAACCAGTCATGTGGCACGCTAAGTATTTAGCGGTACGCGGACCCTATGGGCTGAATATTCGCGGTACGCGAAAGTAGGTCTGACGGTTCCTTTGCCTTTTTCTTGGAGATTAAGTTTGTTTAGCCTATTTAAACACACTTACATCAACCCTAATCACCCACTACCATCCCTAGCCAACCCTAGCACTCTCCCAAACTATTCTCACATCAAAAATCATCAAATCTAGCCTAGGAGATTCAAGGTTATGAGATTGATTTGCAAGAAGGTTAGTTTTTCAATGTTCTTGATACTTATTCTTATGTATTGCACACCAATCCTCTTTGTTAATGATTAATTATGATGAATTTATCTGAGATTATATAAAAGTAATCAATATAAACATGTTTGATGAATGATTGAATGACTTATGATTAGGTTACATGATAGAATCACTCATTATTGTGGTTGATGCGTTCTTGATTGATAAAGGTTGAATCTTGATGATGATTTTGGAATAATTGAATGTTAAGCATCTGTAATTAACTTGTGGATATGATTTTTCAATGATTCATGTATGATATTTGATATTAGGGTTTATAGATTGTTGGTTTAAACACGTTTTGGAAAGTGCAGATTCGTAACAGAAACTTTGTGAGTTGATATCTCGAAATTTGTTTGTTAAAATCATGTGATTTCTGGATTGGTGGCTAGGTTTTATGTGTTAGCTTTTCAAAGAGTGCTTATTTGCGTGATTTGGAGTCCGTTTGGTATTTCGTTTCAATTTTACCCCACTGAAGGTCTGATCAGAGTTTTCTGACAGAATCAGTGTGTCGACTTTCATGAGCTATATCTCGAGTTCTATAAGGTATCTATGTGTGAAACTTTGTCAGTAAATAGATATGGGTGTTTGTGAACTTTTCCCACTGGATTCACCTAAATCGGACGTGGGTACGATTTATGGTGAATTTTATTGTAAACTGACTCTGATGAGATTTATCATCAGAATGGATTGAACAAAAAGATTTTTCATGATTAATTGGTAAGGTGTTTGGGCAAACTAAAGATATCCCTGAAATCCTTAAACATGAGGCTAGCTACTGTAATTTTATAAAATGTAAAGTTGAGGGTTGCTATTTAAAAAAAATGGTTTTTGTGCTCTAAAAACCGACACTGAAAACCAGATTCTGGCAGGTTGTGTTTCTCTACATTTTTGGATGGTTATGTGATGATTTGGCATACATGGTTTACTGTAACAACTTGTAATCTGATGTCGTGTGACTTAGCATCTGACTTATTAAGTTTTGTGTTCAACTGTTAACTGTTCACTATGTGCAAATTTATACGAAACACAAATGGGGATGGTCGGGTTGGTTAACACAAACGAACAAACATGAGGATTGGTTGTGGCACGTGTGCGAACACACTCTCACTTGCACGTCTTTGTACTAGGGAGTCTGTAGAGGTCCCTATATGTTTCAAGTCACGGTCCTTGGATTTTTATTTGCTGTGCAACCTAAGGTGAGTTTCACTACTCTTTTCTCAAAAGCATGCGTCTCGGGTTGAGACAACATACTTAACTTTTTCTAGTCCGGTTTGGGACTACTACTTTCTAGTCCGGTTTGGGACTACTTACCCATCCCGGGTTGGGATGCTATGGATCCTTGTGTGGGTCGGTTTTTGCTAGTTCGCAAACTGTGTCCTTGATGAACTAAACCAACTCTATCATCTGTAAGTCCTTCACATACCGAATGAGTTGCCGGTTATGGCAAGCGGGTTATTAGTTGATAGCGCTATTAGGTTTGACAAACCTCACACCGGCTCGGGGAGTGGCGGGAGTGAACTATAACTTAACAGATTTTATCATTGTTGATAGGCAATGATGTAAGGCATGCGCTCACCACTTGTGGCTACACGTACATCAGCATTTGGTATATCGGTTTAGTTATCATGAATGGTTAGCTACCCTTGACATGCGATGAACTAGTGTTTACACGGTTCTTGGAACCAACTCAATTACTTGTTTTACGTGGTTTTGGAAATCAGCGCAGTTACATACTCATTTACTTTACTTAGTGAACTCACCAACATTGTTTGATTGACCCACGATTTACATGCTTTTGCAGGTAGTTAGCTCCCGGTGTCAGGATTAGAAAGCACTGCACTCTTCACTGCATTTGGGGTCTTGGCATACACCTAAATTACATATTATGCTTTTACATTTTCTTTCATATGGTTTTAATTTGGGTGCGTTGTTTTGCGCATGGTTTTTTAAAAGGTTTAAATTTGGTTTACCGCTTCCGCAGCTTAACTAAACTTGTTTTTTTTAAACGAACTAAATGGTTTGGGCATTTAGAGTTCGTTCATATGACTTGGCTATGGGATCCTGGTATGTCATGCGCCTCGCGGTATAAAACCCGCAGTGGAAACTTGAGGTGTGACAAATGTAACAGTCCCATCTCCTTGAATCTCACTTTTGCCATCTCCCATCTTGACTTTACCAAGATTCTCATATTTCAAATCCCTGAAATACCCTTGATCATATGTCATTCCAAATGACCTTCCTGAATCCATAATCCATCTTCCTGAACATAATCTTTCATCAATTACCACAAGAACATTAGATTCATCACAGTCTTCTGATGAATCATCATCTTGTTGTCCATGACCATCCAACCTTTATTCATTCCTTCTTTTCTTAAGTTCTGGACAATCCCTTTTCAAATGATCTTCTGAGTGACAAACAAAACACCTTCTCTTGAATCTTGATTATCCTCTAAACCTTGAATTTTTCTGATCAGCCTTCCCTCTCACCAATAGTCCTTCTCCACCTTCTTCTTTAGGTTCAAACCCCCTCTTTAATTCTCTTGAATTCAAGGCTGCTAAGACTTCTTCCATGGTTAGAGTTTCTCTTCCATACATCAGAGTATCCAAAAAGTGTTCAAACTCTGTGGAAGTGATGTCAAGAACAAAATAGCCTGATCTTCATCATGAATGGTTACTTCTATATTCTCAAGATCCAACACCAGTTTATTAAATTCATCTGTATGGTCTTCGATTGATTTCCCCGGTGCCATCTGAAAAGTGTACAACCTTTTCTTCAAATACAGTCGATTAGCCAAGGATTTGGTCATGTAGAGACTCTCTAACTTGGCCCAAACCCCTGCTGCAGACTGTTCTTTCGACACCCTCTCGCAAGACCCTGTCACCCAGACTCAAAATTATAGCACTGTGGGCTTTCTCCAATATATCCTTCTTCTCTTTATCAGATAATCCACCATGCAAGTTGGCTTCTCCCAACAGGGCATCAGCAACACCCTGATGAAGAAGAAGAGCCCTCATCTTCAACCTCCACAGGCTGAAATCGTTCTTCCCATCAAACTTCTCCAACTCGAACATTGTTGTCACCATTCTTGATCTTTAAACACGGATAATAAACACCAATTTCATAGAATTGATCAACAAGGCTCTGATACCAATTGCTGTAAAATAAACTATGAAATTGAACCAAGAATAACAACAAATGCTTCGAGATTTTATTATTGATGAAAACAAATGAGAATTACAAAGGAATTGAAAAGAAAACAGATTAACTCTACTGAATTGAATCT
>JAUTDX010001507.1:0-55951 GCA_030844895.1 Ambrosia x helenae
TTTTTAGGAGTTTTGAGCCAAAAAATAAAAAAAGAGCCAATCGTTTTTTTTTAAATAAATAAGTTGTGCATAAAATAGAGCCAATCCTTTTTTTCTGCAAAATTTAGGGCATGTAATATAATACATGTTAGCATATGTTTGCACTGGTAACATATGTTATGATGCACATGTCATGTATATTGCATAAACCCTAGAATCTAACACATAAACCCCCAAAATGGGTAAAACATCATCAATCATCAATTGTAACCTATAATAATCATAAAACCACCATCTAGAACAATTATAAATCATCATCATATCATCTATACACATCATTCAAACAACAAAAACAAATTCATAAAAGTTCATAACACATCATTTAACATCATTAACACATGTACATTTGCATAAAAACTCATTATTAATGGAGGGGTTTTGTTTAGAAAGATGTTAGAAAGGTTTCTATCCATGAAAATATGTTTGAATCAGATCTGGACCTTTGGGGTTTGAGAAAAACGAAGGAAAAATTGATTAAAAGATTTTAGATCAAGAACACACCTTAAATCTTCTCTTGCTTATGTTATGGAACGGGTTTGTAGGTTAGGATCTGAAATACGAGGTCAAAAACTCCTCTCTACAGGTTTGGGGTTGAGAGAGAGCACTTGGGGGCGTTTAGGGTTTGTGAAATGATGAAAAAGTTGCAAAGTGTGGTATTTATAGTCAGTGTTTGTTCGCACCCTGCATGGGTCGAATGAGTTGTTTTAGGGGTCGAATGGACTTCCAATTTCTTGGTTCGAACCCCCATGAGGTCGAACCAAAAACCTGGAATTCCATTCTTTATGGTTTTGTCGTTTTAACGCGTTTAACACATGTTAGCACATTCTAACACATGAACAAGCATCCTAACATATGTTAAGCATGTATAGTCATAAAATGTCATATAAACATGTATTTGCACAGTTCACATCATATATGGATTAATTCATGTTTATCACTTAGTTTCATTCATGTAATTCACCAACAACGGGACTCAAGACTCGTGTGTGTATGTTTCCCCCATGATTCCCCGAATCACTGAACCCTGGACAATCTAAAAGTATAACTCAACTCCCGATAATTCCCCTAACCATCAACTCGACTCAACTGACCCAATTAAGTGTAACGTATGCATGAATCGATAAGGTAGACTTATATGTTTAAAAAAATATTATCCCGAATTTGTCGGGTGTCACATTACAGCCTTTACATCATCAACAAATCAGGGGGTCTAATCTTCTACAAGGTAAATACTAAACACCCAAATCCGAGATCAAAAAATCTTGTTTAATTTAATAATAATAATTTTTAAAAATAGGTACACAAGATTATGGGTTACAAGGGAGAATGGATACTAATGACAGTTTAAGATTGGCCGTTTGTGGCATTCAATGCACGCAATATCCCAGCAATTGTCCCTGTTCAGAGGTGCTCTGGTATTGAGTTCTTAAAGCGGATATGTTTGATCTTCATTGCTTTCAGTCTCTTACTGGTATGTTGTTGTTCGTTTGGATTGGTTGGATCGTATAAAGATGTTTTTTTATGATTTGGGTTAGCAACTTAGTATGAACTATGTTGTGATTGAAATTGACTTGGTACCCGAGTGACTGTCCGTAGGGGAGGTCATTTGGTGGGTAGTGGTGGTGGTGAAAGGTGAAGATAGTGGTGGGTGGTGGGTCTGATTAGGAAAGAAGAAAATGGGGAAGAAGATGAATTTATACGTGAGTTGACGAAAATGCCCCTGACTTAACGTCAAAAACTTAACTGGGTTAAGTCATTAGACTGTTTGGCCTATTTTCTCAAAAGTCAAGGACTGTTCAAGAAATTTTTAAAAGATTGGGCTGGAGAGGCAAATTTGGCCAAACCACATGGACTGTTTTGGTAATTTACTCTAGATTTTATAAGTTTCAAGTGTTGATCTTATAGCAATTTTTTTCTGAAAAAACGACATATTTTTTTACGGTACTCATATTGTAGCTTCATATTAGATTTGTTTATCGCTAGAACCTTCGAGAAAGATAAACCAGTTGAATCATGAAAACTTATGACGGCACTCCATACCTCAGTATCGGAAATTCCTAAGACCAAATAGGGAGAATCCCGACTTTTGAAATCTGACATGTGGGCCCTTTAAGCTAAAATATAACTTTAAATAAAAAAAACACCTTATATTCCTCACATTATACCAAAAGGAAATATATTTGCAAAATATAAAACATTACATAACCCTTCAGCAGGATTATATCATTTAAATGTTAGAAAATGACATTATTTGAAAAACTACCGAGTTACAATTTTTTAACGGCAAAGTAACACATTTCTATACATTTTATTTTGCTTATAGTGAACTTAAACCTTCACCTTTTGATAGAGATCGAGTACACCTTAACTAGGATTGAGTAATTACTACAAACTCTTTGGTAGTTGTATGTTACATATGTTAAGACGCATTCTCTCTCTCTCTCACTCTATATATATATATATATGTTGTATTTTTTGGCATGTGCATATATAGCATTTACACGTGAACAAGCATTTGGGAATGGTTTGAAAATCTCTGAAGAGTCCTGGGTTGCAAACAAAGAAATTCTGTGTAACTTTCAAGAAAACTTGAAGCAAATCAATGGCATTTCTTCACTTTTAGTTATTATCATCCTTTAACATCTCACCTTCTGTCTTCTCTTCTCCAACTGGTTCTCTCCCTCATCTCTCTCTCTTTCTCTCGCATCTCTTTCCTTCTCTCATTCATCTTTCATTTCTTCTTGCAGATGGCCCCCTCTACGATTACACCGCTTACACTCAGGTAACTAACTAATCATTACAAAACTCCTTTACGGCGGAACCAGAACTGTTTTAGTCGGGTATATCTAATATTTTCTTGAAAAACTCAAATTATATATAAAAAAATACAACAAATTCTAGTACCCGGGATCAGCTAGGGGTGTAAATGATGCGCAACGGCTCGAGAGCTATTCGGAATCGGATCGGTAAAAAGCTCGAATTAGCCGAGCCTTCACGAGCCCGAGCCTGAGCTCGAGCTTTTCATACAAACACCGTTTAGGCTCGCGAGCCTAAACGAGCCCAAACAAGTTTTATATTATTCTTATTTTATATGTAGTATACATACTATTTAACATTGGCGAGTCGAGCTCGAGCCGAGCTTTGGCTCGTTTAAGCTATCAAAGCGAGATCGAGCCGAGCTTTTAGCTCTTTTTAAATTGTTCTATAATTATTTCGAGCCGAGCTCAAGTCATTGGGTTTTACTTTCGAGCCGAGTTCGAGCTCAAAGCATTAATTAGGCTCGAACTGAGCCGAGCTCGAGCTTCATAGAAGCATGACGAGCCGATCTCGAGCCCACTCGTTTACACCCCATCAGTGGACCCTTTTAATCGCAGTTGGTTCCGCCCTTTGATTTATATCACGGGCTAGATCTACATGTAAAATATGGTAACATCTTCATTAAAATATATGATAACTAAAACAAATCTCAAAATTAATAATTTGCCTCGTGACCTTTTTCCCTGGAGCCTGAACACAAGTGTGACACCCTACTTTTGGAAATGTTAAAAATGACAAAAAAAATATAGAACCTTTACATATCTTATGTTTTTTTAACCTTTCTACTTTTATTAAAACAGTGTAAAGTTGAACCAGAAGATCCACTTTACAATGGAGGTATCCTCCACAATGAAGTTGCAACAATGGAATTCATTGCTGAAAATAATGGAACCACTACCTCATGGCCTGCTTTTGTGTTGCCAGTTCTCAATCCTTCCACTTATTACTCTTTTTCTAGTTAAGTTTTCTAGCATTAACCATGTATTTTTTTTTTTTTTTTATTTATGTAAATTTTTCATTTCAACAAAAGGGGCAAATTACATAAGGATAGCCGTAGACGGGCAACAAGTTGCGCCGCCACCCCCATGTATTTCTTTCATTCCTATTATATAATAAAAGTTATTGATTATTATTTTTGTTGATCTTGTAGGTTGGATCAAAATCCATGGTGCGAATTCTTCGTTGATAACCGCAAGGCTAATGTCCGGAAACTCACCGCACTATTGCGTGGGAACGGTTATCGCGCGTAACGATTGTTGGTCGTTCCTAAAGGGTGGATTTTACATGGACTTAGAATCAAATCCATCCCTACTCTATTTTCAGGTTTAGTAATATATTAGTAAGGTTATTTATATCATTATGA
This sequence comes from Ambrosia x helenae, assembly GCA_030844895.1. Lineage (NCBI taxonomy): Eukaryota > Viridiplantae > Streptophyta > Magnoliopsida > Asterales > Asteraceae > Ambrosia > Ambrosia x helenae. Next base: position 4,220 of record JAUTDX010001507.1, read on the forward strand.
ACAAACATATATAAAACAAACTTTGATAATAGTATGTATACCTATATCAGTTTATTCATGATATCAACCCAACAAACATGAAATATATGGTTTTTAATTATTTTAGTATGTTTGGTACAGAACTCTGACGACAAGGAAATTAGCATAACAATTGCTAGTGCATCGTTACAACCCTTTACTAAAGAGCAATGGTCATTTCAACAACAATATAAGATAAACACAGTAAGTAACAATCGCGATAAACGTCCATTTTCATTAGTTAGATATGAGGTTCTTTTTGTTGAATGTATCATTGATGGATAAGGAACGAAAACGTGCTGTCACGATTCATGTGTCGGATAAACAAGGAGCGAGGTTACAAGGGGCCGCGGTTTCGTGTAGAGCAAGTTGCGAAAGATTTCCATTCGGGTCTGCTATAAACAATTATATCATTGGGAATTTACCTTATCAGGTATGTTTTTAAATAGGGATAATTGCCAAAATAAACACTTGACCCAGCATATTTGCCAAAATAAACACTGATGCGTCTAAACATTAGGGACGAGCCACTCTTTTCCGTCTACCAATCAGATGATTACACATGTAAAGTCTTAAGACGCTTTAATTTTTAAGGTCTCTGCGTCTAAACTTTAGACGCGAGGCTCTTATTTAGACGCAGAGGGAAGCACCTATTCTTGAGGCAAAGGGGAGCATCTATTCTTGCGTCTAAATAACAACCTCGCGTCTAAAGTTTAGAAACAGGGACCTTAAAAATTAAAGCGTTTGAAGACTTTACACGTATAATCATCTGATTGGTAGACGCAAAAGAGTGGCTTGTTCCTAACGTTTAGACGTATTAGGTGTTTATTTTGGCAATTATCCCTTTTAAATATGACTTATCAATCATCACGTAAGTCATGAATTTATGGTCAAGATGATTCGTACATTTTTGTTGTAGAAATGGTTTGTGGAGCGGTTTAACGCAGCAGTGTTCGAAAACGAGCTTAAATGGGCTGCAACCGAGCCAAAACAAGGGTTGTTCAACTACACATTAGCCGATCAAATGCTAGATTTTGTTCGAGCTAACCAGATTGTGGCTAGAGGTCACAACATATTCTGGGAGGACCCGAAATACATCCCATCATGGGTGCTCAACCTCACCAGTTCCGAGCTAGAGTTAGCCGTAAAACAAAGGATCGCGAGCCTAATGACCAGGTACAAAAATGAATTTGTCCACTGGGACGTTAGCAACGAGTTTCTTCACTTCAATTTCTATGAGGACAAACTCGGGAAAAATGCCACTTATGAATTCTTCAAGGCTGCACACGAGGCGGACCCTTTAGCGACTCTTTTCATGAACGATTTTAATGTTGTGGAGAGTTGTAGAGATGTTAATTCTACTGTGGACAGTTACATTTCAAAAATGAGGGATTTGAGGAGATATGGAGTGTATATGGATGGGATTGGATTGGAGAGTCATTTTGGAGTGCCAAATCTTCCTCTAATGCGAGCAATTCTCGACAAATTCGCAACTTTAGAGCTTCCGATTTGGCTTACGGAGGTTGATATTTCGGATAACTTCGATCATCATCAACAGGTTAGTGTCAAAGTCCATAATGGATGGGTTGGCTAAACGTACACTTTCAAAGTCCATAGAGGATTTTAATGATTTAAGAGCTTGAAACGGATCAGTTAAGAAAATTTTTAGACATGATTTAAGCTTTTAATCTAGAGTCCGATCGAGTATATGTGCAATGCCCCTTACAAGTACATGTTTATGAATGTTAGTTTAATGTTTTTGACTTTTTGGTGTCTCTTATAGGCAACATATTTGGAAGATGTTCTAAGAGAAGGCTTCTCACATCCTTCAGTGAATGGAATAATGCTTTGGTCTGCCTTGAAGAAGAATGGGAAGTGTTATCAAATGTGTCTAACTGATACCAATTTCAACAATCTTCCGGCTGGTGATACTGTTGATAAACTTCTAAAAGAATGGCAAACCGGAGTGATCAATAGCCAAACGGACGAACATGGAGCTCTTAGCTTTTACGGGTACTTAGGCGAGTACACTGTCATGGCTAGTTTTGGAGGCAAAACAACAAGCGCAACATTTTCGGTTAGTAGAAGTGATGAAACAAGACATTTTAGTATTCAAATCTAATTAGTTACTGCAGGTATTGTAAACAAGTAACATGCAATTCTTTGATAAGTATTGTTTTACTTGACATTAAGAAAGCTTATATTTATAGATACATAAAAGGGGAAATTGTCCATATGAAACATTGTAATAAAGCATAAAGAATTATCATTATATGCAGGGGCTCTTTGGTTAAATATTATAATTTTAAAAATTAAATTAACTTATTAAAAGTCATGAATCAAACAATTGGTTACATTCTTCCACTTGAGAAGTTGATATTGATCTCGTGTTATTTTAATTGTTACGTCAAAATATTGCAGTAATACCAAGGTGAAAAGGTACGTGCATCCGATCGTATTATTTATTTAGCACTCTTAAGAAACTTATAATTATATAAATTCAACCATTGAATATGAAGTTATATATAAAGTTTGTCTTAACATTGCATAATTAGTCTGCGTAATTATTATTATTATTATTATTATTATTATTATTATTATTATTATTATTATTATTATTATTATTATTATTATTATTATTATTATTATTATTATTATTATTATTATGTAAAAAACTAATAACAAAATAAAATATTAGTATAATCACAATCACATATCATTGTACCTAGTGTTGAATGTAGCTCTTATCGCATATCTTTATTAATTAATCACAAGTTCCATAAAAGTTTTGGGTAGTAGCCTTTTTCCGTAAGAAATTAAGTAACAAGTTTCCCAACACCACGTTACTAATCCAATTTGCGAAACTAACGAAAGAGTTGTTACAATAAAGTTTTAATGACCTTGAGATGCCACTTTATTATTTTGAGCCCACCGATGTGGTAAGTTTTGATGTAGCGCACGTTATGAGGAACTTGATGTAGCTACACGTTCAACCATTATGGTTGATGTTGTGTTACGTCTTGCTTAATTATGACTCCTGCAGCAAAGATATAACAAAGTCTTCTAATAACATGAAGATATATCCAGATGTTGATCTTTTATTGTCGTTACACTTTGCATGTAGAACAAAAAGTTGACCAAACGTCTTGATTTGTTTCATAGTAAGATAGATTGGCTTGATCATATGAGAAAATATGTTGTTTTAGCGACATAAGGTGAATTGGGTGCGTATAAGTTGCTTATTGTATGATGATGGGCATTGAGAGACGAAGAACAATGTCACTCAAATAAATATAGTTTTGCTAACACTGTGTGTGATGAATATTGGAGGTGTGGCTAGTGGTATAGATTTATTATTTGAACCAATCATGGAAAAATAGTAAGTGCGAAGAGATAGTTGTGTGTACGTGGTTGGAAGAGAGTGGATACAAAAGTATCTTCAGTACAACTATATTAAGACTAAAGCACAGGTTTGTATTAATTTTATGCGCCAAATTTATATTCAATTCATTATGTCCAAAAAGAGCACTATGATACTAGAACAATACAATGGTCGAATGGTACTCGGCGCAACTGTAGATGGTAAGCGATGACGATGAATACTATGTATGCTAATCGGCACTCAATTGCTAGATGGCATGCGACAACAGCTAGAGGCGAAAACATATCAAGGGGGCAAAAGAAAGGAAGAAGCTCCAAATTAAGCTTTGAAGTAATTTTTTGTATATTGCATTGGACATGTAACCTCACGGTACTTGGGTTGGTTAAAATTAGTATAACTTCTCATCATTGGATTTGTTCGATAAATATTTTCTTGAGCGCTAGCACTTTTCTAGTTAACCTAAAAACATGTTTAGGTTCAAAATCCGTATGCAAAGATTACGTTTATAGATTTTTTTCAGATTAGTTTTTAAAGTTTTTCTTAATTATATTTGCTGATTGAATAAAACTAGTCTTATACCCGCCACGCGTTGTCGCGACGGGGACGACCGGATACTCATATTTGACCTGATGGAAACAGACACTGTCACGCACTGCACCGACAACTTTGAATTACACGGGTTATGATGATGACATTAATTACAGCAAAGTGGCCCGTACGTGATAGCAACCTGATTACAGTATCAACTTTTAGTATTATTAATTCATATGATTCTCACCCCCCTATATAAAGCTGTTATGTTACAACTCTATGATGCAACTCTAAATGTGTAATCCTATGATAAAAAAAAAATTCAAGTAACAGAAGCAAAATCAAATTATCGTAATGACAGCCAATAATTGAAATTAAATATTTTAAAAGGTAATATTGGGAAAACAATTTGTTGCAAATGATGTATACTAAAATCACACATCACGTCCACGGGTATGTTTTCCAAAGCATTTAATTTATTGATTTACATTAATAAAAATAAAAATAAATTTTACATGAGGTGAACATATGTGATTATGTGAATTGATCAGACACATATTGAATCTCTTAAACGTAGATATATACTCTCTTATTTGAAACCCCCACTCAACAATGGAGTCAAATCCGGTTTCGTCGCCGCTCAGCCTTATCGCCAATTGAAGTTATCACCACCACACCCGTTTATCTCCGCTAATGGAGGTGGTGGGTCATCAGACTTCGTATGTCCAGACCTACAACTGATCTGTTAATGTGTGAAGTTTTGGAGCTCCGATCAAATTTCCGGCAAGGCGCAACGAAGCAATCCTTCATCATGCATGTTTTGGATTCGTATAGATCAGATCAAATTTCCGGCAAGGCACAACGAAGCAAACCTTCATCATGCATGTTTTGGATTCGTATAGATCAGAAATAGTGAAGGTTAAACTCAACCATTGAGCGTTGCCGGTCAACCAACTTCTGGCGAGTGGTTAAGGTGCACAACCAATGTTTTGAATCACAATCCCGTTCTTGTTCTTCGTTAGCATGCAAGGAAAAATCTGATGCCGCTCCGACGAAGAAACCGACGACTCATGTCAGCCGCCAACAACAGGCGCAGGGAAAGATTGTACAGTGACAGAGACATAAGTTCTTCCGTCGGTGTCGTTACGGCGGTGGCCGTAGGAGGACCTATCCGAAGGAAAAGATTGTACAGTGACAGAGACGTACGTTCTTCCGTCGGTGTCGTTACCGGCGGTGGATGTAGGAGGACCTATCCGGTGGGAAAGACTGTACAGGGGCAGAAAGGTAATTTCCTTGGTCGGTTTGGTACTGTAGTGGTACAGTGCTTTCTGTGAGTGCCGCCGATGTTGGAAATTTTATATATATACAATAGTGACCAGTACTGAAAAATATGTAAAAGATTGATTGTATATATTTTTACAATCTTTAGTTGTCCACCAAGTGCGATGTTATATTTTTTTTTTTGAACGGTCAACGGTACACACCCATAATAAAGCCCCGTACCCTTCAGGTTCGATCCCCGAGCCCCCCTAAGGTCCAGCCCTCATTTCAGAATAGCCTTACTCTGAGTGGGATTCGAACCTGTGACCTCCCAAGGCAGGAACCCCACAAAGTGGGTAAACCTTTCCACCTCCATTGCAACCTCTAGGCTACAATATCATTGGCAAGTGCGATGTTATATATTTATATATATCCGTGAGTTGGTAGAAATTGTTGCCCTTATGCCAGCTTAGATAGTATGTTTACTAAGTATTTATTGGTTAGATGTTACTTGTCTAAGATAGTAGAACAACTACGTACTAAACTGTTGCCCTGTTCAAAAACACAATCACACCATCGCCATCGATCATCAAAACTTCAAATCCTTCCAATTCAACAACAAAATCATCATCGATCATGTCATGTTCCTCGTTTCACCTTGAACTCCATCACACAACACAAAAACCCAAACCGAACCGCATTTGGTTCTTCAATCGGTAACCGGCTTCGGCTATTCTAGGCGTGCGAATGCACGGCCACGACTAATCTTGAGGGCAAACCAAGAACTCCATTTTTTATGTTAGTAAAATAAGTATATTATACAAGAGATTCTAGCATTACTTAATTATATCTTGTCAGGAATGGGTTCATGTGAGAACCCTTCTGAGTTGAGAGAACTTGAGAACTAAGATGGTGCAATGAGAAGCTGACACATATGCAACCTATGAATATAATATTAAGAGGTAAAAAAGTAATTGATCCTCACCCCACCCCACCCCCCCCCCCACTGCAGCCATTATATATTACTCTTTTTTTTTTAAATAAACATTTTCCTCTCTCTCTATACTCAGACACTCCTCTCTCTCTCTACTTTCTCTCTCTGCTCTCTCTCTCTCTCACACTCCTCTCTATCTACTCTTTCTCACACACACTCCTCTCTCTCTCATCGACGGTGACGGGTTGTAGGGGGTCCGAACAGAAGACGGTGGTGCTTCGTGGTGGGGGTGCGAACAGAAGACGGGTGGTGCTTCGTCAGGTGCTGGGTTTTTGGATCTGAACCGGAGGGAGACCGGAGGGGGTCTACGTCGGGTTTTTTTTGTGGTGGGTTTTGGATCTGAACAGATCTGGAAGCGGAGGGGGTGGTTCTTGGTTGGTTAGGGGGCGGAGGGGGTGGAGAGGGGTGGAGGAGATGGCGGAGGACGGCGGTGGTGGTGGATCTGTGGCGGAGGACGGCGGAGGACGGCGGTGGAGGTATGTTATTTTTTTTAAATTATTATTATTATTATTTATTAATATTATTATTATTTTTCTGTTATTATTTATTATTATTTTTGTTATTATTATTATTATTTATGTTATTATCTATTATTATTATTATTATTATTATTATTTTTGTTATTATTTATTATTATTTTCTGTTACTATTAATATTATTATTTATGTTATTATTTATTAATATTATTATTATTTTTCTGTTATTATTATTATTATTATTATTATTATTTCTGTTATTATTATTATTATTATTTTTATTATTATTATTATTGTTATTATTTATTATTATTATTTTCTGTTATTTATTAATATTATTATTTATGTTATTATTATTAATATTTTTATTATTTTCTGTTATTATTATTAGTATAATAAATGTTATTATTATTATTATTATTATTTATTTTTTCTGTTTTTTTTGTGCAAAAGATAGCATTTTTTATGTTGAAATTTTGGGTTTTTTGGCAGGGAGATGTTATGAAGATGATGATGTTAAAACACCAGTGTAAAAAATACGAAATGTGTAGATGTTTTGATGTATAGATCTTTTGTAGATCTTTTGGGGTGTTTTTACACTAGTGTTTTGTGTAGTAGGTTTTGTGTATGGTAGATTACATCAGTGTAATAACAAATGTACAGATTTTTTTTGGTTTTTACACTAGTGTTTTTGTGAAGTAGGTTTGTGTTATGGCAGATTTACACTGGTGTAAATAATTACACCGGTGTAAATAATGGTAGGAATGTATATATGTTTTTTGGTGGCATTTTACAGTGGAGTAATACGAATGCATGTATGTTGTTTGTTGGGTTTTACACTAGTGTTTTTTTAGTAGGTTTGTGTAGGGGGTAGATTTACACTGGTGTAAATAATTACACTAGCGTAAATTATCACCATCAGATTTATGTTATGGTTATTTTTTTAAAAAAGTAAATGAATTTAAAAATTAAATTTGGTAAAAAAAATATTAAATTTAAAAATGATTAAGAAATTAATATAGTTTTATAATACTATTTTCTCTCTCTATGGTGTTTTTACATAAACACCCTTAATTGTACTTAAATATAATAAAAAATTAGATCTTAACACAAGTGGGTTCATAAAAGACAAAATACAACAACTTTTGATCTCAACCCTTCATTGCACAAAATCAATGGCCTATAATGGTTCTCATGGTTCTCTCAACTCAACATGGTTCTCAAAATAACCCAACCCTATCTTGTCACGGTTATATATATGTGTCTTATAAACTTACAACGAATTAATTTATACGGATATTTAACTATTTGGGGCTTTTGTTTCTTTATATGGTTTTAATACATTTGCGTAGAGCATTCACAACTCAACCCTATTTCCTCCCTCATTCTTAAAATTTAAGAAAATCTCACAAAAACTCACTCCATCACAACCCCTATCCCCATACCTCATTTCTAAAATTTGCAAAAAAACCTATGTTGAGCCCCTATATATGGGGTCTTCCATACTTCCCCCATCTCATTTAATAATAATAAAATAATACAAATTAAAGGTGGAGTGGTTTGATGTTGGTTGTAAAAAAAAAATAATAATAATAAAAAAGCTTATAGGGGATATGAATGGGGAATGCGATGTGAAAGACTTTGAAAAAGTGAGAGGCAAATTTAAAAAACTATAATTTTTCCTTAAATTATATGGTTGAGGATAGGGCTGTTCAAATCGCTCGCCGCTCGTGGATCACTCGTCGCTCGTTCGGAAAATGCTCGAAAAATGCTCGCTCGATCATCCGTTCGGTTGTATATGAGCCGATCGGCTCGGTTCGGTTTGTAAATGAGCCAAGCACGAGCAAAGGTACGCTCGGCTCGAATAAATTTTTGTTTATTTAATAATAAATATACACACAATTTACAGATAAATTTATGGCTTTACATATAAGATTCTATTGGATTTGACTTAGTATATGCAAACAAAATATAACCAGCCCACTTAACACAATAAAAAAATTAACACTAGATTTGATAGTAAAGCAATAAGTCATGATGTGACAGTCTTGACTTCTTTATGTTAATAGTCGTCCATCACTAATTGTCGCTAGATATCACATATACGTCACAATGCAACAACTGTCGTCTGACGTATGCTCATCATCTCACCAGCCTCAATCTAAATCTTATCCTTGGACACTGGGATCTCAATATTAGTGTTATCATCGGACATTTTGACCTTAGTTGTCACCCGACAATGAAAACATTGAAGGAAACATCCCAATTTTATAATCGTCCATATTATTCTCCGCTCGATTCTCGCTCGGCGCTCGGTCGGAAAATTTGCGCTCGAAGAATGCTCGTTCGGTTTTCAGCTCGATTGTAAACGAGCCGCTCTGCTCGGTTCGGTTTGTAAACGAGCCAAGCACGAGCAAAGCTTCGTTCGGATCGGCTCGGCTCGTGAACAGCCCTAGTTGAGGATGGGAGACGGGCTGTGAATGCTGTAAGTAACGGTAACTGGTAACTAGGATGCCTTCTGAATTTGTGACACAAACCTTTTACATAATAAAACAAAAAAGACAGAACAAATGATCAGAAATCTAACGTTAGTACTAAAATTAAACGACAGAAAGAGTTAAATAATCTTGCAAATCAGCCGTCCAAACGAGTGAACACGAGTTATGAACTAAATTCCAACAATGTTTTCAATTATAAATATGCAATAGTACAAAACACTAGCACAACCTTGGCATTTTCCAAATAAATTACATGATTTGTAAAGTGTTTGTTTATGTTTTTGGTCGTTCACAAGCCATACTTATGCCTGCATCGTCTCTTGAACCCATATCGATTTGAGTTCAAGAAATTAAACATGGAAGAACAACTCGTTTTTGTGAAAATACTTGTTTTGCTTTTCATCATAATACTAGCAGCAGCAACCGAAGGTCATAAGACAACATCAACAACTCAATTTTTATGCCTTTTTAACTGTTCGTCGTATAAACTAACGTGTGTTATCGATTGTTTTTGTGCCTTGATTTTGTAGATGGGCCGTCTTATGATTTTACAGGCTACATTGAGGTAAGTTCACAACAAAATATTTTTGATATAAGTTTTGTAATTTTTAATCAATATCATTTCGATATTTTAGTGCAAGAATGAGCCTGAAGATCCACTTTATAATGGTGGAATTATTATTAATCAAAATCAATCTGTTTCCTCTACATTCATGTTGCCAAGTCTCTCAGGGATACAATCTACTCATTTTCCAGTTGAGTTGCCTTTTATGATTAACTTTAACTAATTTTAAGATATAATACCTATATTTGCACTTGTTTTTATATTAAAAACTTTTTGTTAACACTTGTTTTATCCCATAGGTTGGGTGAAGATAAATGGCTCCACTGCAACTGCGATCAAGGCTAGCCTAACGCTAGGCGATGACACAAAAATGTGTATAGGAAACGTCGTTGCAAAAAGCGAATGTTGGTCGTTTATGAAAGGTGGATTTGTACTCGATTCACCCTTGGACCATGCCATCGTGTATTTTCTGGTAAACTCATATCGCGATTAATCTAATGTGATACCTTAGTTTGTATGATTTCTCAGTCACAATTAGTCAACATAAATGTTTAAAAAGGAGGCCATTTTGATTCTTGATCGACGAGTTTGACAAAATAGCTTTGCTTTGTGTTTTACGTAAATTCATTTAACTTGATTTTATATTAAATAAGAAAGTGTTTCAGCCTACCAAAGGCCTTTACGTAGAACACCGCATTGCCCCAACGCAATAGATTCAATTTGCAATGCTAGATTCTCTTGAAGAATTACATAATTTGGCTTGAGATTGCAACTTGGTGGTTAGTGAGCCATTGGTACAACAAAATGGATCTTGTGTGTCATGCATGGTTCGATTTGTTGTGTCAATTTTATAAAGGTGGTGAGGTAATCGGAGCAAGCACTGGAAATATGTTATGCCAAAGCACATGTATCAAGCACTGGTTGATTAGATTTTTTTAAAAGTCTATGCTATTTCGTCAAACTCATTGGTCAAGATGATTGTATTGATGATATTCCCATGTTTAAAATCTTTGTAAAAAGTCCTTGATAAAGTTTTTGACCCTTGAAAAGCATTATAATCATTTTGTATATTTCTCAACAATATGCTTGTTGTTTACGTGATTCTTGAAGGATTCAAACGGCAATAACATCAATGTGACACTTGCAAGTGCTTCTTTGCAACCTTTTACACGTCAACAATGGCAAAAAGATCAAGAAACCATCGTTGATAAAGTAAAAACTAAACTACAAAACATATATATTTTCTTGAACTTTACTTTTAACGTGTTATAACGTACACTTAATTCCTATTTTAGGAAAGAAAGCGCGCTGTAACAATCCATGTATCAGATGAGGATGGAAATATGATCGAAGGAGCTAGGATCGTAGTCGAGCAAACCAATAGAGATTTCCTTTTTGGTTCAGCCATATCAAAGACCATTCTTGGAAACTTACCCTATCAGGTAAAAACTATAACCTTTACAAAAATAAATATATAAATAAATAAATAAAAATTAAACCTCACACTACAAAATAAATATCACCAACGCCTGGATTCGTCGCAATCCATCGTTGAGCTGGTTACCGACAAGAATTCCGTTGGTGAAAGTGGTATGTGACTGACTTTAAGAAATATGGTCGTGGGTAGACTAATTTTTGATAAACTATCGACGGGGGAATATTTCATTGGTAATCCGTTGGAAATGTACCCACTACCAACGGATATCCGTTGTTAATTCTTTCACTTACAAAAAAGACTAAATCTCCAAGGTTTCCATCTGTAATCTGTCGTTAACTGTCGGTTTAACCCTAAGCATATATTTAAGCAATCGGCAAAACCTAAAAAAAGTTTTTAATATTCTTTAGGTTCTGTTTAGATTTTGTAGAAACTTACAGAACTTATTGAAGTTCCTATCAGTAAGTTCCTACGGAATCTAGACAAAACCTAAAAAAAAGATGAAAATGGTAGTTTAATGTGGATAATCACCAACATATTCCTAATCCATTGGTAATCCCTCGTTAACTATTAGGTTTATCCCCAGACGTATTTTTCTTCAGTGATCATTTAGAAAAACTAATGGATTACCAACCATTTTTTATGATTTATCCTTTGAAAATTTCTTTAGGTTTTTTTTAGGATTTGTTGGGATTCCGTATGTACTTACACTCGAAAACTATACGTAGGTGATAGTTATTTGTTTAGTTGTTTCAAATAACATCAACAATGTTTCATCTTTTGTAGAAATGGTTTCTAGAAAGATTTAATGCAGCTGTTTTCGAAAACGAACTAAAATGGTGCGAAACTGAGCCTGAACAAGGGAGTGTCAACTACACTATACCTGATTTGATGCTAGATTTTGTAAGAGCTAACCGAATTACGGTTAGAGGACATAACATATTCTGGGAGGACCCAATGTATATCCCTTCATGGGTCCAAAACCTAACTGGTGATGCGTTGTATTCGGCTGTCAAATCGCGTATACAAAGCCTAATGACTCACTACAAGAACCAATTCGTCCATTGGGACGTGTCCAACGAGATGTTACACTTTGATTTCTATGAGCAACGGCTTGGTCAAAACGTATCGTTGGAAATGTTTGAACTAGCCCATGAAACGGACCCGCTGGCGCTTTTGTTTATGAATGATTTTAATGTTGTGGAGACTTGTGGTGATCTGAACTCGAGTGTTGGGGCATATGTTGCTAGGATGAATGAGGTGGAGGAGGGTGGTGTTACGATGGATGGTATCGGGTTAGAAGGCCATTTTACAACCCCAAATCCGCCGTTGATTAGAGGTGTATTGGACCAACTTGCTACATTGCAACTTCCTATTTGGCTTACAGAAGTTGATATTAGCAACACCCTTGATCAAGATACCCAGGTAACGGACAAACCATCTTATATATTGTATAACTGTTAGATAAAGAACTATCCTACCTTGTACATTAGTGTTGTTTTCTAGTGGAGCGCTAACGGGGGCCTTAAAACAAAATTAGCGCCCCTTAAGGCCCTTTACACCGCTACATAAGGGCCTTAAAATTCCAAAAACACTCTCAGGCGTTAAAAGTTTAACGCTCAATTTTTGGAAAGTATTCTTAAAATTTGTGTATCCTATGAAAGGAGGAGAGATGGGCGCTAATTCTTCTTCCACTACGCATGGACCAAGTGTTTTGTAGAAATTGGATACTTTTTAAAACTCCCCTAATACAGATGATTCGTTTTTTTGTAGGACATAGAAACTAGATTATTGACTTTATTCGCTATCAAAGATAGCGACTTCACATATCCGTTTAGATTAGACTATTGTCTAGCCATTTTTGTTGTTGAAGCCACCATTTGAAATAGTGATTTCAACTTCAACCCGACTAGCAAGATGTTGTAAAGTGAAGTCGCTATCTACCATAGGACTTCAACTCTAAATTCTCTTTATTAAATAATAAATAATCCAGATTTATATTTTAACAAAAAAACTATCCATTTGTTATCATCTTTTCTTCTAAATAAGCCATACTTTAAAAAAATATTTTACTAGTGAACAAAGAAAAAAGATGGTTTGACTTTCATTGACTAATATATTAAGAAAATACAGTTGACCTTTTTTTGTTGTGGACAGGGAAAGTATTTAGAGATAGTTTTGAGAGAAGCGTACTCACACCCATCAGTAAATGGGATAATGCTTTGGACAGCAATGGATCCAAATGGTTGCTACCAAATGTGTCTCACAGATCACAATTTTCAAAACCTACCTGCTGGTGATGTTGTGGACAAATTGTTGTTAAAAGAATGGTCAACAGGGATGGTCAATGGTCAAAGTGATGAGGTTGGGACTTTTAGCTTTGATGGGTTCTTGGGTGAGTATATGGTCAATGTTGAGTTCGGAAATAGGACTTCTAACTCTACATTCTTCATCTCCAAAGGAGATGAAACCACCCATTATAGTATTCAATTGTAGTTTTTTAGTATTATTATAGAAAGAAAACTCATTTTATTGCACTTTTCTTACTACTTATTGTACATAACTTAACTTAAATTTATGTGTTTTTAGGTATGCAATAAAGTTTAGTTGGTAACACATAGTTTGTAGCGCATACTTTTTAGGTATCGAATTGTTTTGGATAATAAGATTTACATAAAAGACCAAAAGAGAAATTATAATATACATTGGTCCAAGTAAATAGATGTTTAGTATATGTTTGACCAAGATTATTGCAATTTCAAGTGCCAAGCAACCCTAGGTTTAAGGAGGGCAGTGCCCCCTTTGGTGGGGAGGTATGGGGACAACGATCTAGACGAGGTCATGGGGCAGCAAACAAGTATGTATATAGCAAGTTTGACAACTAACAAAAATAATTTTATTTTCTATATGTGGATGACATATTTATCCTTGACACTGATACAGATTAATTTGATAAAACAAAGGAATTCTTGTTCATCTAACATCTCTAAGAAATATTTGGACAAAGCGGATGAAATCTTCGACATTGTGTATTAGCATCAAACATGATAACATGCGTATAACTCTCTTGAACTTTGCTTGCATTGGACGAAAAGAGAATTTTGCTCTTTTTTTCAAACCTTCTTCAATCAACCTATTATGATTACTTGTGAGCATAAAAGAGAAAAGAGGCGTGACAAAAAAGGGAAGACTAATGCAACGGATGCTTGTACACAAAGCTTTAAACTGCTTGTACCAGCAATCCTCTCTCAAAGACAGGTTGCTAAATCTATAAATATATATAAAAGAATTGATGTTTGCTGACGTAGCATTCAATGGTGGTCTGAAACCCCCCCCCCTGAATGTACCACGTGGCTTCTTGTGAGAATTTAAAAAAAAAACAAAAACCAAAATCATTATATATATAATGCCTTAAAAAAACCCTAACATGAAAGACCCACAACCAATGCCACCACACACTCTTCCACCTCCTACAATCCCTTACACTCTGTTCCAGAGTTTCATTAAATGATGGAAGAGAAAGGATCTCCCTCCTCTTTCTTTCCCTCCTCTTCCTTCCAAATTGGAAAGATTGAAAATCACCTTAAAAGCCTCTCTATTATCCCTCTCATTCCCTCCTACAAAAAACTCTGGAACAAATTTTTTCTCCACTTTCTTCTCAATCCTTTCTCTTCCATCCTTTAATGAAACTCTGAAACAGAGTGTTAAACTCATTTCCACCATCATATTCCAACTTCCCCACCACCGCGGAAGATGAAGACACCGCTTACTGCCTCATTCTCCTCTCCAAAGATCATTATAATACCATTAATTCTCATATCGACGATTTCTCTGACCCAGACTTCAAGTTTAACAGCAAAAAATTCATACAAACATCGTCAAACGACCCCAACGTATGCACCGGAGTCTATGTTTACGAGTGCAACCTCACCACTCTCTCCCCCTCCTCTTCCTCTCTTCGCAGTCGCCGCCACCTCCACCACCACTCTCCGCCGCCACCTCCTCTACGTCGTCACCATGACCTCCACCAACACTTTCCAGTTTTAATCAAATGTTTTGTTTAACATCATCGCTGCATCATGGATTCAGTTGGAGACAACACTAATAATAATCCCCAATTGAAACAAGGTATATTGTAAAACCTCCTTAATTTTGTTCTTTTGATTATAATGTTTGATTGGTTATTAAATATAATAAGATCATATTAGTGTGTTTTAGTTTTAGAATTGTTATGTAATTGTTTGACTTTTAAGGATGTTTTTCTTTTTCACGTTGATCATGTTTTTACAGTTTTTAAATGTTATTGATTGTTGTTCTTAGCTTCTGATTATGTTGATAATATATGATTGATTAAAACTTATGACGACCGTATACCAAAACTGTAGTACCGATAAATATTGTCATAGCTTTGATCTGATCTATGGAAAGAAATAAAGAAATCAATCATCACTCAATAAATATTAAATCATAGTTTGGCTTTGAGGCCATAAGGGGTAGTTACGTAAATTAATTATAGATAATGAATATATAGAAAAGTAGATGATAAAGAGTCGAGTCCAGAAGGAGTTTGCTTTAGAGCATGACATAGTAGAGTTTTTCTTTAAAGGGGGCAGGTTTGTTGTTAGGTGTGCATTTAGACTGATTTCATTAGCAGTTGTATGATGGTAATTTTCGTCATTGTTTCTGTGGTGTGGTCTTAACACTTATTAATGTTATTAGAGTATAATATTGTTGAATAATCACTTTTTGTGATGTGTTCTTAACACATATTAATGTTATTGTTGAGTATAATATTATTTGTAGTGTCTTCCAAAGACAAAATGGATTACGATAAACTCATCACTATCAAAGACTCGACCACTCGTTTGTTAATCGAGTTCACCGTCTCACTAATCGCTCCCCTCATATCTTTCTTCGCCAAACTCATCGCTGTCAAAAACTCGACCAATCGTTTGTTGATCGAGTCCACCGTCTCACTAATTGCTCCCCTCATATCTTTCTTCGCCGCAACGTGCTTTTTGCTCATAGGTTAGTGGGTTAATATTTTGATTTGTTATAGATTGTTAAAGTTTTAGTCTTTTGGGAAATTAATATTATTCGATGGTGTTCTTGCAGAAGCTTGATCAAGATTAGTTAATTTCAATGAAGTGTTTTCAAGTTGTTGAATAAATGCAGAACTTTAATAAGCCAAGAAGTCGGCGTAGGCCTTCTAGGTCTTATGCTTTAGAAGGTATGCTTTAGAAGGTATGCTTAATTGGTTATAATATTATTTAATTATAACATTGAAGCTGTTTGTGTTTGTTAAAATGTTGTTGATTTGTTATAGATTGGTAGAAAAGTTGTTATCTCTTTAGATGTTTAGTGTTTATTTTTTTTCTTTTTATTTGTTCATATGATTTGTGTATTACTTATAGAGTAATAGGCTAAAGTTGTAGTAGTTGAATACAGGATGACATGAGTCAGGCTGCTAATTTAGTGAATTTCAAATGTACATTTAGTGAAGTATGTGGTTGTTAAATGTTTATTGAAATGTGAAATTATTATCAATTTAGTGAATTTTAGGTATACAGACAGGTGTTTTGTGTAGTGAATGCGGAAGGTGCGGGAAATATAGGTGCAGTGTATATATTATGTGTGTGATCACTAAACTTCCATAGGAAGTTAGTTTGATAATACTATTTAATGTAAAGTATTGATTTGTGATTTGGGACTATTTTGTTTGAGTCACAACGAGTAGAAAAGGGTAGAAGAAAGAGAAGTGGTGGTCCATAGGTTTAGCTTTGGATTTTTTTTTTTTTTTTTTTTTGATAAAAGAGATACAGAAGGTGTGATTGGTAGCGTATTAGGCAGTTAGGCATTATGGTAACAGCCGAAATATTGATGTTATAGTTGTGATGACAATTCGTGATTTGAGTTTTGTTTTAGATTTAAGTTTATATCCTTAATTTAGTTTATGTAGTGGTATTCTATTGTAATTATTAGTGGCTAATATAGGAATCAAATCCATATGGGACCAATAAATTGATATCGTAGCATCTTAGACGGTTAGGGGATACGGTAACAGTCGAAATGGTTTTTATTTCTTTGTTCTGATTGTAGATAATTGATGCTATAGTTGTGATGACAATTCATGATTTGAGTTTTCTTTTTTTATCATTTTTTGTTAAGTCATATTAAATTTTTCAACTCCGGGATTTTACCGGGGTAATCAGCTATTGATATATAGTTAATTAATAGGGTAAACTGCTAAAATCTTCCGTGTGGTTTAGTGAAAAGTACCACTTACGTACAAACTTGTGATTTTTTGTCATAATCGTACCCTGGTTTCAATTTTTTGTCTAAATCGTCACTGGCACTAACTCCACCCAGTTAGTGCCAGTTAAGTCAGGGGCAATTTCGTCCATTCACCTTTTAAAGTTTTGTTTGCCTATATCGTCCCTTCCCTAGTTATTAAAAATTTAAAATTTAAAATTAAAAGAATTATTATAATTAATATTTTAAAATTTAGGTGGGTCCCACCTAAACATTATCATGTTCTTGAAGGTTTGAATGAACCCTTCATCCTCAAGTGTTTATTTGTACAGCCGAACCACCCCTTCTGCAACTACCATTTGAGACCACCACTACACCACTTTCCATTACCATCTTCAGTCACGTTCACAACTGTCACCTAAACATTATCATCATCTTAAGCTTTTTTCAAGCGATCTAAGGGATAATGATGGTGGTTGGGTGCGTGTGTGACGGTGGAACAGTGGTTGTGTGATCAGTTTTAAACAGGGGCCGAGTTGTTTTAGGTGGTGGCAGTGGGTTTATGTTAAGAGGTCGATGGTAACTAAAGGTGGATGGTGGAAGGGCGGTGGTTAGCTGGTTGTGGGTGATCGGTGGTGGTCGGGGTGATGAGTTGCAGGTGGAGGTGTTTATGTGTGACGGTGGTGACCATAGTAAGGGTATTACCGTCCAATTGCAAAATCAAATTTCAATTCAATTCAATTCAATTTGCGCCGCCCTTTTCTCGTTAATTAGTTTTATGATCAGGAAAAAACTCACGTAACTGACGAACGTAACAAAAACCAGCAGGCCAAAAACCATGCTCTGTTTTCGAAAACCCATGACCTTGGAACATGCTCTGTTTTTTCATGAAAAAACAGAGCATGATTCACTAACTAATTTGATTAGAGCGCATTATGGCTACGAAATGTAAAATCAAGTAAGCATTTCATCATTGTTTGTAAATAACTTTTGATCTTACTCATTAAACAATATCTACAACCTAAAAACGTTTCAATGAATCAGATGATCGATGGAGGGAAAAGAAGAATCATATGCTGAAAAACGCATGTTATAAATGAATAAAACGTACGTTATAAATGAATAAAACACACATTACAAATGAAAAACGCACGTTATAAATGAAAGCGGACGTTACAAATGAATAAAACACACGTTATAAATAAATAAAAACACACATTATAATTTATAAATGAATAAAACGCACGTTATAAATGAATAAAACACACGTTATAAATGAAAAACGCATGTTATAAAAACGCACATTTTCAATAAATAAAACGCACGTTATAAATTGTAAATGCATATTTTGTGAACTAAAAAATATATTTACCTTGTATCCCCACGAAAAAGAAAATCATGTCAGCAAAACAAAGGTTGACTTTTGTCAAATTTAGATGTGTGATTCAGTAATCGTATTGTTTTGGTAACGATGAGATCATGTCGGGGATGGTGGATTTTGCTTGGTTTTCTTTCAATGGTGATTTAAAGAAAAACAAAGCATACAGTGAATTGAAGAAAAACAAAGCATGGTGAAATTGCTCGTAAAACTCGTTGTAGTTTTGAATAGAATTTGAATTTACGTGAAAAAAAAGGATACAAAATCGTTGCTACAATAATTAGAACGTGATGTTTAAAATACCCTTTAATTGAATTAGAACGTGGTTGAGAGTTTTAACTGTCAGTTAAATGTTAACTACACGTGGCAGCATGTTGTTGTTTCTTACCCTTTATATGTTAAGGTACTTTTTACCGAATACTCTCTCTAAACATATAAAGCTATATTGAGATAGACACTCCCATAACTGACACTCGTGTGTGGTCTATGATCAAATTGATATGAGATCTAAATGTGTAACATGTTTATGTTAGACACTAGCATAATTGTCTCCTTCCAGACAACAAGTTGGTCAAATCATGATGATATTTTGTCAGTATGATGAACAAAAAGATTATAATTTGAATCTTGCCGAGAACCCAAATTTTTTTTTTTTTTTTTTTGACAAGTTAGCACATCTAAATTTCTGAAATCATATTTTAACATTTCACTTTAGCTAACATTGTTCTCTATTAGAAGAAAAACAACTCGTCCACTTATTTTTTAAGTTAAATGATTGTTTAAATTCTACGTAGAAGTTTCCCAAAGCATTAAGACCACTCCTATTGGTAAACAATCTAACGTTAAGTTGCCACTTGTCAAATTATTATTGGTTTAATTAAAATAAAAAAATATAAAAGAAAATAAAGGTCACAATCAAATCGTTTGGTCGACCATGTTCACGACCAAACATCTCTAAATTTTGTCAACTCTTCATGCCACTTGTCAACATTTAGTTGGCACACTTGTTTCTTTTTTTAATTTTTTTTTCTCCTACCTACCTTTCCCCTAATAATTTATTTACCCAAATAACTTAGTGTATTTACACTTAAAAATAAAACTTAATATACCGTATTTCTTAGTTTTTTTCTGAACATTTTGGTATAAATTTTGTTAAAAACAGACTTTGTTCCAAAAAATATATTTTTAGTATGAAATATAAAGGTTGGGTTGTGTTAATGGGAGTGGAATATTGAATTTGGTTGGGTTGAGTAGATAAAAGAAAGAGAAATTATTTTTTATTGAAAGTTTGGTTGTGAATGAGGATATTCTAAACTTTCCCTCCAACCCGCCTATACCTATAACAATGAATGTTCCTCGCTATAGGGTAAAAAATTCAAAAAGTTCTGAAAACATTTTAGTTGTAAAATTTTGTTGTGATAGACTGACGTATTGCAACGAAAACATTTTATCGCTAAAGGTGTTGTCCCTAAAGATCAAGTTTCTTGTAGTGCACTAGCCAGTTCGAACACTCAAAGAGTACGACAGCTTCGCACATATGGAGTACTAGCAGGGAACACGCGCGTTGCGGCGGAGTCGACAATATATGGCGGAAACATAATTCAAAGCTTAAAATAATTAAAAGAATCAATATATAAGGTGTATGTTTTTGTGTGTGTGTAAGCACAAGAACCTGTGCTTCGTAGTGGGGTAATTTTTTAAAGTCTACAAGGAGACATGATAGCATGCTACGTTCTAATACTATATGCAATATGACTTACATGCCGGTAAAAAAATGGAAGTAGCGGTTTGATTCATTAGCAACTATTATTATACTAATAGTCCCACTCAATATGTAGAAAGTTCCAAATCTGGAGAGATTTTCTAGAAGAAGAAAGCTTTATAAGATCCACATTAGCAAACTGCAAAGAAACATACCCATAACTTTTTCCACATGATAAAAGCAATGCAATAAAACTGCTAATCAAGTGCACCATAAATTTCTATCAGTGGCATCGAAAAGTGAAATTGGAAGTTAGGTTAGTTGAAAATATTCCACATAAGACCTCCCAACCTGAGAACTTTATAGACATGCACAGATCGCTTTTTTTCTAGGAAGCGAACCCCAAACCGGTTCATGTCGAACCGCTTTCGGTTCGGTTCGGCCCCGGTTTTGCTGGTTTGAAAGGCCGGTTTTAGTTCGTTTCAGTTTGGGTTCGTGAACCAATTCATGCACACATTTTTTTATGAAATGGCATCACAATTACAATTTCATATATTTTACCACTTTTCTTCCTTAAATCCCCCTAGAAGATAGTCAATGGGTATTTTAATGCATAAAATATTCTAATTATTATATTCAAACAACTCTATTATAATTAAAATAACATAATCTTCATAAACATATTTGGCACCTGAAGAAACAATAAGTATCACGGCGATTATCACTAATCCCCGTGTGGTTTATACTTACGTAACGTCAAGAGTAATCCTTTACCCGAACCTCTAGGTTTAACCCTTGTGAGAATAAAGTGTGAGGATGTGTGTGCGCTAAGCAGGAGAGACACCAGATGTAAGTGGTTCGGTCGGAGTATGACCTACGTCCACTGTAACTAGCCGGAATATTATTAATGATTGAATACAAAGAATTACAAGAGACTAGTGCTAGGTTACAATGAATAATTTTTTTTTTTGGGATCCTTTGCAAGGAGATGACTACTCTTATTTATAGGTGAACTCGTGGGCCTAATAGGAAGCCCACGAGAAGTTATCCTCTCTTGGGCCCAGCCAAAGCCCAAGTCCAAGCTCTTCAGGAAAATGGTGGGAAAAGGCAGGTCACTGTGGATGACGTCAGGTTGTTGCTCGAGGCGGACACGTGGCAGCCTCTGACTGGCGGACAGCGGCCCCATCCTGGCTACAGTCGTTGACCATGCCTCTGCCACCTGATCTGACGTCTGGCAGCAGCAGGGGATGTCTGCTGGTTACTGTTGACGACGGCATGGTGGAAGCGTGGGCACAGTCATGTCGCCGTTCCTGTCAGTAGTGGTTGTACCACCCCTGCCACTTGTCGCCTTCCCATTGGCGCGTACTCTGCCAGGGATCCTGCTGAATCTTCCTTTTGTTATCTCCTATACCTCGTACCGAAAGTAGTAAAGGGAGATTCCGCACGTGGGCATACGCGCTTATCAACTGCTTTGTGTTACTTATCACTTGGCAACCTTGCGCGCTGGCTTGCTCTTTGCTTCGCCAGCGTTGCGGAGGAAGCGTGGCGCCAGGATCCTGGTATATTGGGAATAGGGGCGCCGCCTCCCTCTGGATTAGGTTCCCTATCCCTTCAGCACCCTCATGATTTAATAATAAATTTCAATCATGAACAAACAAATCACCAAAATGTCGTCTCCTCCCCCCGAAGACTCGTTTGTCGATCTATATAAACAGTTTTTTCACGATGACGGCGCGGAAGAGGAAGAAGCCGTTACGAGTGCGGTTATGCTAGCGTCGAGCACGATGCATCATATAAATAATTCATCCCCACGGCCGATATTGTCTAGGCAATATATAGAGCGAGACCGTGTATCCGCCAATGAGCGTTTAATGAATGACTATTTCAATGTGAATCCGGTTTACAGCCCTGATATGTTTAGGCAAAGATTTCGGATGAGTAAAACCTTATTTTTGCGCATTACCGAAGATTTAGAGTCCGCGTATGACTACTTTAAGCAAAAACCCGACGCTAGAGGGTGTTTAGGATTCACCGCAATTCAAAAGGTCACTTCCGCATTACGTTTACTCGCCTACGGGAACACATACGATATCAATGACG
Source organism: Ambrosia x helenae (assembly GCA_030844895.1). Lineage (NCBI taxonomy): Eukaryota > Viridiplantae > Streptophyta > Magnoliopsida > Asterales > Asteraceae > Ambrosia > Ambrosia x helenae. The sequence goes on from JAUTDX010001507.1 coordinate 26,811, forward strand.
AGTATTTGAAGATGGCGGAGAAAACCACACGCAACACCTTAGAGTATTTCTGCTATGGTATCTACAAATATACATACATTTTTTATTTCTGCTACGGTATTTACAAATATACATATATTTTTTTTTGATATATTAGTAGTTACATTTGATTTTTTTAGGTATATGTCAATTATATGGAAAACGATACTTGAGAAACCCGACATGGAGCGACCTTCAACAACTATACGAAGCGCATTTAGAAAGACATGGATTACCCGGCATGATTGGTAGTATAGATTGTCGTCAATGGCGGTGGTATAGTTGTCCAACCGCATGGCGAGGTCAACATACACACGGTGACCAAAAGGGACCAACGTTGGTTTTACAAGCAGTTGCCTCACAAGACCTGTGGGTTTGGTCGGCCTTCTTTGGTCTCGCCGGGTGTGATGAACGACATAAATACTTTTCAGTTTTCGCCATTGCTAGAGTCTTACATTGGCTGAACAATACCGAAAGCTAGGTTTTATGCAAATAATAATTACTACGAGCATGGATACTACTTGGGGGATGGTATATATCCGGAGTATTCAATGCTCGTCAAAACGTTTAGTCAGACACAAGATCAAAAAAGGAAATATTTTAAGAAAGTTCATGAGTCCGTAAGAAAGGACATCGAGAGGTGTTTTGGCATTCTTCAACAACGATGGCATTTTGTTAGAAATCTTTGTCGTGTGTGGGGAAAAAAAAGTATTAGAATGGTGATGTATGCTTGTATCATAATGCATAATATGATATTTGAAGACGAAGGAAAGGCAATATGCCCAAACTATTTTGCAGAAGAAGATGGTCAAGGGACGCAAGCGACAATGGAGGAGAGATTCCAAAACAGCTCCATGTTGCGTTCCAAGGATATACATAACGCGTTGAAGGCGGATTTGGTTGAGGAAGCATGGGCGATTCGCTCGATTCATCACAACCAAGAAGAAGGAGGGGGAGGGGGAGGAGGAGGAGGAGGACTAGTTTTTTTAAGAGTTTGTAGTTTTTTTAAGTATTTGTAACTTTTTTTAAGTATTTGTAGTTTTTTAGTATTTGTAATTTTTTTTAGTATTTGTAATTTTTATATATTTAATGAAATATTATTAAGTATTTAATATTATTATTTAAATAAGAAAAGAATAATTAACTAATGATTACCCAATCATTTATAAAGCCCATAACTCCATTCGCACTACACCCTCTTTTTCCATAAAGCCCATAACCCCCTTCTATTACTTTTTAATATTTTATTACCCATAATGCCCTATAACCCTCCACCACTACATGAACTAAACAAAAGTTAAAAGCTTGGGAAGGTATCATGCACAAGGCCAAAGGGACTGTAAACAAACAACACTTTCAGGAAGCTTTACCATGTTTCGTTTGGCCTTTGTTCAGAAAAAAGGAAGAAAGATCAATATTGGGGCTTGGGTTTCACGGTCGGAAAGTCAAATGGCTAGTTGAACAATGATACAAGGATAATGTAAATAGTTGTAGGCAATGGTTGTATGGTCTAGCATCTTACTAGTATCTTAGTTTGTATCTTTTGGGTGATGAATAAAGTAATTTGCCGTTCAAAAAATGTAAACAAGTTATTTTGATACAGGTCGGGTAACTTTGACTAAATCGATAAGTTATTTGAACAACTAATGCTTTTAGGTTTTAGGGTTTGAACCGTTCTTTTTATTTAGATTCCATAGATATTCAAACGTTCTTTTTATTAAAATTTTAAGTTCTACAATAGTTGCTTCGCCTAAGTCGGATTGAAGTGTTACATAATACATATGGATATCTTGAATATTCTTTAAAACAAAGAACTTAGGAGGGACATAAATAACAAATATAACTACATTTACCATAAGGAGTAATCTAGAGTTTGTACCTCACTGGTGACTTATAGAAAGTTTAATTTTATGTTCTACAATAGTGGCTTACCTAAGCCGGATTGAAGTGAATATCCTTTAAAAACAAAGAGACTAGGAGGGACATAAATCTATATATATAATAAAAGAAAGCAATTTTAATGACATGGCATTTAAGGAGCCATTTTCTCCTCCTTGAGTGTGCCATGTGTCATGCCATATGGCAAATTAAAAAAAAAATAAATTTTTTTTGGAAGGTGTAGATCAGTTGGAAACCCATTAGCTTGCTTCAACCCTTTTTTGCGGAAGTCAAGCCACTCGGGTTCGGATCGGCACCCCACCGAAGCAGAGCTGGAATAACACATCCATAGGCCACACCCACATGGGGCAATTTATGCCACCAGTGAGATTCGAACTATAATAATATAAAACCTAATCTACTAAAATTAAATTGAGTTATTTTAGGAAAAAAAAATTTTAAAACAAATTTAATTTTTTCTCTCTTATGTTTTCTCTCATAATTTTTAAACGTTAATATCTTTTATATACGAGATTTTCTAAAGAAAAAAATTACACCAAATTAACGAGCGTTTTATTATCTTTCCAACAAGTACCATAGTGCTATATAAAAAACGGAGAAAAAAACGACTATTTTTTGTGGGGTTTCGTTCATACGAGAAAAAAAACACAAAGTGTTCAGGTTATTCATTAATCATGTTTTTTCTTTTAAACCATGTTCTTATCTACGATGTTGAAATTCAGCCCATTCGCCATGTTATTATTGGAATTTTACTCTTCTAAAGATGCATAGGTATACTTAATCAAGAGAAGTATTAGTATTAGTATTATTAGAATTATTATATTTTTCAACCCCGAGACGCTCCCGGGATAAATTCTAGTATCAAATATAACTACATTTCCAATAAGGAGTAATTTATGGTTTGTAACTCATTCGTGACTTATAGAAAGTTTAAACACAGATAAGAAAAATTTACAAACAAAATAAAAAAATATAACACGAACAAACTTATGTTTAGTGAACCCAGTAGTTCCTATAAATAGTAAAACAATTAGTACGACATGGGAGAGTGAAATGTAGGCAAACCTTACTCTCATCCTTACTGATAGAAAGGTTGCTTCCAAAGCAACCCCCGCTCTAGACAAATTAAAACTGAGATATATACAAAAATAAAGCTACCAATATATATAAAAAATTAGGCTACCCATAATCAAGTAAGTGCAAACAGGTAACATAGCAGACAAAGAGACAGATATAACATGCTACGTAACATATATGCAAGCACAAATCAGAACACATACCAAGTCCACTACAATAATATTTTAATCAAATTCTAAACCATTTCTTCTACACACAATCAAACAATAATATTTTAATCCTTATCAAGCCTCTCATTCACTACACACCTAGTTTACATAAAGCCTCTATCAAATCCCTTATCTTAAAGCTTTATTAAAATTTTATTTCATCAAACCCTTGTCAAGCCGCCACTACCCATGAAGTAAATCCTATAATTAACTTAAGAAAAAATAAAAAAGTTAATAATATAATAAACTGAAAAGAGGTTAAAGAAAACATGCGAGGATAAAATAATATTTTACAGACACAAATCTAGAAAAGCATCTCTACAACACACAACTTTCCCACAAAATAAGACATCTCCTTTTACATATTCCAAATCACTAACACTACAAAAGACAATATTACCCTCAGATACCTCAATCATACGATTCATACTCCTTTAATAAAAGGATAATATTGTTATTTTACGTCTGGCCACTTCGAAGTTTGTGAAGTTTTTCCTCTGTCAAAGGAAATTCGCCATGTCTCACTGTCTTTTCTCCAAAAGCAAAAAAAAAACAACTAAATCCAGTCCCCTTGTACATTACGCATTAAGAGTTGTACAATGCTCTAGCTTTAGATATTTTAGTGTTGTACAGACAGCAAGCCCAAGAAAAACAAAATAATAAAACAAATAGTGGCACTAAATGGCTGAGCCTTTGTTGAACCACCCATGGCTAAACCGGCTAACCATGAACCATTTGCTTCAAGTGCTTCGGTTCCTGACCCTGACCCTGACCCGGATCCAACACCCGACCCGGTTCCTGATTCTGACCCTAAACCCGAACCGGACCCGGATCCAGATAATGAACCGTACCCATATCCGGGTTCTGTACCCGACCCGGAAAGTGACCCATCACTGCCTGTTGGGTTGGTATTAGTGTTGCTGTTACCGTCGGTTGTGGGGGTTACTGGAGGTGACGTGTCCTTTGAAGATTTCTGACTGTTAAAACATAAATACACCAATTAATGTTGCAACAAATAGATGTACATAATGTTTGGAAAATGAAATAATGTACATAATGTTTGGCTTAATGTGCCGGTTTGGTGGAATAAAGTTGTTTTTGGCCGTTTAAAAATAAATAAATAAATTCTTATCATTAGACCATGTGTAGTGGGGGGCTTTATGGGGCTCCATGTATAAAGCCCCTCATCCTGATTGGTCCACGTGGCTGCTGAGTCAGCATGGAGAGAGAAACTGAAAAAGGGGTGTAGTGGTGGGGCTTTATATATAAAGCCCCTTTTAATATTTTATTATATCTTTTAAAATAAAAAAATAATAAACAAATAATAAAAAGAGAGAGGGGATGAGGTGGCATGCTCTGATTGGTGGGGGGTTTTTTCTTCCGGGCGTTTCCTCCATAGCGCGAGGCTTGATTTTTATAGCATGGAGCCCCCCCGTAGCGGTGTTGGGGGGCGCTATATTTTTTTTGGACTCCATAACGCCTCCACTACGGAGGCTCTTATTGTATGAATAATAAAATAAATTATTGAACTGTCTAAACTAGACAAGTCCGCTATTTTAATATTCAAACGTTTTGTTAGCGGTTCGACTAAGAATTTTTGTTATAACTAGTTAGAACCATCAAATTGAACAACCTAACAAGTAACTTGGTTCAAATCCTTATTAGTGCAAATTAAGTGATTTTTTTACTTAATTATTATTTAAAAAAACTAAAATATTATTATGCATTCTGCTATTTTTTTTAATGGCCAACAAATTGATGTTCCGACCACACAGGGCACCCATTATTGTGAAAGCATCCACGCATCCCTGGGTGAAGACACGTGTTAGGTGTCCGCCCGCAAATAGTGTTGGGTAGCCGGAACCACCTAGTCACCACATCCGGGAAATACCTGAACTCCACCCAACCCGAAGACACGACAGTGAAGAATCAGTAAAACCCAAACGGGATCAGAAATCGAACCCAAGACCTATCGGTGCCAAGTCCTATCCTTCAATTTGTCTTCCACTATGTTAAATGATTGTGTTTATTGCCGTTAAAAAATTAATGTGATTAACGCCGTTAAAAAATTATTGTATTTAATCAATGCTCACAAAATGTACAAATAATAATACACAAGGTACAAGAGAACGTGCTAACCTTGGCATAGAAGGACAAAACGTGACAGTATAATCTCCTCCAGCACATGTGAACGTGCTAGTTGGATCATCATAGGCATAACTATACGATCTAGGACAAACCGATTTAAACATCTCCGAATACACCGACGGTTTACACGTGGCAGGCGTATTATACGCACCGCTACAACAATATTCTGGACTCCCAAACGCCTCACACGCACTCCTACAACCTTGACCCGACTCAGCCTTCAACTCACTAGGACACTGCTGGTTCAAATCATTAACACACCCGGTTGTAGCACATAGACCCGACCCGCCAGACACCTCCACAATCATAGCAATATTGTACCCGTCTACTAAGCTCACGTCATAAAAGTCTGACCCACCGGTTCCGAGTGTGAACTCGGCTAATGTAGCCGGTGGTGCGGCTCCGGCCCCGTTGCATTCGACTTGGCCGGAGCCGCAGTCAGCGGTTTGGCAGGACCCGGAACCGGATTGGTCGAACTTGCAGCTGGTCCGGCCCCAAAAGCGGCCGGACCAGCCAGTTGGAGCTTGGAAGGTACGGGAGCTTTGTTCTGGAAGCTCGAAACCGGTGGAGTCCAGAGATGGACTCCCCGCATTGGCCAGTATGCCTGGCCAAACTGTGTAGTCACATTTGTTGACAAATGTAAATGTTGCTCCCAAGACACCTATAGTGAGAGAAAAAAAAAATGTTACAAACATAGAAAACTAGCATAGTCTAGCACCACCAAGATGTGTTAGTAAAAAGTAATATATAAAAAGGTGTGTGAGTTAGCCGTTTAAATATATAATAACAATACCAAAAAATAAAATAACAATAGTGAAAACAAGAGAAGAATTTACCTTTTGAGAGTAATGAGAGAACAACAAAGATTGTGAGAATGTGAGTAACACAGGAAGAAGAAGAGAGCAGATCCATGTAACTAGTGATGTAATGTTTATGTTGGTTTTGGATTTTTGTTTTTTGGGTTATTATGTGATAGTGTAAAGGCAGTGTTTGTACCGTTGCAGGGGTGTAGTGGTGGTTGGTGGTGGTGAGGGAAGAGAAGGATGAGAAGTGTTAGAGAGCTTTGACACTCACCGAGACACCAACCAACGGTCTGAAAACAAAATTATTTTTCTGCTCTAGTGAGGAACATATGGGATAGGGACCCTTTTAACACTTTCATTTTGTTTTTTGACCCCATATATTTATTCTTTTGTATATTTTAGTATTACCTTTTAGTATTGGTGTTTAGAATCATAAATCCTGGTCCACGTCATACATCAATAGGAGTCTTTCACATACTTTATAATGTGATGTCATATGACGTCACAAGGTGTATGAAACCCAGAACCATTTATATTTTTAGGGTTTTATGCATACTATTAGGATCATGTCCACTACATTTAAATGGGTCACATCCGATTTTCATACATACCATAGAAATTATTTTTTATGGCTTTGGATATTAGCACACCAGCTCTATGTATTTGCACACTACCGTCCCCTATACATGTAAGACCCCAACCATAATTACGAAGGTTTTCATATAATTAATGATCAAGCGTCGAGTTCACGCTCATAATCGAATTATTTACACATGTTTACGATTACCAACTTAAAACAAGAAGTGTTGTATTTAACGAGTGTTAAAAAGGCTAATAACATTAAGCCATTACTACTTAGAACCCAAAAGTTTAAATGCGGAAGCGAAGGATTGTGTAGCGTATGCGTTGGTTCGTCAATAATGGGAGCTTGATCATCCTCCGTGCCTTTAATGATTCCTACCTAGGGTCACCCGAACAAAGAAAGCCGATTAGAGATTATAACGCATCAAACAAGGATCAAGAGACAAGATATATGGGAGTAAAAAACTCTCGTCGTAGCTTACGGCTACGGCTGATGCTACTGGTTTTGTTTTGCTTGGCCGTAACCTACGGCTCGAAGCCATAGGTTATGGTTGGCCGGTTCTGACGTGATTCATCGAATAGGCCGTAGCCTATGGCTCAGGGCCGTAGGTTACGGTCTATGGCTGCTGTAAGCGATCTAAACGTTTGCTCAAAACGTCTAGTTCATCCCCTCTTTGAATGAGTTGAATTATTATCATAAAACGATTGAACAACGACCCATTTGCTTGGATTATTACATAAACTTGGGGCTTTGAAACATCATTCAATCAACTTCAACATCCATCTAAATCTTATGACTAGTAAACTGATTCGTTAACCCGTTAAGCCTCTGCCCAATCTAGAAGCATGATTCGGGTAGACTTTCTAAGGACTTACTAACTACCATCTAGAACGATTTATCCCTTTTCATCCTGCAATGTAGGGCGCCAACGAATGTGGAATCAAAATCAAAGACCCGACTAATCAACTATTGCTTACTCGAGTTTGGGTCTATGACAATTATACAATACGACTACTTGTGATTCCCCTCTTGTAGTGCTCACTATACCTTCCCAATCATGCTTTGATTCGAGAAGTTATGTGCCCATTTAAGTCATTCTACCGTGTGGCTATGCCTCTCCGTGGCCACGTGTGCCACTTTACTCGGTCACTATTTTCACGGTCCGGATAACAAATAACACCATTTCAATGATGAATCCTAAGTCACTTGGAAATCCGAATACCGTCTTAACTCTTTTGACAGTTACATTATGCGTACCCAAAACAAGCATATACATATTCGAGCCGTAGTGGCGACTTACCTGGCATGTGTCCAACCTTCGACTAAGGTTGTTTCTATCGAGTTGCATTCAAGTATGAGCTCCCTATGATGAAGCTCTTGTCGCATTGTTCAAGCATGGGCGTTTACATCTAAAAACATATAACTTGACATTTAAACAAGCTTAAATCATCGAGTAACTTACCTTTGTGCCTAATCTTTCCCGCGTGTTCCATTCGCTCCTAGGCCTCCTAAAGCCTCACCTTCACTACCTAGTAGTTTGTTGTCCACCTAGGTTGTTAGGATCACGATTAACAACATGGCTACACATGATCAATCAATCTCTTATCATATTTACCATGTTTAACACATTTAACGGGTTTTAGTCCAAATTCATTCATTTGGACATTTTAACAAACACTTGGCGAGCATGAATTACCAAATCTTTTATCATATTTACCATGACATTTTAACATTGTCATGCAGGCTATAATACATCAAATATGATGAAACAAAAGTTACCTACTGATTTCATGAGATTTGTAGGTCCGATTTCTTGCTATCCCAAGCAAAAACCCCTTGAATTAGACTTGATTCAAGCTTGTTTATGAGTTTTTAGGGTTTGATTTGAAAGAGGGTGTTTGGATCGTTAGTTTTGGGAGAGCAGGGAATGAATTCCTTGCACTTTCTTTTGCCATATAAACCAAGTTACATCACTTGGCATTTTCAGTCCCTCATGTATGGATTTTGGTTAACTTATGCTAACCCGATCAGTTTTATAATTTGCGATTTAAGCCGGTTATTACCTGTATTAGTGTAAACGCTAATTGTCAAATTTTGGGGTATTACAATACGCCTCGTATAGGGCAATACGTGGGCGGGGTATAGGTCGTTGCACAAACTTTCATGCAGCCCCTTATATGTCGCATATATGCGGCGTCTAGGTCACTGACATGTGTCTAAGTGATGGACATTAATGACACGTGAATGTTTGTGCAATAATTTGGAGGGTGTGTAAATATTATCACTTTTTTTTATATTTATGATTCATTCATATAAGCAGACAACATCCAAATAGAGGTCGGCCCACATAAAGTCATATTTAAACCATTTGGACCATACAATCGATTTGAACTAAACCTGTTTCTAAATCAAAGGAAACCCAATGATTTGATGTCTTTGATGATCCATTCCGTCTTTACATCCTTGTTAGAAAATATCTTCTCGTTCCTCACTTTCTAAATCCTCCAACATGAAATTATGACAATACTGTGCACGACTTCCTTAGAAATCTCCCCAATGTCGAATAATTGTGAAGCTCCAGCAAGTCTCTTATAGAAAAAGCAAAGACTTTAGGGATACTACACCAACTGCTAATGAATTGTCGAACCTTCGACGTCATGATGCAACCTATAAATAAGTGATCTGTTGTTTCTAAAGCTAGTTCACAAAGGGGGCAGACATTTAAAGGAACTTGAATATTTCTTTCATTTAGCGCTCCCAAAGTAGGGAGCCTATTCATTTCAGCTCTCCAAGCAAAGATATTGCATTTACTTAGGACCCACTTGCACCAATCCATCACATACACGTGGCTCATATCATAGGTTGAATAGATCCATTTGAACAACACAAACCAAACCGAAATCAATTGAGAAATGAAGTAACCAAAAACAGAATTAACTTAAAATCGATTATTGGTATTTTTTGTACCCATAGTTCACCAAAATTAGCCAAACCTTTCATATATTCTTAGTTTTTATATATTCATCTCATGTATTTATACCCCGTTTCATTTACATTGAAGCATAATATTACCAAAGTTCTGTTTTGGTTATTAGCTAAAATTAACTGAACCGAACTGAAAACCAACAATCTAACACTATAAACCGAACCAACCAACCGATTGGTTAATTAGATCAATTAACCAATGACTTTGGCTTAGACTGAAGCTAATAACCGAACTGAACCTAACTATGCACTCGCTTAAAAGTGTTTGTGTTCTTTTTTCGCATTGGCATCCTGCAAGTTATTCTAATAAGGGAGACAGTGTAGTGATATCAAACCTGTTTCAGAAACATTTGTAATCGATTATACTCGTTAAGAGGCAAGTTTAGCGAAAAATAATAATTTGAATGTGATGTGATTTTGTTAATATTCAACTAGACCAATACAAATTCACTAGATTATATCCCGGAAGCTTTCCGAGATATATAAATTTAATATGAAGTGATAAAATATATATTATGATGTAACATAGAAATTAATGTACTATAATATGATAAAACAACAATTTTAATCATGTGAATAAGAATGAAAATGTATATTAAAAAGATGTATGTTTGGATGAGGAATAGAGCTAGAAACAACCATTGCAGGACATGATTGAGGCGTTGGTCTTGAAGGTGTGACTTTTTTTTTTTTTTTTGAAAATGAGTGGTTTTAACCTATTCTGATTGAAAATAGAATTCCTAATTTGAACATGATTAGTGACTTGCCTAGACATGATTAATGAATTACCTGAACACATTGTGTTTTTTTCCTGTATAAACAAAAACCCACAAAAAAATCGTTTTTTTTTCATTTTTTGTATAGCACTATTAGGGGTGTGAATTTCTGACACGACCCGAACCTAACACGAAATTAGCGGATTTAGGTTTAGTCTAAATGGGTTCGGGTTGAACCCGCGAACCCGTTTAGCTAAACGGGTCAGGTTCGGGTCAACCCGGGCGGGTTGGCGGGTTGACCCGTTTAACATATTTATACTATATATTGTTTTTTTCACAATATGTTTTATGTTATAAAGTAAATTGTATCGGCATTTTATGCTACACTTATAAATTAAAATAGAAATTGGTATTAGATTTTGTAAATAAAACATAAATGTTTTATATATGTTTGTGTTTTTTGTAGTAAAATTTTAATTTTAATACATTAGTTTGCAAAAAAAAAATCAGGTTGAACGAGTCAGGTTCGGGTCAACCCGAGAATATTCAGGTCGGGTTCGGGTTCATCTGTATGTCAAAATTTTCGGGTTCATGTAAAATTTTCGGGTTCGAGTCGGGTTGAATTCGCGAACCCGACCCGTTAAGCACCCATAAGCACTATGGTACTCGTTGGAAAGATAATAAAATGTTCATTAATTTTGTGTATTTTTTTAAATATCATATATAAAAGTTATTAACGTTTTAAAATTATGGAGAAAACATGAGAAAGAAAAAAGACTTTTGGATAGAAATAAGAGAGCTCGGGGCACCCTTGGCTAGGGACAATCGGCCAGTGGGGCGTCGAGATTGGGCTTGAATTTTCGCCTTGCCCAATCCTTTTCGGTTTCATGATTTGAACGGTCATATGACCGTTGTGTATATTAAAAAAAATCAATAAATGAAATAACTAGCCGTTGGTTTTAAAAAAATAAAAAAAAAGAAACTTAAACATTTATAAATAACTATTTCAATAAACCATTTCAAATCCAAACCATTCATTCTTTCACATCCAAACAATATTGCCATAGATAAACAAAAAAAGTTGTAGGTTCAAGCAAGAAAACCACCAAATCTCGGGTAGGCGGTGCAAGCTCATGAGGTGCGAACCGACGTGATGGTAGTTCGGTAAATCCCGAATTTCAAGGTGATCTATATCGGCATAGATTACCACAACCCAACCGACAAGGATATTTTACACAACCCCTCAATTTTTATGACCCAACATACAACACACAATTTTATCCTCGTGGTAGCGTGCCTACACAACCCCGACCCAAGTCAGATAGATATTCTACACAACCCCCACCCACTTAGGATATTTTAGGAGAGGCTATGGAAGATTTCGAGGTGTTTGAAGAAGAAACTGATGATGATGAAGCCGTTCCCGAAGCCCAATTTGAAGATGAAGAAGACTAGGAGCAGATTGGAGAAGATGTTAAGGTTCGAAAAGACCCAAAGGGAAAGAAAAAAGGGAAATTTGTTGGTCGCGCTGAGCGAACCAATTGGGGTCAGGATGAAGAAGTTGCTTTGGCGAAAGCATTCCTACATGTTTCGGTCGATCGAGTGAAAGGAAACGTACGGAGTGCTGGTACTTTATGGAGTGTTGTGTTATGGCATTACAAGGAATTAGTTGGTGGTTCCAATCGCACCACTCATCAAGTTCGTTCAAATTGGGGTAAAATGTTGAGCAATTGAATTCATTCAACGGCTTTTACATTCAAGCGGTACTAATTTTTTTTTCCTAATATTATTTTGAATATTTTTATAAAACCATTATTCGACCTTTAAATATATTTGTATTTTTTTATTTTTATAGTAACGGATCCAGAAAAGCGGTTGCACCATGGTAGATGTCATGACAAGGGCGCTAAATGATTATCAAGAAAAAGCAAAGAAGTCTTTCAAACTGAAAGATTGTTAAAGAAAGTGAGAAGTGGTCGAAAGTCCCGTTGAAGAACGAGGAGTCGGGAAGTAGTTCGGATAAGCGAAGAAGGCTGTCAGAATCCGGATCACACTTTTCTATAGGAAATGTGGATATGGGATCCGGTGGGACGGCGCCAGACTTAAACGAAGACACACAACCTAGGAGACGAGAAAAGAAATAATTCGGGCCGTCTAGCAAAAGTGGATTGGGCGAAACATTCTCGGAGTACACCAAGAATAAAGAAATGGCAATTAAGGAGATGGCGGAAACAAAAAAGAAAGTCGCGGACGAGTATATGTCGTTACTCACGGCACAAATGGCGAGTCTCAAGAAAATAGATTTTAACACCGACTTTAAGTTCTTTAACAAACCGCATGACAATCTTAGCCGACAAATGAAGAAAGTGGTCATTGCTCGTAAACGGGAAATTGCGTTAGCATATATATGGTCAATGGATGGACTCAAGTCGGATGAGGATTAGTTTTATTTTTTATGTTATGTTTCGTATTTTATTTTTATTGTAGAAAAAATTACGCCGTTAGTCCTTATGGTTTCCTTCCAGTTTCAATGTAAGGTATTAAGGTTTTATTGTTTCAGTTTAAGGTATTAACCTTTTAATTTGTTTCAATGTCAGGTATTAGGGACTAACCTAGTTAAAACTTAACTGAGTTTGAGGGGTATTATGGTCCATTCACCTATATATTCAGTTTTTAAAAAAATTGTAGCTTGGGGGACTCGAACCTGCCCTCTGGCCGGTTCTCATTCTTAAAACATAACCCCAAATACCAACTGCTCTGCAAGTCTTTTTGTGATATTATTGATTTCGAAATTTTATTAAACAATCTCTATTATACTTCATCTTCCCCACATTTTCTTCAATGTAGATGTAACTGCTTTTGAAGATCGTGGTTTTATTGCTACCATACAACAGCTTGCAGAGACAGCAAAACGTCCAATGATATTAACGAGCAACAGTACGAATTGTATTAAAGTTAATGCTTCCCAATCATATTAGTTACACTATCTAATCACTTTCATCCTGGTTTTACTTTGATAGGTGATGATCCTGATTTACCCAATAATTTAGATAGGATAGAGGTTAGCTTTAAAATACCATCATCAAAGGAGCCTCACAGGGTTGCATATATGGTACATGATTGTGCTGAATATTCTTCTATCCTAAGTTCTAACCTTTTTCCATCTTGACATTTATTTAAAAAAAAATTTTCTTTCAGGTGTGCGCTGCAGAGAAAGCTGAAATCGATCCTTGCCTGGCAGAACGGTTTATTGATCACTGCCATGGTGATATTCGTAAAACCATAATGCTTCTCCAGTTTTGGTGCCAAGGTCAAAATAAGAGAAAAAGTTAGTCTGCAATATGTCTCAGTTGAGGAAAAAGACACACTGGAAGCATTAGGTTCGTATGGTAAATTTGGGGAAGATGAAGTATAACAGAGATTGTTTAATAAAATTTTGAAATCAATAATATCACAAAAAGACTTGCAGAGCAGTTGGTATTTGGGGTTATGTTTTAAGAATGAGAACCGGCCAGAGGCCAGGTTCGAGTCCCCCAAGCTACAATTTTTTTAAAAACTGAATATATAGGTGAATGGACCATAATACCCCTCAAACTCAGTTAAGTTTTAACTAGGTTAGTCCCTAATACCTGACATTGAAACAAATTAAAAGGTTAATACCTTAAACTGAAACAATAAAACCTTAATACCTTACATTGAAACTGGAAGGAAACCATAAGGACTAACGGTGTAATTTTTTTCTTTATTGTATTGGCGTTTATTTTATTTTATTGAATTAATATTTATTTGGTTTTAATTAATTAATATTAAAAAAGAAAACCAGATTAGGCTACTTTAGGCTAGGACATTTTTAGTGATGGGGCTACTTTGGGCTACTTCAGGGTACAAATGACGTGACACAGTTTCATTGGTTGGGATGAGGCTACATGGGATTTGTGCCCCTTTCCCCCTAAGACCAAACGTAATGGTGGATGAATGAGGCGTTAATGCCCGAATTTGGCGCCCATTTCACATTGGAACACCGCCCCCTATCAAGTTAAATAGGCGCTAAGTAGTCTCAAGCGAAATATTTCGCGCAGGCCAAAATTTTCTCCAACCAATTACAATGTGACACTTCATTTTTATTTTCTTTTTTTTAATTTAAATTTAATATCATTATATACACACTCACACCACACCACTACACCCTTATAAATTTTAAGCCCCTTTTATCCCCTAGTGGCCTCACATGCCACATGTCAAAAAATGCTCCACTAAGGAATTCAAATTTCACCCACCACTACACATGATCTAAGAAGATGATGCCAAGTGACACACTGAATAAGGAAGAATGACCTCTTTAAGTGTCACGTATGATTTATATATAGATATAGATATGGATTATGTTTGAGCAAAGATTTTCTTTCTCTCTTTCTTAATAAAACTTCTATTATAAAAAAATATCGTGAGTTTGTTTGATAAATTGTTAAACAAGATTTATAAAAGAAATAAAAATTATAAACTTGTGCCACTCTATACATTCTTATAAAAAGTTTAACATAAAAGATTACCTCAGAAGTTTTAACAAAATTTTGAAAAATTAAGTAACTTTACATAAAGTTACAAATTAAATTCGTTTAAGCCGTCAATCAGAAAAGCCTTTTGGAAAACATTGTATGATAACAAGTCTTTATTTCTCTTATTTTAGTTTGCTTAATAGATATATCTATTACAAATAGGGCTGTTCACGAGCCGAGCCGAGCCGATCCGAACGAAGCTTTGCTCGTGCTTAGCTCGTTTACAAACCGAATCGAGCGGAGCGGCTCGTTTACAATCGAGCCGAAAACCGAACGAGCATTCTTCGAGCGCAAATTTTCCGAGCGAGCACCGAGCGAGAATTGAGCGGAGATAATATGGACGATTATAAATTTGGGATGTTTCCTTCGATGTTTTCATTGTCGGGTAACAACTAAGGTCAAAATGTCCGATGCTAACACTAATACTGAGATCCCAGTGTCCAACGATAAGGCTTAGATTGAGGCTGGTGAGGTGATGAGCATACGTCAGACAACAGTTGTTGCATTGTGACGTAGGCGTGATATCAAGCGATAATTAGCGATGGACGACTATTAACATAAAGAAGTCAAGACTGTCACCTCATGACTTATTGTTTTACTATTAAATCTAGTGTTACTTTTTTACTGTGTTAAGTGGGCTGGTTATATTTTTTTTTTGCATATACTGAGTCAAATCCAATAGAATCTTATATATAAAGCCATAAATTTATCTATAAGTTGTGTGTATATCTATTATTAAATAAATAAAAATTTATTCAAGCCGAACCGATCCGAGCGTACCTTTGCTCGTGCTTGGCTGATTTACAAACCGAACCGAGCCGATCGGCTCATATACAACCTAGCGGAAGAACGAGTGAGCATTTTTCGAGCATTTTCTGAACGAGCGATAAGCGATTCACGAGCGGCGAACAATTTGAACAGCCCTAATTACAAAAGAATAGTTTACCATGAAACTCTGTCAGTTACAACCTTATGCATTACTGGTGGGTTTACCTGCGTGTTGCAGCGGGATCTACAAATGGGTTGCAATACAACATTATGATAATTAGGTTCTTTGCCGCAAGTTCCGGAAAAAGAATAGAAATGTGCACACTATGTTTTAAAAAGTATTCGTAAAAAGAAAGAAAGGAAATGTGCACCGCCACTTACAACTGATTGCAGTTCACCACAAAAACCATGTACTCATTATTGAACAAATCTTAATAAATCAAAGTTATGTTACCTTCACAAACGAATATGAACATAAACATCACTTTTGTGTAAGTTGTCTGGTCATTGCATATCTACATAACCGTGTCATTGAAGACACCTTGCTAAATGATAAAGTTCATTTACATGACAAAAGCATGTAGTAATAATATGGTATTGTATACATTATCATATGAAGGTCACTGTCCATTTATAAATTAAAAGTTGTGATTTGTAAGTTTGTAATAAACTTGTCCAACCTGACCCATCAGATAAAAAATTGTCAAATGTAGCAAGTGAGCTGAACCATCCCGTCTACTTTGCCACTGGGTAGACGCATATATATGAAAAGGGTTTATAATATAATTATTATTATGACAAAGTTTTAAAACTCATACAAATTTAGCTGAGATAAGATTATTTATTGTGGTAACATAAATTATTATATTTCATCGCCACTATATGAAATTTGTTAAAAAATATTGTTATCCCGTGTGTTTATTTAGTTTTGGTGAGTTCTATTTTCATATAAAAGTTGATTATCTTCTAGGGGCATTTATTTACGGAAAAAAGTGGTAAAATTAGAAAATGGTAAAGAAATCCTTAGTATGTCATCTTAACTTTGAATAATTTAGACATATTTGTCTATAGCTCTACTTTATAACATAGTATAGATTATTATACTCTCTTATGTGTTCTGTAGGGGTGTAAACGAGCCGAGCCGAGCCCGAGCCTGACTGGGCTCGGCTCGGGCTCGTTAAGGTTTTGTGAAGCTCGAGCTCGGCTCGGTTCGAGCCTACAATCTTGAGCTCGAGCTCGGCTCGCTAGCAAAATCCAAAGCTCGAGCTCGGCTCGGCTCGGCTCGAGGTGATTTGAGAATCTCAAACGAGCTCAAAAGCTCGGCTCGAGCTCGCAAAAGCTCAGCTATAACTTAGGCTCACGAGCCCAATCGTTAAGGCTATAACTTAGGCTCGGCTGTAACTTAGGCTCGGGCTCGGGTTCGGGCTCTAGCTCGTTAAGGCTCGATTAGGCTCGCGAGCCCAATCGAGCTTTGTATCTAGGGCTCGAGCTCGGGCTCGATAACTAAACGAGCCATATTTCAGGCTCGGGCTCGGGTTCGAGCTTTTTACCGAGCCGATCCCGAGCCGCTACGTGTCATTTACACACCTAGTGTTCTGCAAACATTTATTTTGATATGAATAAATATAATTCTTATCCGTTACACTAAAATAGAATGGAGTGTGTGCTTGGGATTCTTTTTGTTCATCTTTTTTCTATCTCGACTTTTAATGCATGGCTGTATTTGCAGTAGTATCTTTGACTTCTTAGAAAAGCCCATTTCCAGCAACTTATTTATAAAACTATGTTCATACTCCTAAGGCTGGTGGGTGTGAAGACGTAAGAGAAGGAGACGGAGGGTGGGGGCGGTGTTGAGACGGGGATGGGGGCGAGAGAGGGGGTGGGGGCGAAAGGCGATTGTTGCTGAAAGGTGATTGGTGCGTCTCTGACGTGAAGGGGGAGACGGTGGACGGGGGTGGGGGCGGTGTTGGGACGGCGGAGACGGGAAAAAAGTGGTGGGATGGAGGTTGCCCCGTCTGTATACCGCCTAGCCTAAGTCCTCAAAATTCACCATTAAATTATATATAATATTATGTATGAGATATAAAGGGTGATACCAGTAACACAACGTAAAAATTATTTGGACACCCTTCTATGTGCCGGTATAGGATAGGTTTCTAACTTCACTAGATCCTAACCATTGGCCCTCTGTATGCATTTATAGCTTTGTACGTGGTATATAGAGGTACAATATCATCGGTTTCGAAGATTAGCTAGCAGCCAATCATTGGGGCCGATACGCTACGTATATATGGTGGTTCTTGAATAAAAAACCTTATGGGACCGGACTCAATAAATATAAACCTTTTGAAATTTTTCGGTAAAATTTACATTATGAAGCGTAAAAGTTGGCCGGGCAGTCATGGGCCTCGTCTAACCTATAGGAAGATCCGCCAATGTTGCGTATATGGCTATACATGGCATATAGGTCCCAGTGATTGGATCTATATCTCACGTATAGCCCTATAGGTCGACCAAGGGTGTGTAAATATTTGGGGGTGTGTCAATAACCAAAGCCCATATAAATAAGTACCTATAACGTCGGAATCATTCGTATATGGAAAGTTAAAGTATATTAGATACAAAATCACAGTACAATTATAACTGAACAAACGAAGAGATTATGGTTGAAGATCGTGTTCAGAACTGTCACTCCCAGCCAAGGCGGAATATCGGGATGTAACACGAAAAGTTTCAAGCATATGATTCAAGCAAACATCTAAATAAAACATAAGTTTAGATACCAAATTGTCAAATGTTTACATCACAGTGATGAATTGTTTTAGAAATCCAAAATTTTACATCTAAATTCCACATAGATGAGAATTAAACAGAAAATTTCGCAAAAGTGGTATCTCATGATGCAAGCTTTAAATCCCAAGTTCCATTCATGAAAATTAATTACCTGAAAAACATGCATAAAATCTATCAACATAAGTTGGTGAGTTCACAGGTTTAAAAGACTCAAGAAAACATAAGTGAGTGCCCGAATAAATGTCTAGCTATGACAATGACAAGATGTGACCAACATGAGCCCATAACCAAACCTCTTACGTGTTGTGCCTCTCATATTGTACATGTATTTATCGTTGTGAAATACTAGCACTCCTTGTATGCAACCGGTTAGAACGATTAACCAAAAGTGGGGTGTCAAACGCATAATGAAATGACACGATGACTTTATGAGTACTTTGAACCAATTGTCTCATGCACACATAGTGGTCTAATAGAATATACTCTAGATATATAGTAAATGAAACAAATATGGCGTGTTTTCCCCCAAAGTACGAAAACAGTAAGAAGGAGCCGGGAAACTCACCTCAGATCCGTGCAAGCTAAAAGTAATAAGCCCGGCCGTACCAGTGATCCGACCTACAAGTCCTATATACAATGGACATCTTAGGTCTAAACTCGATTGTTCATCATGTAAGTTGTTCACCCCAACTTACGAAACTTGTCGAAAACATTATTGTCTTTAGGAAAAGCGTATTAAATCGATGAATCGTTGGTGACTTTTGTGATTTGGATTAAGATGTTGTAGTATATTTATTCTTAGAAAAATATACTTAGACTTGTCATGATTTCTAGAAATATTATAACCGTGCTTTCACGTTACATAGCCATAACGCATTATGCATACATTTTTACCTTCACATTTCATACTTAAAAACCATATACATTCCTTACATACACACATCCGCATATATATAACCACACACAGGCATTTATATCATATATCTAGCACACACATACACACACTCGCATACATAGGTATAGAGTACATAAATATAAAGTACACACATACACTCATATATATATATATATATATATATATATATATATACACACACACACACACGCATGCACTATCATATGTATAAATACACATGCATACACTCACTTATGTATAAGTGCACACGCATACACCCACATATACCTTCACATGTTCATATACATACATAGGGCTAGGGTGAGAATTATTCTTTCTGAAGGGATATGGTGCCAAACCCATGCACACCATACCAACAAAACTCTCAACTTAACTAAAAGAGTACAACAAACGTTGGACGAAGCCAGCGCCGGACATGATGACGTTGGCTATCCCGCCGGTTTTACGTCAGCGGAGACCCCTGCGTCAAACTTGATGACGCTGGCTCTCCCGCCCGTTTTACGTCAACGCACGTCTAACACAAACAAAGCTTCTTCGGTACGAAAGTCAAAGCTTGTAACATCCTGAAAATCCAGCGGAAAAAATATTTCAATGAAACGAATTTTCGGTTCTTATCAAATGGACCCATTAATGGGTTTTAATGTATACAATGATATTTACTGAACCAATTAACGAGTTTAACGTATATACCTTGGTTTAAAAGAAGCGAGGGGCCTATGTTTTATTATCGAAAATGTTTGTAATTACTTTAAAAGTAACTTGCAAATAAGTGGAAGTTTAGGGGGCATAAGTGTAAATTATGAATTTAAAACAAATTTAAGGCCAACCCCTAGATCCCATATACTGCTTGCGGCTATTCACAAACTGAAGAGAGAGAGAGAAAGAGATCCGGGGAGGAAAGAAGGCGAAAGTGGTGGTTCGAGGTGGTTTTCGGTTGTACGGTTCCAGATTCGTGACAAGGTAATATCCTCCACGCTTCATTCGTGTTCGTTTAATTGATTCCCCCTCGTTTCATAAGAGAACTTGTTTTTTTTCATAGAGTACAATAGACGAAACAATATGTACTACCGCACTTGACTCTAGCACCCACACAGTACCTTTAAGCAACAAGCAGGGAGAATAAAATTTGATGGTATTCTATTATTTGTGTTGGTGTGATTTCCAATTAGGGAACACCTTAGTCATATAGTCGGATAGAAGTTGAAACAACCACATCTTAATCGAAGTCGTAACTTTTGTCCCTCCTATGTAAGACAACTTCAGTTTCTTTAACCTTTCTTACAATTTTCACATCGTAAACAGACAACTTTAAGCATTGATTGTAATTAGATACTATTATTTGAGTCCAAAATTAGTAAAAACACAAATTCAACAAACTTACTTTTATGGAAAATTTTAAGGTTTTAATCAAATTTTATATTTTCACACCTTAGTCAAATGTGTATGTTAGAGCGTTTACATCTCAATGCTTATATTACATTTAACACTTCCCTATACTTATAATTTTATGGAAAATTTTAAGGTTTTAATCAAATTTTATATTTCATCCGATTCCTCAATAAAAGGACCAAGTATTGGTACAAATTATTTATTCCTAGGGATGATAATGGGACATGTTTAGGTAGTTCAAACTTAATTATAAAAGGTTTTCTCAAACCTCGCCAAATTAATAGGGTATGTATCGAGTAATTACCAATCATGTTTTTTTTTTTTTTTTTTGGAAGGCGAATTTTCTATATTGCGGCAGAGATCATCGCAACCCCCCATAAGGGGAGTCCCCTAGCCACTCTATAATGGTCAGACTATGTTGTCTTAACCGGGTCCACGCTGACGCGAGAGTGGCCGGCCCACAAGCGAGTCGAGGCTGCGCATAAGGGGCACTAAGGCTTCCACCCGGAAAATTTCCCGCCACCTGCCACTTGACAGATGTTGCACCCTCCACAAGAGGCAAGCCTCTCTGGAGTAAATGCACGGTAGTAGAAAACCGGGGGCCATCAGAATCGAACCTGGCACCTGCAAGCAGGCTAGTTTCGACCATCACTTGGCAATACCCCCAAATGGATATTTATGTGTGTGTTTGTTAAAAGTACCCATCGATATAACAACCCAAACATGTCGGGTATTTAGCGGATAACTAATTTTTAATTTTTTTTGAACGGCCAACAAATGGATTCCGATCACACATGATGTACCCACTGGACAAAGGAGTATTCAGAGAGTAACCCGTGTCCACCAATAATTTCACATCAGTTTCCGGGGAAAACCCACCGCCCGAAGGCTCACTGCGATAAAACCCGGCACACTAGCAACATTTTAGTGCCGGTAGGACTCGAACTCCCCACCTTCCATAAGGAAAGCAAGGAGGGTGTCACTCCACCACAAAAGAGATTGGCAGCGAATAACTATTAATCATTTACATTTCTCAAGTTGTGTATTAGAAAAATAAGCATTCAAATTCGAAAACAACCCTTCATTTCAGTCAAAATTTAATCAGAATGGCTCATACATCTTCTTTTCTTTGTGGATACTAATTTTGGGTTGCATATGGATTAAATTAGTCACGAAATACATAACAAAAATTTAGTAATTTAGTGTGACTAATATACAACGATGTCTTAAAAAAAGAAATAGATTATCATATATACATATTTAAAAACTATAAAGACATTATTTCCGTTATATAAACGGGTAAATGAGTATATCACTGAATGTTTCGGGTTTTGGTTCGATGTGATAAGGTGCTTTTTTCAGTTCATTCCTAAAAAATATGAGGAAAAAAAATGCCCCAAAGACATGATGTGGTAATGTGTTTTTTTTGGGTTCAAACCCATAAGGTGCATATACAACATCAATTAAGAGTTGGTTAGTCTGCTGTTAAAAATAGCGATTAAAACAAATACTATTTAATAGGTTATATCTCGGTAGTTTCCCGAGATAAGCAAATATAATATGAAGCTACAAAATGTGTTCTATGATGTAACATAGCCTTAATATACTATAATATGAGAAATCAACAATTTTAATCATGTGAATAAGAATGAAAATGTAAATTAAATTGAAAATGTACGTTTGGATAAGGAGCAGAGATAGAAGCAACCATTGCAAGGCGTGATTGATGCGGTGATCTTGAAGGTGTAGTTTTCTTAGAAACGACTGGTTTTGACATTATTCTGCTTTGGATGAAAAGAGAACTCCAATTTACAATTTCATTAAAAATTGTATCACACGAGTTATAACATTTTTTTGTTTTTTATTTACCATTAGGTTAGAAAATTTAATATTATATGAGATTGGATCAATAAAATATTATGGTTTTTAATAAGCGGAATATAAAAACTATTTGTCAGGAAAATAAATATTAAATAAGAGATAAACGTAAAATTGTGATTTAATAATATTATTTCATATGAAAGAAAATTGAGATAATCATAAGATTTATATGTATTATATAGTAAAATAATAATAAATTAAGAGATAAATGTAGTAAAGTAATAATAAAGATAAAAATAAAGATTATAAATTAATAAATATTGGGTTAATTAGGTTATTTATAACATAAAATTTATTACAGGAATTCAAGGGTGCGGATAGCTTCACTAAGCGACATGTGTAAATACCCCAACAGTTTTATTAATGTATAGATATAGATTGAATAAAAATAGATATGGGGAATGGGCAGGGGTATTTAAAAGATTTGTCAATAGAGATAAGTACTATGACTTTAGCTAAGGCTAAGTGTTGTGGTTCAAGGAGAGCACAAAGATTATGCAACCAATTCACGCCATCATGATGCTAACATGGCAATGGATAAAACATAAACTCAATCGCTTGACTCTGTTGTGGCTCAAGTTTTAGCAATGACTTTATCTGATTTTTTTTATTTTAATAATGTTAGATTAAATAAAATAAAAAACATTACATTAACATTAGATAAAAATAAAAACATTACAATAAATAAAAATAAAAAAACATTTCATTAAATAAAATAAAATATTACATAGACATTAAATAACTAGAAAATATAAAACTTAACGTAATGTTGGTCGTATAATTTGCCACGCCGAAACATGTGTAAAATCATGCTCGGTCTCGAAAACATGCTTGACGTGAGTGAATGCTATAACCGCATCTTCTTTTTCATTGGGGAGTTCGTTTTTGACTTTTTATAAAATCGTTCAAAGTTTTGACACTTCGATTTAAGGTCCTCGTACTTGTGGAAAATTGAACACAACTATGTTGTGTTCCCCCGACAAGCTGACTACTAGGGTGTTCATGGTTCGGTTTCAAACCGCGAAACCGCTCAAACCGGTCACTAGTTTGGTTTCACGGTCGGTTATTATATTTATCTTTCGGTCGGTCGGTTTCAATATTTTCAAAACCACAACGAACGGTTTGGTTTACGGTTTATACCGAAAACCAACCGTATAAAACCAGACCGGACGGTAAGAATTTATTCTAGTATTTTAAATATTTCATATTATATATTCACATTAATAAAAATAAATCTATTATAACCTATAAGTAATTTAATGCAAAACAAAAGTATGCTAAGTTATTTCACATTATATGAGTTTTTCTATTCTTCTTAATTCTAAATTTTCAACCACATCTAACACCTATGATCGATGTATTTAGAGATATTTTTATATATTTGGACTACATTTTAAGCTATTTAGATAGGTATTTATATTAAACAACTTAAGCATTGTGGGTAACTTTATTACGTCTTGAATTTGGATTTTTTGTTTTTTGCGAAATCGGGACAACTTGTACACATAACGGCCCAACAAGCCCAAACTGTGGAAACCAAACCGTTTCTAATGGTTTGGTTTGGTTCGGTTTAAAAAGGTCTATGGTTCGGTTTCGGTCTAGAAAATTAAAAAATCGCTACTAACGGTTTGGGTTGCGGTTTGAACTAAAACCGCGAAAACTGGAACCATGAACACCTCTACTGACTACACTCGGCTAAAACTTTAGCACACTGTGAAGCCCGACTTCGAACACCCCGACTATTCGATGCGCCATCGTCATGCACGTTGTTGAACGTGATGATTAACGCAAGTTCTTCTTCTTTCTTCCATCCAATGCAATATTGTTTTGAATGTTGTAGGAGAAGAAATTGAAGTTTTGAATGTGGTTGTAGAAGAAAATGAAGGTTGAATGTTTTAGAAGAAGATGAAAAGAGTTAATAGCCAAAATCGACCCTGAGGTTTGGCACTTTTTGCCACTTCAGTCCAAAACCCAAACCTTTTAAATATGGGTCCTTATACTTTACTTTTTTTTGCCAAATTCGTCCCTGACACTAACCCAGTTAAATATTGTCGTTAAGTTAGGGGGTATTTCTGTCTTTTTGCTTGCCCCCTTTTTAAACACCTTCTTCCTCAGATTTGACTCCCCCTCTCTCTATCTCTCTCTAAATTCCTGAAACACACCTCATCCAATCTTACCTCCTCAAAGAACAACGCCTCTTATTCCCCTCTTTTATTTTCAATTGCCCATATCTGTCTGTTTTGTTTGTTTTTCAAATCAACACGAACATTAGAAATCACAACACCTCCAGAGGGTTAAACAGAAAAGAGAGAGAGAGAGATAGAGAGAGGCGATGAAGAATAGACAAGGATATATGAATGGTGACTCCCGGAACCTAGGGTTCAGGTGTCTCGAATAGACGGAGACAAGCCATGGATGGTGGACAGTGAGCAGTCCGAAGATGGTTGTGGTTTGATGGTTCGAGTGACGGTGGTGAGTCTTTGGTTAACAATAGACATAGACGAGGGGTGGATAGCTATTTCCGGTGGACCACCATCTTTTTAGCCATTGCTTCTCCTCCGTCTGCGACGGTTACGATCGAACGGTGAGTTGAGTTTTTGGTTAAATGTCCACCCTTCGAAAACGGACCCTCTACCCACCCGACTGCATAAAAGAGTAAAAGACACCAGTCCAAGGTTCCGGTGGTGCCTCCGGCGACGACGGGGATTTGTGGCGGATGGTGATTGGTGTGATAATAGGGGTTGAGGTTGATGATAAAAAGTGTTACAATATTGAAGATGAATTGTTGGGTACTAGTTCATAGGAATGAATGGTGATGGCTGCTTGGTGGTTGAGATGGGTTACAGGACGTCGAGGATGGATGGTGAGGTATGGATGATAATCAATTAGGATGTTGGTTGGTTATGTTACTGCAGAGAAAGGGGAAAGGGGAAAGGTGGGGGTGGGGTGGGGGTGGGGTAGGATTATAAGAATAAAAAAGTATAAATTAGTTTAAATATCTAATAAATAAACAAAAATAAAAAGGGTAATCAAAAAGACAAAAATACCCCCCAACTTAACGACAATAGTTAACTGGGTTTAGTGTCAGGGACGAATGTGGCAAAAAATGTAAAGTATAAAGAACCCAGATTTAAAAGGTTTGGGTTTTGGACTGAAGTGGCAAAAATGCCCAAACCTCAGGAACGATTTTGGCTATTAACTCAGATGAAAATCGTTAAAATTGAGGGTAAATGTGTAAAATTGAAGGAAAATTGTTTTTTTTTTTAATTCAAAAGGTCAACTAGCTGTTAGTGGACGCGGCCGAGCGCTCGCTGTGCCTTCACGCGTGGTTGTTGTGTTTGTGAGTCACGTGACTCATGGGCTAGCTAGCGTGCCATAATGTACAGTCTAAATTATATGGATGAAGTTAGAGTTGGAATATGAATGTGATGTTTATTTTAATTTAATACCTTAGTGATTTCTCTACACTCTAAAGCGTTCCACAATGTACAGTCTAAACTATATGGATGAAGTTAGAGCTGGAATATGGGGAACCGCAGTTCATTGCAAAGAGCTTCCCGGTTTCAAATACAGGCATGCTTGGGTGAGGGACGTTTTGTGAGACATCTTGAGAAAAGCTGGGATTTCTGTCAAGAAAGAAGCCCCTGTGAATTTTCTCACGGACCTTGCGGAAGGAGATCTACTCTAAACACAGCGAATCTGCTTGTCTTTGGTTGGGCTGGGGGGGGGGGACATGCTTGTGTGGACCTCACAAGTATCTCATTTGCCGGTTTGAGGACAACGGTTTTGTAGCTGGACAAGCATCGAGAAAGGTGGAATCGAAGAAAGTGGATAAGCACGCTAAAGCTTGTGTAGAAAACCAACATGTTTGTCCCGTTGGCTTTTGATACCTTTGCTCCCTAGCACCAGAAGCTATTCGTTTCTTGAACAGGGTCTAACGGGTTATCCACAACAATAGTTCATCTCCATAGGGACATGGGTATGTATTTATAGTTAAGGTTTCGCAATTCAGAAATGGGTGGCGGCGCAGCTTGTTGTTCGTCGTACCTTCTGTTTTGAATGTAATGTCACAAGTTTAAGAAATGAAAGAGTATATTTAAACTATACTTTAGTCATTTCCCTACACATGATAGTTGTTCATAGGTATATTAACCTAAATTTTTTTTTATAAAAACATTCTATATATAAAGAACACCTAACTTTTTCACTTGCAAAGATTCGAAAAAATACAAAATTAACATTCACATAGTAGTAATGAATTGGTGATGATACTTTAATAGCTTCATATGCATACTTAGCGTAGTAATGCATTAATACACTATTGTGTATTAGTGAATACTTTGCATAGCTTTATTAATTGCTTAGTGCCTTAATGCTTAATGTATACACCGGTAAACACAATACTTCTACATTTGAATGTTTGTAAATTTTATTGTTCTCGTCAGTATGTTCTCATCTTGATTTGATCCAATTAAACTTATCGAAATTAATTTGTAACAAGCTGTGAACTTTTACAAGTTTTGATTTTGCTTTCGTTTGTATACGGTATCAAATCGGGAAGCTCGGGATCATCACAGGGACGAGCTTAGTGGGGGCGGGAGGGGCGGCTGACCCCCCGAATTTTCGCACAGAAGTTTCGATTATATAGTATTCGTATAGAAAATTTTGGAAATATAGGGTTTTCGACCCCTGAAACAGGTTTTCGACCCCCCGAAACTAGTGACTTTCCACCCCCCCTACCTTCGGGTCAAGCTTCGCCACTGATCATGCAGCAACACCGTTCCGTCCAAATCGTGTAGCCGTCCCGTTTTCTTTCTAGAACTATACCATGTGCGGATGTGCCCTAACAAGGGGTACATTCAACCTCCCGTGTAATCTTTGATCGCATTTGTTAATTTTTTATTTTTTATTTTTTTTTGTCATCCAAATCTAATTCTGATATGAATTCGAGATCAACTTGTCAACTAAATTAAGTTTAATTATCTCAAGGGTATGTATATTCACCCAAAAAAACAAAAAGTATTACTACTCCTTTTACAAAACTACTTTTACATTAAAAAAGAAAAAAGAAAAAGTTGAAAAGGAATAGGCCAAAACACGGCCGGCCTCACCCACGTATGACATAACATCCATATGTATAAAGAAATGATATCAATATTGAACCGGATCAACAGGCCAGGTAGGCAATAGTTTTATAATGTCGTCCGGTTGAACTTGTGAACCGGATCTATGGTTGGATCGAATTTTCAAATTCCTTATTCCATTAAAAAATGACCTCTTTAATCGACAGACACTCTTGAGTTATGCTACTAAATGTTTGAACTCCACATTTTGGTCCACCATGGGAATTAAAACCTTCAACACTTTGAAGAACAAAGTCTTATCCGTCATATTGGTACTTATTCACTTATAAAGTAGTTTCACACACACGCACACATATATAGTCGTGGAGAGTTCACAAATAAAAGAAAATGTCTTCTAAGAAGAAAAAAGAATAAATTTAAACCAATACAAATCTTGCATTTAATAGTTGTATTTAATGTGGAATGAATATTAGTTTTTTTGTACTCCTATAAACTAGTTAAATAAATGAAACTCATAATTGAATTTTGAAATATATTCTTTCAAAGCAAAGCTAATTTAGAGTGAATGATAATTTTAATATGTGTACGATATAAGTAGGATGAATATTTATGTGTGTAGGATAAACTTATGATAATCTCGATATGTGTAGAGATAAACATATGATAATTTTCGACATATGTATGATGAATTTTGATATGTAGATGACAAGTTTTAATATGTGTAGGATAAGGTGTTAAAACAATGAAGCCACGGCCTAGTGGTGGAGGTAGGGGGTTTATTCCTTTGGAGGTTCCTACCTTGAGTGCTTAGGTTCGAATCCCGCATCGACCGAGCTTTGGCCTTGTATAGTCCTGGGCGAGAGCTGTTAAAAAAAGGTGTTAATGCGTATTTAATTAGAGATAATAATTAATCTAAAAAGAGTTAAAATATTTAATAGGTCATTTCTTCTTTTGTTCTCACATTAAATTTATTCTCATTGATCCCCCTCCCCCTATACCCATATAATATTTATATCCAAGGTATTTATATGTTGACAAAAGATCAAATACAAATAGAGATATCTTACAAAACATACAAAGCGAAGGAAACAAAAAAAAAGCATGGTGGCATTTTTGTAAATAACGATAAACAACCTTTATTCTAGAATAATTATATAATTACGCTAAAATATGTAAAACAAACTCAAGAGTAATTATGATTACTCTAGTTATATAAAGTTTCTCATAGTTACTCATATGCCCCCCGTACCGTACGTTTATTTCATTTTCTTCACTGGAACTTTCCCTTTATAATGTTTATGTAGTTCTGTTATTTA